>CM076579.1:1274040554-1274471645 GCA_034641835.2 Pinus albicaulis
CTTTCAGCAGTATATGAAAGATTTTATATTTAGTTGTGATGTGGGAGGAAGAGAAATAATCATTTTTTGATAGGTTTTGGAGAATCTGTTCAGCAGTTGAGCACTCTGGAGTTTCTGTCTTGCTTTATGAAGCTCTGTTTCTAGTGTACACTGTAACAAGATTTATCGAGGGACAAAAGAAATTTGTTCCTTGGCTGGACTCCACGGATATTAATGGCACTAGGTGGAATTTCATGCAAGAAGAGGTTCGTCTCTTTGAGGACATGGATTCCATGGTTGTGTATCAAAAGGGCTCACAATATGGGAAAATTGGATCGGTTTAAACATTGATACCCAGATCACAAAAGACTTCTTCCTTTAGTTTCTCCCCTGCACATTACATCGATTGTATTGGAGCTTTATTAGAAATGTTGTGATGAAGTTGAGGGAGGTTCCAAGGCTGCTTCGTTTTGAAGGAAATAGATATCAATTCGCTTTTATTTTATGAGACTAAACTGCCAAGTTACAATGTAGCAGTAGATTTCCTCCTGAAATTTTGTGGATGCTGTTGAAAGAAAACATTATTGCAGAGGAGCAATGAGAATTTCTGGATGTGGATGAGTACTGCAGTAGGGAGAGGAGTTATTCAAATGAAATAAAGATAAATACTTTCTTATTTTATTTAAGAAGTCTATGCATATGCATGTTGATTTCCTTTAGAAAGGAATTGTTATTATAATATACTTTTTCTGCATAAGAATATGCATATGAGATTAATATGTGTATTATGATTTATTCCTTTAGGAAAGAAAATATAAAAAACATGAAAGAAAAATAGTTACCTTCCATATGAGTTTGAAAAGAAGTAATTGTTTTTACATGCAATAAAATTGCTATTGTATTTTTCATTTCTTGAAAAGAATTGCATTACGCTAATATCTTAGGAAGATATTGATCTTAGTGAATTACCATGATAAAAGACATAATCTATGTCATTTCTTGAAAAGACTGTTATGTTAATCTTTTAGAGGGATATTGTTCTTAGAGATATACCATGGTAAAAGACATAAGGAAAGTTACTATGTTAATTTTCTTAAAAAGAATAATCTCTTGAAAATATTGGTATTATGTTAGTCTTTTTCCTTAAAATAGTATTTCATGATGATAGAATTCGAAGAAGAGCATATGTGTTTTGTACATTAAAGGAAGAGCTATCTCTCTTGCATGCACAAAGAGGGAGAGTTATATCTCTTGCATGAACAAAGAATAGTCATTGTGTTATAGAGGTATGTTAATTGCAAGGATAAAAGAAATATTGAGCTATCTTAATATTTAGGGAAAATATGTGAGTACGTTTATGATATCAAAACTATTATGTTAGTTTATGTTAGTTCTTTTGGAATAAGATCAGGTTTATTCATGTAATATTTGTATTAGATTTCATTGGGAAGAATATACATTTATATGTGGAAAATGACAGCATGTTTGTTATCCTACATTGGAAAAGATTCCTTGGGAAAGAAGGTTGAATTACATGTACAAAGATAAAGTAATGTTTTGGTTCCCTTGAAATATATATATATATATATGGGTAATGTTGGTATAATATTTGGAGAATAAGACATGTATTCTTATGCTTTATTCCATTAGTTTTATGGAAAATAAACCATGTCTTTGCATGCCTATTATGTTATATTTCCTCAAAAAGGAAAAAAGTGTTTGCATGCTCTATTGTGTTAATTATTCTTTTGGGAAATTGTTTTACAAAAAATTATGTATTGTATGCATAGGAACAAAATTTACCATGCTAGATTTAGCACCAAAATCAATAGCTGAAGGGTTGGTTCTTTTGCTAAAGTTTAAGTAACGTGAATGCACATTGTGTCATTTTCCATTGAAGGACTTCCTAGACAGCTGTAGTGATTTTTCTTGTATGAATGTGAGCATGTGTGAGAAGTGTCATAGTAATGTAGGGATTATTTGACAAGAATTGATAATTACTTGCTCACACTAAGGTATAGATGTTAGAAGAAAGCAGGTTTTGATATTGTATTCACATTTCATGCATGCACATGAATAAGTGTTAAAGGATCACTTAAATATTGATTATTGATTGATTGAGGCTTTCTCTAATAATGCTATAAATGCTTGTTGATGACATAAATCACATGAAGCGATGGTGACTTATGAAAGGGAAATACTATGCTTAACATGGTGGCAGGTAAATGATTAATGGTTCATGCATATGAGTGCGATGGTTCATGAAGATAAGTGTAAGCTGCAGGATGATCCAATGTACGATGGTCCATTGTAGGGCATCTATGCCATGAAGATATGAAGATATGAAGATTAGTGGGTAAATGCTATCATATTTATTGTAATGGATTTAAGATAGATATTTGTATATTTCCTTGTAAGATTTATAAAGATGGTTAAGTGATGGTCTCCCTTATAAGCCATTGAGTGAGGGCTGAACACCCTCACAAGCATTTAATAATAAAATGAAACTTTTGTTGGTTTTCACCTTATGGGGTCTCCAGGGTATGTTGGTGTTCAATGATGTGATTGATTATTGTGTCAAGATGATGATGTTGATTCCTTTCTTGTTATGGTATTCATAATGTCAAGTATGTGATGACTACATGAATAATGAAATGAATGCAAGGTATCTCATACAGTTTTATTTTAATTTACCATAATAGAGGTTGTTAATGGTTAATCAACTTACTATTCTTGTACTAAGGTTTCACTATGAAGTGGTGAACATTCTATGTAACGATGAGTAAGGAATATTAAATAGTGATTTGGATAGTTACCCGTGGGTAACTGGTATAAAAAAATTTAACTCCTTGCATTTCCATGTGAAGTTATCGGTGTATGTTACAAGTGGTATCAGAGCTAAAGGTTGCACCACTAGCGCCTTTGGGATTTGTTATGCAAAAAGAAATCGGGGTATGCTACTAATGGACATCAGTTAAGGTATGATTCTAGAAATCTACATATTGATTGATATATGATTCTAGCAATCTACATATTGATTAATATATGCAGTAGTCTACTCTTGACATGAGATGTGTGATTCATGTCTATAACTACATTGAAGAGTAAAAAGTAATAAATGTTGTTGCAAAACAGTTTTCATAACATTGGAATCCTGTTGAGGACGAAAGACAATAAAACCTTTGTTGTACTTATGAATAACCTGGGCACTCACTAGTGAAAGTGAGAAGACAATAAAACCTTTGTTGTATTTATGAACAACCTGAGTTCTCACTAGTGAAAGTGAGAGTCATTTATTAACAATGGTTTTATGACATATTACTCATACATTTAGTGAAGATAACTAAATTTACCATGCACTACTTGAAAAAGAGGAATGTGTATAGTGATGGTGTGTGAAACTAATGGATGAATGAAAAAGATGAGGAAATTCCTTGTATAATATGATAGAGTGTTTTAAAATTAAATTGAATGAAGCCTTTTAGATGTTAAAAAATACTTAATGGGTCAAGTAATGAGACTTGACTATAATGACTAGTTGATTGACTAGTTTTTGAATTGAGTCGTGTCAAGGATGCATTAAGATTATTAATAGTATTGCTTAGTTATGAATGACTAACTAATGAAAGTTATATGCACAAATTGATTTTGACTAAAGCTGTTTGAAAGTTGTGAATAATTCATTATGGTAGTTACTTCGTGTGTGAGTCTATTGGTAACAAAACATTATGGGAATTGGAAATGTTTGCACTCATACCCTAATTGTTATTGACACATACGCATTAATGAATATTTGTATATAATTGTATGCATGACAACATTTTATGCAGGAAATTAAAATGATTCCGTAAGATAATGTGTGCTTAAGAAATGCATATTTACAATTAGCATTGTTTCTTATAGTAAGCATGGGTAGCTTAATGGCAACATAAAACCTGTGAAAATAAAACATGCAAACATTGCAATGCAAATTGCAATAGTAAATGTTAAAGTATCATGTTATAATGTGCATGATTTTGTTATTTGGGAAATAATAATGTATAACACATGTATGTTATTCATGTTCCCTATTAATATAGATATCATTGGACCCAGGAGGAGGGCCAAGTATTATGTATGATGTACTTAAAGTTTATTTTTTTTTATGTATAATGTGTACATAGTTCATTATATAGATTACTATGGGAAACAATGGTAAAAGATAAATTTAACATGCAAGACAGTTGTGAACAATTGTGAAAGGCTAGAAGGGTTTGGGTTGATGGTGGTTGCCTGCACAGAGGGGTTGATGGTGCTTACCTAAAGATATATGATATCAGTAGGGAAGAGAGTTGGCTAAGATGGTGAAGGGGAAAAACCTGAGGCAACTCTATTTATTTTGGAGACTGTTAGAGGTGGCCCAAAATTCCTCATAGACGGGACGCTGTCAGAGGAATAGGCATGATGTTGCGAAGAGGAATCCATATTGGACCTGGAATGGTCTTTTGTCAAATTATTGTCTAGATGTGAAAATTACTCGATTTGGTTGTGGAAACCAACTCCCATGGGTTGGGAGGAGCATTTTTTTTACCATTGTGATTCTCATAGTAGAACAAATTAAGTAATAAGTTATGTGTTATATGAAAATAAAGTTTTATATGACTGTGTAAATATATTATGTAGATATTAAGAGGAAAGGAGCTTAGCGCTCAGAAAATGAATTACTGAATGTAAAATTTCATTTATTTTATTACTAATTTGTTTTTATGTCTTAGCAGAGGCTGGGATATACCCATGGTGCATTGATTGACCATTGGTACGATTAGAGAGCTAGGTGCTCTCTGAGTACTTTTTGGAAGTACTATGTGGATGTCTTTAGCAGGAGCTAAGACAGTGTGCACGTGATGCATTGATTAGAGGGTTGGTGCTCTCTGAGTACTTGTGGAAGTACTCTGATTAAAACATCTCTTGATATTGCATGAATGTTTGATCGTTGCAAGCATTTCATTTGATTGAAACTATGTGACTAATGTTATTGGATTTGTTAGTCATACATTACAGGCTCTTTTCAGGGAGTGTTGATGGGTGTTTAACCATTCTCATAGAGATTGTGTAAAATTCATCATTACATCCAATAGTAATTGGTAAGTAATGAGTTGGTATATAGATTTTTCTATATCTTTATGAATTGAATAAGGGATAAGTAGTTAGAAATGGAAATGGAATATTATTTGAGCTATACATGCTTATGACTATGGATAAAAACATTATTGTTTCAATTAATGGCATTTTAGGAAAAGAAAGTGTTTCATTGTGATGGGGAAGGACCCCCTTTGGGTTGTTTATATTATTATATCATGAGTGTAAGTTTAAATTTCGGTGAGAGAAGGACACTGAGGATAGTGTTCTCTTAAGGGGGGGGGGGGGGAGTATGTAACATACATAATCAATTTTATACATTTACTTATGGTAAATAAATCTTACTCTAACTGTTAATCAAGAATCCGTTGGAATCAAGAACTAGTTATTGGTAACTAGTATTATTGATAGTTTCTACCAACTGTCGACGGGATAAAAATAAAACCCCCCTAGTGAGTTTGGGCTGCCAGCTTTCAGCAGTATACGAAAGATTTTATATTTAGCTGTGATGTGGGAGAAAGAGAAATAATCATTTTTTGAGAGGTTTTGGAGAATCTATTCAGCAGTTGAGGACTCTGGATTTTCTGTCTTGTTTTATGAAGCTCCGTTTCTAGTGTACACTGTAACAAGATTTATCGAGGGACAAAAGAAATTTGTTCCTCAGTTGGACTCCACGAAGATTAATGGCACTAGGTGGAATTTCATGCAAGAAGAGGTTCGTCTCTTTGAGGACATGGATTCCATGGTTGCGTATCAAAAGGGCTCACAATATGGGCAAACTGGATCGGTTTAATCATTGATACCCAGATCACAAAAGACTTCTTCCTTCAGTTTCTCCCCTACACATTACGACGATTTTATTGGAGCTTTCTTAGAAATGTTGTGATGAAGTTGAGGGAGGTTCCAAGGCTGCTTTTTTTTTTAAGGAAATATATATCAATTCACTTTTACTTTATGAGACTCGACTGCCAAGTTACAATGCAGCAATTGATTTCCTCCCGAAATTTTGTAGATGGTGCTAAAAGAAAACATTGTTGCAGAGGAGGAATGAGATTTTCCAGATGTGGATGAGTACTATAGTAGGGAGAGGAGTTCTTCAAATGAAATACATATAAGAACTTTTTTATTTTATTTAATAATTCTATGCATATGCGTGTTGATTTCCTTTAGAAAGGAATTGTTATATACGTAAAACAATGGCATTGCATGAGATTAGTTTCTATTTAAAGGAATTCTTAAAATGTGCATGCTATTATAATATACTTTTTCTGCAAAGAATATGATATGAGATTAATATGTGTACTATTATTTATTTATTTAGGAAAGAAAATATAAAAAGCATGAAAGAAAAATGGTTACCTTCCATTTGAGTTTGAAAAGATGTAATTGTTTTTACATGCAATAAAATTGCTATTGTATTTTTCATTTCTTGAAAATATTGGTATTATGCTAATATCTTAGGAAGATATTGATCTTAGTGAATTACCATGATAAAAGACATAATCTATGTCAGTTCTTGAAAATACTGTTATGTTAATCTTTTAGAGGGATACTATTCTTAGACATATACCATGGTAAAATACACAAGGAAAGTTACTATATTAATTTTCTTAAAAAGAATAATCTCTTGAAAATATTGGTATTGTGTTAGTATTTTGCCTTAAAATAGTATTTCATGATGATAGAATTCTAAGAAGATCATATGTGTTTCCTACATTAAAGGAAGAGCTATCTCTCTTGCGTGCACAAAGAGGGAGAGTTATATCTCTTGCATGCACAAAGAATAGCCATTGTGTTATAGAGGTATGTTAATTGCAAGGATAAAAGAAATATTGAGCTATATTAATATTTAGGAAAAATATGTGAGTACCTTTATGATATCAAAACTATTATGTTATTTTATGTTAGTTCTTTTGGAATAAGATCAGGTTTATTCATGCAATATTTGTATTAGTTTTCATTGGAAAGAATATACATTTATATGTGGAAAATAATAGCATGTTTGTTATCCCTCTATACGTTGGGAAAATATTCTTTGGGAAAGAAGATTGAATTACAGGTACAAAGCTAGCAATATTTGGTTCCCTTGAAATATATATATACGCCCGGTAATGTTGGTATAATATTTGGAGAATAAAACATGTATTCTTATGCTTTATTCCATTAGTTTTATGGAAAAGAAACCATGTCTTTGCATGCCTATTATTTTATATTTCCTTGAAAAGGAAACATGTGTTTGCATGCTCTATTCTGTTAAGTATTCTTTTGGGAAATTGTTTCAGAAAACTTTATGCATTGTATGCATAGGAACAACATTTACCATGCTAGCTTTAGCACCAAAGGAAATAGCTGAAGGGTTGGTTCTTTTGCTAAAGTTTAATTAACGTGAATGCACATTGTGTCATTTTCCATTGAACGACTTCCTAGACAGCTGTAGTGATTTGTCTTGTACGAATGTGAGCATGTGTGAGAAGTGTCATAATAATGTGGAGATTACTTGACATGAATTGATAATTACTTGCTCACACTAAGGTACAGATGTTAGAAGAAAGCAAGTTCTGATATTGTATTCACATTTCATGTATGCACATGAATATGCGTTAAAGGATCGCTTAAAGATTGATTATTGATTGATTGAGGCTTTCTCTAATAATGCTATAAATTCTTGTTCATGACATCAATCACAGGAAGCGATGGTTACTTCTGAAAAGAAAATATTATGCTTAACATGGTGGCAGGTAAATGATTAATGGTTCATGTAGATGAGTGCGATGGTTCATGAAGATAAGTGCAAGCTGCAGGATGATCCAATGTACGATGGTCCATTGTAGGGCATCTACGCCACGAAGATATGAAGATATGAAGATATGAAGATTAGTGGGTAAATTCTATCATATTTATTGTAATGGATTTAAGCTAGATATTTGTATATTTCGTTGTAAGATTTATAACGATGGTTAAGGGATGGTCTCCCTTATAAGCCATTGAGTGAGGGCTGAACACCCTCACGAAAATTTAATAATAAAATTAAACGTTTGCTGGTTTTCACCCTATGGGGTTTCTAGGGTATATTGGTGTTCAATGATATGATTGATTATTGTGTCAAGATGATGATGTTGATTCCTTTCTTGTTTTGGTGTTCATAATGTCAAGTATGCGATGACTACATGAATAATAAAATGAATGCAAGGTATCTCATATAGTTTTATGTTAAAGTACTATAATAGAGGTTGTTAATGGTTAAGAAACTTACTATTCTTGCACTAAGGTTTCACTATGAACTGGTGAAAATTCTATGTAATGATGAGTAAGGAATATTAAATAGTGATTTGGATAGTTACCTCAGGTAACTGGTATACAAAATTTTAACTCCTTGCATTTCCATGTGAAGTTATCGGTGTATGTTACAATCACACTCTCGAATTGTTTAAAAAAATAATTATATGTATCTGAAATAATCAAAATCAGTTGCCCAACTACAACCAGATAAATTATTGAGGTGCCCTCAACAAGAAAATTTATTAATTTATTAAGTAAAACATGACGCATGGAAAAAAACAACATCTATTGAGAGGAATTTCACCCGCAGTCCTCGTTTCTGCAGTGATCTTCCGTAGTCTATTCTGCAGTGATCTGCAATGATCTTTCGTAGTCTATTCATTATCTTTGTTTCCGCAGTGATCTTCCGTAGTCTATTCCACAGTGATCCGCAGTGATATTTCGCAGTCTATTCTGCAATGATCTTCCGTAGTGATCTTCCACAATCTTCCGCTGTGATCTAACCTTCATTATAATTAGAGATCCGCATCTTTCGCGGTGATCCATAGTGATCTTCCGCAGTGATCCACATCCTCCGTAGGGTTCACAATATTTAATTAGAAAATTTTAATTCGACGGCTAGGGCTTCATTTCATCGCAGGAGTCGGCGCTTTTTCTCTTGTGCGATAAATGGGGTTTGGAGCAATAAATTTCTATTAGGATTGTTGTTGAGGGTTTGGCAGAGCTTGATTTCAGTGAAGTGAATTATCGTGTAAACAGATTTTTGGTTCTGTCTTTGATGTATGTCTCCACAAGCTTTTGTTTTTGCCAGGTTCGGACTGGATAATCAACAGAAATGCTTCCTTTCGACTGTCGTTTAGTGCATCTTGGTTGACATCACGGACATGTCCTTTTTTCATGGTTGTGGAGGCTTGTTTGATTCTGTATTTGTTTCATCTCCGCGATTACTTGTCAAACAAATTGTTGAGACTTATTTTTGTAGCAAATGCCATAGGTTTCGCATCTTGCAATCCTGGTTCACGATACTTCCATAGGTTTGCATTACTTAAGGTTTTTCACAATCCTAGTTTAATTCCACAGATTTGAAGATCTTTCACATTGTACTATTTTCACTAGGAATGGAGATATCTTCTGCTCCATCGAACAGGGTTCACATATCTTCCGAACTAGGGGTTCATAATAATGGTTCGTAGCTTCGTGAAGATAATTGTCGGCCCGGTTTCGTCTGCCTCTAAGATTCAAGCTCCTGCCCATATTTTCAGTGAAGCTCCAGCTCCCACTGTGCAGGTGGTCAAGGCCTCACTAGATGAGGCCTTGAAGTTTTCTGAAAGTGCCTTAATCTGTCAGTTTAATGGCTTTTGGTCACGACTGACAGCTCTACATAGTTGGATCTCGGAGGTATGGAAGCCTGTCATCTCTGATGAAATTAATATCTACCCCTATGCTAAGGGTTTCTTTATAATAGATTTTGAAAAATCTAAAAGCAGACAACGATTTTAGATTCCGACCCTTGGTTTTGGGAAAACTTGGGCCTATTCATGAAGCCATGGAACCCATCATTCGATCCCTCAACAACAGTCATAACCTCAGCACTAGTTAGGGTCAGATTACCAAACCTACCTTTGCATGTCTGGAATCTCTCCTCACTAAAATCCATTGGAAACCTAATTGTGAAATTTTACTGCAAGTGCCTAGAAACAGAGGAATATGTCAGAACCACCTTTGCACGCATCTGTGTAGAAATGGACTTCAACATTGGATTCCTAGCTGAAGTAATCCTAACAAGAAAAGACTATGTATGGAACCAGAAGCTCGACTATGAAAGTGTCCTCTTCAGATGTCAATCCTGCTTTGAGACATGCCATCTAGCCAAAAGTTTCCCAAAAGTCTCCGAGAAAATTCTGCTAGAAAAAATCACTATAGATCTACATGGTGGGAAGAAGCACAAAAGGAACATTATATTATCATCAAGGAAGAATACTCTCCAGAATACTCTGAATCACAAGAAATCAGGCAAGAAAAGAACAACCCTCAAGAGAAGCAGGGGGAAAGCCTCGCCCAACAACAAAAAAATGAACTCGACAATCCCTCCAGCACCAACAATTATGAGGATCCGAATACCGCGCAAAATAAATCTTCAGTTAGCAGCAAAATAGATCTCCCAGATCTCGAAGATAAGACACCAGTGTCCCAAGAATCAGAAGAGATGAAGGAGGTGCAAGATAAAGGAAGTTGGAAGACTGTAGAGAAGAAAAAGAAATTTACAACACCAATCTCGCCAAGAAAGACTAGAAGGCACACAATTAAGAACTAAGAAAATTATAGATCTGATAGACCAAAGTTTGGTCTCAGTGGACGTTAACCATCATCATCATCATCAACAGATCTTCGTAATTTAATAATTAAGATAGTGAATTTCACATTTGTGTAAACATTCTAAAATATATATGTATACATTTATGTACAATTTATACAAATTAATAAAATTTTCTTAATTATTATAAGCTTGCCAAATTTTAGCTAGAGTAATAACGGTTGTAAAATAACTTTTTATTTTATTTTTCGATTTAATTTTAATAATACTTATAAAAATGATAATATAAAATTTATATATATCTTTAAAATAATAACTATTTTATAATATTTTATTACTTTTATTAAAAAATTATTTTAAATTTTAAAAATTAAAGGGCATTCTTTTAATTTATATATCTATAGATATAATCTCTTTGAAATGGACCAACTCAATGTCATCCTATTTCATAAGGGGATTTAAATTGTGATGTCAAATGTATATTTGAGCAGCAGTGTTGTGCAACTATTTCCTTTATTCATTTCTCATTCATGAATATGTCTTTTGTGAATAATGAATGTCTTATGTTAATAGTTATATTATGAGTGATTTGATTAAATAATGAATTATGGAATTTTTTACCAGATTTTAAGAAAATTTTGCATGAATTTTATAGTTATTAAATTTCAATATTTTGAGTATTCGTGAAATTTTTTATTTTGTTGAATTTATTTCCACTATCAAAAACATGATTCAAACATTTCTATTTCAAGATTTTTTTACTCAAATTTCTACCATTTTTTATTGTTGAGGCAATTTCTCCGCCTCCAATCCGTTATTAAAGTGATTGCGCTGATCATTGTGTTGAGTTTTATTATACTACGAAAACATTTTCAGCCTTCACTAGCCTATGGAAAGGACTTTCATAATAGTGTGAGTGCACAACACTCACCCATTGAATGACCAGTAACAAAATTAGCTTTTTATTTATTTAAAATAAATTGTTAGACAGTGAAAAATACTAAAAATAAAACACCTTTTTTCACTAGGGAAATACTAAACATTCTACCAAAAATTTAATTAAAATTGCAAAAACACAACATAATAATGCACGATCAACACACTTTGAAAACAAAGATGCAAAAAATATGTTAAAGTCACTAGATTGTATATTTGCTCTATTATAACTAAACAAAATATTGTTATTTAATATTATTATAGCAACAATATTACTTATATTTTAATCTAGAGGTTTTATATCTATATCATTAGCATGAAAGGGATGTTTTAATGTTATGTAAACCTGAGTCATTTTGGTTGTTTCCATGGTATTTTCTCTAATGCAAAAACATAAGAAGCCTTTGGTTTGGGCGGACAAGACAATGTTAGACATCCCAAGATAAAGGATAAGATCGTGCTGCTGCTACTTATGGTTGAACTGCCTCCAGGATGATAGATTGATATCACGGATTCAATGCATAACAGAGTTCAACGAATGCTATTTAACGCTGTAGAACAAATCTAATAATGTTTTAATTGTATTGTTTGTGGGGTCTTGTTAAAAGGTGATGAGATCGGCTGTTATAGCACTCATCACAAGTTCAATTCTCTCAAACGGATAGAATTTGGAAAAAATTGCTACATACTGCTGTTCTTCCAACTTAAGTTTGTATGTTATGATCTAATATAAATGAAGCGTTTGCATCAAATATCTCACCCAGGCTAAGGTCTTACACCCAGACAAAGGTCTTACAGTAAAGCTATACTCTCATAGGTTGCGAGGCAGCTGGGAATTTGAGTTTCTCAAGGGAGTTTTATGGCATTTGGAAACAATAACGATTACCAACGATATATGATGAGGGGGTTACGGCAAATAAAATAACAGCGAATGAATGTGAATGGTGACTAGGACAGATTACAAATACAGTGATTAGCTGTAGGGAAAATACATATTCACATTACAATGCAAATCACGTAATGGAATGGGATGCGTTAATCACAGAGGATAAATAAAACGAGAGAAATGCATAAAAGCACTCCATTCCAGCATAAAGTTTATTTAGATTCCAACAAAATATTTATACAACTCTTTTGCTGTGAGATATGAACTCCACGTTAGTTTGATCGATTCGTTGAAAAGTAACTGATTGATCGAATCAATATTGTAAAGCCAAGAAAGGGACATATTCCAGAATGAATAAGGGGAATAGTTGCAGATCACTATTATGCAAATATACATTTCACATCTCACTTCGACAATTTATATCCCCTCATGGGATAGGATCTCTTCTGCCTCTAGGCCTAGTCCGCCTTGTAAAGAACGTAATCAGCATTAATGGTAATGGAGAAGGCATCGTCCTAGCAGCCTTAGGGAGGGTATTTTGTTGGTAGGTATTGCTAATGTAGCAAAAGGTTTCAAGAATAGCAAAGTCCTTCTGTTGAAATTATAATTTTGTCTATGTTTTATAGATTGTTTTTTAATTTGTTGGGTTATTGCCATTATATTTCTGCTATAGGAACTGTAACTATTTACCTCAGCCTCATTTTACTATCGCCAACTCCAAGCATGGTGAAAAAGAAAAGGGAAAAAAGGAAGCCTCACACAAGGACAAGGCCAAAGTCTTGAACCAACCAACCAAGCCAGGGAGACGCTCCAACGGAGAGGTCATGGAGACATTATTCCAAGCCTACTCAGAACCAAAATAGAAGAAGAAGAAGAGGAAGCACTTAACGAGATCATCAAAGACCTGGATCAAACTCGGGGGGAATTTCTCTTTCCACCAGAACATACTGGATGATAAAATTTCTTCTTGTTAATGCAATTATGTCAGTTCACGAAGTAGGCAGCTACCACTCTCGCTGAGATCAACAGAAATATCCAAGAAATGAACTTGCGTCAGCGCATCCAAGAAATGAACATGAACTTGCGTCAGTGCAGCCAGTATGTGTGCCTCTGGAGAATTGAGAAGGAAATCCAATCCATGCACCAGGTTGATATGTGTGGTTCCAGTGTCAAAGATCCAGCTCGGGTGGAGTTAGAGGATATGCTAGTAGATAAAATTAGGAAGTATATGTTTTGGACCTGGTTTCCTACGGGGAGGTTGAGGCCTAATTTTGTGATTACTGTACCTACTTTTACAAATTAATAGAAAATAGACAAGACCTCCTCAACTTACAAAGAAAAAGAGAGATTGAGTTGATCAATTGGGAAGAGATCAATATAGTCCAAATAAAAGAATGTCTTTAAATTTTTAAAAATTTAAAATAATATTTTTCAATAAATATACTAAAATATTATGAATTAAAACCAGCATAGATCCATCTAAAGCACGAATCTAACATGAGCGGAAAGGGATCAAATTTCTTTTGTTACAAACATATTTTAGAGTGCAAAAAATAATCTGTAATTTTTAACTCTTTAAATTGCATTTTTGAATGTTATAAAGATTACATAACATGTGTATTAAGCAATTTTATAATAATTTATGTTAAAATATTTTACATATAACTCATATCGGATGTTTTATCTATGTAAAATTATATTTCTGTATTTTATTACTTGAAAAATGACAGTGAAATATCAATTAAGTTAATTGTTTTGTTAATAGATTTTTAATTGTTTTATTTATATGGTTATTTAATTTTTGTTTTATTTTTGGCCAATATAAAAAAAAACGTATTTTTATTATTATTTTTAGAACGTGACATACTTACACATGTCTCTCATATTAACTAATTATAATTTACATTATTAATTTTATAATTATATAAGACTTAAATTAAAAAATTATTGAAACTAGTTTAAATTCATTTTAACTTTACATCTACCAAATTTTGGGATGAAAGAGAAAGTAGAGCCATTGGAATCGAATGAAGGAACTGAAATTCCAAATGATAGGTTTTGTATATGGAGCAATTCGAATGAACAAACTATTAAAGTTTATTTATAGGGTACATTAACTCCACCGTACTAATCATGTATTTATTTTAAAATAAAAAATATAATCCCAATTGTATGAAATGAAACCGTTAATCCAATTCCCTAAATTTATTTAATTGCAAATTTCCAGAATATTTAAAAATCTGACCAACAGAAAAGACGTGAAACAATTACTCTCTGCCATACCTAATCTTCTGGATAATGAGGAAAGGTTACGTTGCATATTTACCGCACTCAAAGTGTCGCTGTATCACCGGTTTACATCCATTGGGATTTGAAAGAAGTGTTTTCATTTCAATCTTCTATATATTTCTGACCATGGGAATCCATCCAATATACGCATGTGTTTTTCATTTGTTTTATTTTTATTTTTGGAACTATTCTAATCGACAGCTTATTCTCTCATGTTGATGTTGACGTTGAGGGGGTGCGAAATTTTCGGATGACTAGATTCAGGGGACGTTGCGGATTCTACTTTCTCAGATGATGACATTAGCACTTTTTTTAATGCATACATTTTATATATGATCCAAGGGGATTGTAAATTTTGTTGCGATGAGATTTTAATATGTATGTGTTATTTATTTTTTATTATATAAAAGAGTATATAAGTTTAAATAAAGATTTATCTAAAAAATAGTTGGAACTTATAATTTTATTTATTTTAATAAAATTTTGTTGTAAGGATATTAATATATTTTATATATTGATATGGATGTTTATTTTATAATTTTAATTTAATTATCAATAATCTTCACCAAATATATTTTTAGAATATTTATAATAATCTACACAAATGAAAGGTTGAGATTTATTTCCAAAGTTGTTAAGTTTTTATTATGAAAAAAATTTCATATGAATAAGTGTCATATGAAGTAAGTTATGGTTTTTTGGGCATGTAGTATTCATAAGAGACCCATGGTATTGTGTCAAAACCTATCTATCAAGCTTCAAAACGGATAAAATCTATTGAGATACAAACATCTTTTAAAGTGAAAAGAAATTTGATCCCTCTCTCTTTTTGATAGATCCACGATTAAGATGGATCTAGGATGGTTTTTATATTCACAGATACCATATCTGGGTTTGATCCATCTCTCCCTGTCTCTCTCTCTTCCCTCCCACTCTACTCTCTGCGTTACTCTCTCTCTACCTCAACCTTGTCACCATCTCTCTCTCCACCTTTCTCTCTTTATGAATTTCTTATTCCTTCCCTCTCTCTTTCACCATTTCCATTTCTCTCTCCTTCCATCTCTCCTTCTTTCTCTCAATTTCTCTCTCTCCCTTTCCCTTTCCAAAGCAAGACTATAGGATGATTTCTCTATCAACCATTATTAATTTAACATTGACCAATGTAACTTGTAATTATTCATGAGATTTTTTGAAGAGTACAATTTCTAACTTGGCTTCACTTGCGAAGCAATAAATGACATAATAATATATTGGGCGCTTCACTACGGAAGCAATAAATGACATAATATATTGGGAGATATATAGGGGGTAAGGAGTTTTTAAATTAGAAAATATAAAAAATGGAGCTCAAAGTTAATGAAAAAATATAAAGAGGTATAAAAATGTTAATGAAAAAAAGTATACCTATAATATTTAGTGAAATTAGGGGTCTTTAAAATTGGGAAGGTATATTCGGTTCATATTGGTAGGGGATTAAATAATGTGATTTTTAGAGAGATTTTCCAATATGTAGTCAAATTAAGGGTATTGTTTAATATGCCACGGAAACACTATGTTAAAGGTTCAAGCCCCCGTGGAGCTAAGCTATCCTACAAAACAAAATTGCAATATAACATATTAAATTTTATTTTATTTATTACTATTGACCTTTTATTATTAATTGAGCCAATACTTAAATGCTTATACTACAACGTCTCCACCATAATTAGCTTCATATTACTTTTAACTTTTCAACTTCGCTTAATTAAAAATATCCATGGTAAAGTGAGAGTAAATATGCATGGTTAAAAATCTTATTGCATATTTTCTTAAACATATACATGTTTAACTTAATTATTAGATCAAGCAGACTAAATTTGAAATTGGTCCCATGGAGAAGTAGCTTCGTGTATATCATGTTATATGAAAGAGAATCCTGAATTAACAGAGGATGAAATTGGTCCCATGGAGAAGTAGCTTCGTGTATATCATGTTATATGAAAGAGAATCCTGAATTAACAGAGGAAGATGAGGTAGATGATATACATGACATGGTCCATGAATTAATCAAAGAATTAAATTGGGAGTTTCTCAAACCAGACCCCGATGTTCCCATCTCTACCAAGAAATATGCATTTGACGTCACCAGAGCTCTCCTTCATGGCTACAAATACCGAGATGGGTACAACATCACCACCAATGAAATAAAGAATTTGGTCATGATAACCGTGCTCAAGCCCTTGACTTTGTAACCTCACTTCAGATCTAAATTCATGGCCATAATATTATTTTAAATTTAATTTCTATTCATATATTTGTTTAATTTTATTTAAAAAGATATAACATATTTATATTTTAAATAATATGAATTAATTAATTATAGTATGAAAATATATTAAGCATTTTTCTTTTTAATATTAAAGAATAATGAAGCCTTAGAGAATCAATGATCCGTGAAGCTAGTACATTTTTCTCCGATTCGTTGAATGTATATGCAAAAAATCCATGCTAGCAATCATCTTACACCAAAGATCCCAAATGATCCCACTTGAGCTATTAGATTTTAAAAATAGAAAAAGTAAAACACAATATAAGAAAATAAGATAAGATGGGAATTGTTGTAATTGAGTTTTTGTTGAAGAGCACTATCATATCATATACATTTACATTGCAGAATATATATTAATGAAAAACTGACATAATATATTGAACATATATTAGAAGTCTACGTGATCTAATAATTAAGTTGGTGAATTTAACCTTCAAGTGGACATTTTATTATATATATATATAAATATTAATTGTAATAATATTTTCTAAATTATTTAAATATTTTTATAATTAATTTAGTAAATATTAAATTTAATAAATTTTTTTAATTATTTTATGGGTGTCAAATTTTAGTCAAAGTAAAAAAATAATAATAAGAGGGAAAAACATTCCAAATTTATATAATAATCTGAAGAGTGTTTTTTCATAAATATTATTAGAAATTTGGATTATAGATTAGGTTAGATAGATTTTATTAGATTTGTTAAATCTTAAAGGAATCAAATTTATTGATATACCAACACCTTTTAGATTGAAAATAAATTTGATTTTTTCAATAAAATTATAAAAAAATAAAATAAATTTAAATTAGTTTCAATAATTTTTCAATTGAACTTCAATAATAATTATAAAAATGATAATATAAAACATATTATATAATTTATAATAAAGTGATTAATTCTAAAAGACATTTATTTACTTTATAGATCACAAAAATCTTAGATCTAACTATTTTATAATATTTTATTATTTATTAAAATATTCATTTTAATTCAATAGACATTCTTTTGTTTGAATATATATATATATATAAAGTCAATTTCCAAGTCAATCTCATCTTATATAAGGGGATTTAAATTTTCATGTGAAATGTATATTTGCAGAGGAGTGATGTGTAACTATTCCTATTATTCATTATTCATTTATGAATATGTCTTATGTCAATATCTTTTGAAATAAAAGAAAAAAAAATTGATCTCTCTTAATGCTTGGTATGAAAGATATTCTTAACCCTTGATATGATAGAGATATAATTTCTTATCATGTTCTCAACGTTAAACATTTTCACTGTCGGATTATATTGAAAATAAAAGTAAAACAAAATAAATTATAATTATTAATTAAAAAATTGAATCATTCAAATTATACAAGATAATAAAATTAATATCTATAATTATAAGTATAATTAATTTTAGTTACAATTAATAATTAAATTAATCTAGATCCATCTTAATTATAGATTTATCAAACATAACACATTTACAGTATCTTTCATATCTAATTGTACTTTGGAGAAAAACTTAAACTAAACTAATTCTTTATATGTGATAGCTTGATATTCACGGATTGAATGCATAACGAAGTTCAACCAATGCTATTTAATAATCCACCAACAGAAAACAAAAGTAATGCTGTAGAACAAATCTAATAATGGCTTAATTGTATCAGCTAGAGGTGTACAATTTTTCATGAATGTTGTACCTAACTGACCTAAAATTTAGTTCCTTGGATCCCAACCAATAAGGATACATCAAATTTGGAAAAAAAAAATGTACGTGCTGCTTTTCTTCCAACTTAACTTTGTATGTTATGGTGTAATATAAATGAAGCTTTTGCATCAAATATATCACCCAAACTAAGGTCTTACAGTGAAGCTATAGTCTCATAGGTTGCGAGGCAGCTGGGAATTTGAGTTTGTCAAGGGAGTTTTATGGCATTTGGAAACAATAACGATTATGAGAGTTATAATTTACCAACGATATATGATGAGGGGAGTTACGGCAAATAAAATAACAGCTAATCAATGTGAATAGTGACTACGACAGATTCATGAATCACAAATACAGTGATTAGTTTTAGAGCTGTAATGGAAATACATATTCAAGTGCAGTTCACGTAATGGAATGGGATGCGTTAATGACGGAGGATAGATAAAAGGAGAGAAATGCATAAAAGCACTCAATTCGAGCAGAAAGTTTATTTAGAATCCAATAACATATTTATAGAACTTTTGTCCTGTGAGAAATGAACTCCGCGTTATTTTGATCAATTTCTTGAAAAGTAACTGCTTGATCGAATCAATATTTTAAGCCAAGAAAGGGACACATTCCAGAATGAATAAGGGGAATAGTTGCACATCACTGTTATGCAAATATACATTTCACTTCAAAATTTATATCTTTTTACGGGATAGGATAGGATAGGATGGCATTAGTTGGTCAATTTGGTCAATTTGAAAGATTACATATATATATATAATTTATATATTGATGAGGATGCTTTTTTTATAGTTTTGATTTAATTATTAATTGGTGGAGATTTAACCTTCACCAAATGTTTTAGAATATTCATATTAGTATAGACAAATCAAAGGTTGAGATTTATCTTCAAAGTAATTATGTTTTTTTTTATGAAAAAAAATATCATATGATTAAGTGTCATATGAAGTGAGTTATGGTTTTTTGTGCATGTGGTATTGATAAGCCATGATATTGACCCATGGTATTTGTCAGAACCTACTTACCTAAATCCATATTAAGCATGGAGAGGGATAAAATCGCTTGAGATCTCCCCATTTGATAGATCCGGAATTAAGATGGATCTAGGATGGTTTTTATATACACACATACCATATCTAAGTTAGATCTATATCTCCCTCTCTCTCTCTTCCCTCCCACTCTACTCTCCCCCTCACTCTCTCTCTATCTAAACCTTGTCAACCTCTCTCTCTCTCTCAACCTTTATCCTTTATGTATTTCTTCTTCCCTCCATCTCTCCTTTCTGTCAATTCCTTTCTCTCCCTTTCTCTCCCACCTCCCTCTCTCTCTTTTCTCCCCATCACTCTCTCTCTCTACCCTCCAACTATCACTATCTACCTCCCTATCTCCTTCTGTCTCTCCCCTTCTCTCCCCCATCCATCTTTGTGTCTCCCTCTCTCTCTCTCTTTCCCTTCTCTCCCTCTCTCTCTCTCTTCCCTCCTCTCCTCTCTCACTCTCTCTCTCTCCATCTCTCCCTTGTCACTCCCTCTCTCTCTCACACCCCCTTCCAACTCCATATCTCTCAAGTCCTCTCTCTTCCTTTCTCTCTCCCACCTTCTTCTGTCTCTCCCCCCATCTCTCTCTATACCCTTCAACTTTGTCACTATCTCCCTCCCTCTATATTTCTCTCTCTCCCCCTCTCTCTCGTCCCTTTGTCTCCCTCTCTCTCCTCTCCTCTTTGTCTCTCCATCTCTCCTTCTTTCTCTCAATTCCTCTCTCTCCCTTTCTCTCCCACCTACCTCTCTCTCTCTACCCTCCAACTTTGTCACTATCTACTTGCTTATCTCCTTCTCTCTCCCCTTATCTCCCCCCTCCATCTCGTTGTCTATTTTTTTATTGTGAAATGATTTATATTTTGTGGGCATGTGGTACTGACAAGCCATGTTATTAGCTCATATTATTGTAAAAAAGCATATTTATAAGTTAATAATATCCATGGTAAAGTGGGAAGGATATTCATGGTTAAGCAACTTGTTATATTTTAAGTTTATTGTAAGTATTAAGTTTTTTTGTGCTTATTAATTTTAAATATGGTTATGTAATCATTATTAGCCATTTAAAACACAATACTCTAACAATAAATTTTTATGTTGATCACTATTAGTACAACCCAATGCAAATTATAATATTTAACTTTGAAGAACAAATATTTATTTTTCAATATTATTAAAAATATTTATTTTTCAAAAAATTGATTTGACCATAACTTGGAGGTCTTAATGTAGCCTTTGGACAATATAATTTCATATGGATAACTTCATTACATATTTTATTCCATAATTTATGGATATAGTTGCAACATTAATGCATAATTTTTAGATATTTGTGTAGTGATTTTTTATTCTTATTCTTTGCAAGAAAACCTTCCAAAAATACAATATTTGAAAATAACTTATATTCAAGTAAATGACAGATCTACCATCAATTACTTCCCAATGTAATATAATAAGTCTTTGCATATAAAATAGATAGCAATAAGATGTAAAAGAAAACTTACAGGAGTTGCCTCCCACCATTATTTCTGTTAAAACTGTAAATGTGTAGACTTACTACTGGTTACTGCCCACCCAAATTTATGCCAGTTCTTCTGTTTAAGAAAGCAATTACTTATCCAGTTCACATCTCAATTTAGTAGTTACTTCCAAAGCAAGACTATATGATGATTTCTCTATCAACCATTATTGATTTATCAATGGCCAATGTAACTTGTAAATATTCATGATATTTTTTGAAGAGCATAATTTCTAATTTGAGTTGGAGGGGCTAAGCATGCTGGCTTACATAATATATTGGGGGATATATAGGGAGTAAAGAGTTTTTATATTAGAAAATATGAAAAATGGAGCTCAAAGTTAAGGAAAAAATATAAAAGGGTATAAAAAATGTTGATGAAAAAATCAATACCTACAATATCTAGTGAAAGTAGGGGTTTTTAAAATTGGAAAGTTATATTGGATTCATATTGGTAGGGGGTTAAATAATGTGATTTTTAGAGATACTTTCCAATATGTAGTCAAATTAAGGGTATTGTTTAATATGCCATGAACACTGATATAAAATGGATGATATTTGTTATGCTATGCAAAGTATCCAAATAGATATAATAAAGTGTTCAAATGTTTCTCCTTAAATTGTAGGTTAAACAAATATTTCTGGCGTTGTTTATGAGGTTTCCGTGTGAGGATTGATTTAGTAATTTTAGTGTTTAACATGGAACAACAAAACAAAACAGCAAATAAACTTCAACAAACACATTACTCAGCTATTTGTTGAGCAGTTCACCCCTCCTGGGCTACGTTTACTGGTCCAAGCCTCCCAAATGGCATGTCCCTCTTGTATTAAATTGCTCAAAATGCAAGTAAAAGTGAAAATATGCCTTAATAGGAAAAAATGTCTATAAAATCAACTTAAAAAGATATGAAATAGCTAAAAATGGCTTTTCATTTACACTAAACAGGTAAAATGAGCCCAATACATTGCCTTCTCCATGATGGCCCTGATGGCTCCTTCATCTTCCTCGAAGCAAAAAATGATGAAGATCACTTTTGTTTGACCTGAAACTTGTGCCAAACTACTCAGAATATCAAAGAGACCCAAAATTGTCTATTTTTTCACTCAACTTGGTTCAATAATGAGAGAGTTATGGCCTCCCAAATAAAACTGCCTAATGTCCCCCAAAAACCCTACTAAATGTGGAGGACTACTAGTTAGAAGTGCCAAAAATGGAAACCTGCCAAAAATGGTAGAACACGCCCAAACTTGGCGGGCAGTTAGCGGTTACATTAAATGTTAGGCGGGGTGGCATGTGACTGCCCTCGCACTAACCATTGGGGAACCCTTCAGCATCACCGCAACATTTACTACCACCATGGAACTTGGCAACATGCAACCGTTCATGGGTGGAAGTTAAACTGTAAACGAAACTGTCACATTAAATATTATTTATGGCGTTGGCGAAATGGGCCCATCTTAACTGTGTGGCAACGGATATGGTAATCGCCGACGGAATTGACAATAATTGCAACCATGACATTATTTGTTTAAAAAAGTGGTTACATGGGTGGTGGTTAAACCGTTTGACCCACGGTTTGAAGGCCTTAGGCCAGGGTCCTTCGCTGCATGGTCACGCGAAGGGGTCGGGCTAGCCCCTTAAATTCTGCGCTGGTAAAAATTTTAAAACTTAAATAAATCTCAAGGTAATAACTTAATAAGAAGCACCCCCATGGCACAACGGTAAATCTGCTGCGCTGCCCGACCTGAGGTTCCGGGTTCAAATCCTGATGCTAAACCAAACATTTTAATATGTCAAAACCTACTCCTTGGCCTTGGGCCACGTGGCAGCCTCTGGGCAGGCCACATGGCGCCCGCCGATAGGCCTAAAAACCCAAAAGTCAATCCATCAACGAATAAGGATATTCCACTTGTCCGATTCCAATTCGCCCCTATGGAATATTCCAGGGAATATTCAAAGGAATATTCCTAGAATATTCCTTCGAATATTCTTTTTTTTTTTTTAATTTTTCCAAATTTTGTAAAATTCAAGCTTGGTCAACTGAATTTGGAGTTTACTAGACGATTTCAAACCTCAATAACTTTTGCATACAACCTCGGTTTTGAGAACCATTCGTAGTGCCATAATTGCAGTGACAAAACCTTTTCGATCATTCAGAATGCAATGATTTCTGACAACTTTCATTTTTGAGCAATTTTCATAACTTGGACATGATTTCCTGATCAGACAAATTATGTTAAAGGTTCACTAAGTCAAGTCAAGCCCCCATGGGGCTAAGCTATCCTACCAAAAAAAAATTACAATATAACATCTTGAATTTTATTTTTTTTATTACTTTTGAATTTTTATTATTAATTGAGCCAAGATTTAAATGCTTACGCTACAACATCTCCACCATAATTAGCTTCATATTACTTTTAAATTTTTAATATTTTTTAATTGAGCCGAAATATAAACCTTAAATGTTTATGTTAAATGTTAAACCTTTACCCCTACACGTCTACCCCTATACTAGGTTGTAGAGGGCCTCTTGGCATAATTAAAAATATCCATCGTAAAGTGAGGGTAAGTATGCAAGGTTAAGAATCTTGTTCCATATTTTCTTTAAACATATACATGTTTAACTTATATGTTATTTTTTTTCAATTAATAATAATAATAATAATAATTTTTAAAATAAAGATATAATTTAGTTAGTTTTTATGATTTTTTTTTTTTACTTTTGGCAATGTGAGATGTATAATGAAGTAAGTGTTTTCATGATTGGTGTATATTGATGCATATCCTTATTTACCACCCATTTAATGTACATGAGTGAGCTGGTAATAATTGGAAGTTAAAAAATGAAATGATGGGGATGGAATTCTTAAGGTATTTAGGGTAAACTTCACTTGATTGGGATTTTACAATATATATTTTTTGGTAACCCATAGTTTCTCCCATGGTATTTTCATGTGTGTAGCGTATTTAAGGGCAAGATGACTCCATTGTAAAAAATAATAATAGATATATTATTAGGAAGAAAAGGTTTCTAGGAATGTTTTATTGCCTTTGCATTGTTTTTTTATGGTTTTTTTTTTTTTTCTAGCGAAATTGACAAGTCTTCTACTTAGGAAGCAAGGGTTTCGAGGCATGTGTTATTTCCTTTGCGTTGTTTTTTTTTATATTCTTTTGTTTTAGAGGAATTGAAAAATAACCTTGTACCTAAGTGACACAAAGTAGGAAGGGGTTGGTTCCTTTTGCTACCACTCTAACCTCTAGCCCCTTCCATAGTCACAAGTAAAACATGGGGATTTGAACTCAGAATCTCTTGGTACATAACACTCCATTATCACGATGATCATCAATTTAGATACCCCTCATGGGCTTTCCTTTATGCATTATTATGATGCATTTAGTATATCTACTTTTATAATAGTGGTATCAAAGATCAGGGAAGGGTACTTTATTCAAAAAAATCTCTATGATTTATATGAGCCAGTGAGAGATCGATTTAATAGATCTAAGATATGTTGAGGATAATTAAGCTATATTAATAAGGTTAAGTCAAGGTGAGATGAGAGTGGTAGATGATTGGTAAGTGGAGGTCGAAGAATATGTGAAAATTATGGATAGGTTGAGAAAGGTCATGTAGCTTAATGGATGAGAGAATGTAGATAGAGTGGATGGTGTTGAGGCTTGGTGAAGGAGAGAAATTATTAAGGAGAGCCCTAGTAGTGCATGAATTCCCTAAAGAACTCAGTCCAAGTTGTAAATCCTAGCCACAGGGAGGATGCATTCCCTAATGTTTTTTTAGTACCTACGTTTCAAGCAGACATGTTCTAGCATGGTAGCACATGATATCATCCCTCTCATGCAAAAATACGATGAATTATAAAATTATGGAATGGCCCATTTGAATAGGTATGAAGGAGGTGGGTGCACTAGTATGCTAAATCAAGGCTAGTTTTTTGGAAGACCTATTATTTAGGCTTACATATTGTAGTGTTGTGGGACCACTTATAGGTATGATGGTGGAAAGTGTACTCATGTACTAGCCTAAAGGGGAAATGTGAGATATTAGGATGTGATATGTTTCATGAATCCTACATGAGAAAAAGTGTAAGTGAGATCTCATGATGTTAGACAGTCGATGAACCATGCACTAGAAAAATATCATAGAAAATTGGTAGTTATAGCTACTAATGACCGATACATTATGAGGGATGGTAAGTTCTTTTTATGTGGAATTCAATAAAAATATTGGGGCTAATTTAATCTCTGCAAGTCAAGTTTAATGGGGGAATTCCTAGTGTGGTTAGGGTAAACTTGACTAGGTCATTAATCCAATTTGGTATGCTTATTAATGGGTTTATCATAAACAATTGATCAAATACCAAACCTAGGTGTAGACTTTGTGTTGGTTAATTTAAAATCAAAGGTATTCATGTGTTTGGAATTAAAATATAAATATCTATATTTAGAGAACCCACATAAAGAGAAAACTTAGGGTCATGAGATCTATTATCTTTCTAGAGAGAAAGATAATGATATAAACCATATGCTTGATAAATTTTCTTATGTCAAGAAAGTATGGTTAGAAATTAAATAATCCATCAATTTCATGGGAGGTTGGGTTGATGAAATAGTGGAGAAAAATCATGGGAGGTTCTCCTCTTCTGACATGTTAGGGAGAATGGCACATTAAAAATGAATTTTTTTTTAAGGATAAGGGGATGTCATCCATCTAGTTGTCCCAAAAATTAATATTTTCAACCATAGAATACAAATGAAAATTAAATAAAAAAAAATACAAGGAAAAATATGCATTATATTGTTAAAAATATTCAATAAATTATGAAGCACATTCTACTTGAATTTGTTGCAAATTTTCCAATTTTCCTTGCATGAAAATTCTAATAGTTGGGATTGTTCTACACATAGGCTTAAGCTCATGAGTAGAATTGGTGAATTATTTGCGCAAGAACCATTTGAAAGTCAATGGTGTGGTCGGGACACGATCCATTCTTGCTCGACATCATACATTTCTCCAAATATTGAGACAATTCAAAATAATGGACTAAACTCCTTGGAAAATCCTAAGATTGTTGTTGCATATATTGATATCTTCTTAGCCATCATAGGTAGCTCAATGAGTTGATTTTCCCTAGATGGATTCAAACATAAGACCAACAGTTCCAAGAGTTTAGTGAAGTCTTGTGACTCGATGCCAACATAGCATTATCTCTCATTGAACTAATTATGTAGTTTATTATGCAAAGAGAGCGTGGTTCAAAAAAAAACTTGGTTACATATATCTTTAAATTTGATGTGATGAATACCTCCAATGTCAAATTTATATGGTTGCCTTTTCATAAGTTAGTGAGTGGGATTTCATAATAACATCACATTATCACATGACCTGTTATGTTTGATGGATATTATTTTCAAAGATACAACTTCAAATCAATGGTACCACCATACCACACAACAATGTTTTGTATTAATATATTGTTGAGATTCAACAAGATGATGAGCTTAGTGAAAAGAGTTGCCTTCACTAAGTGGGCCCGCAGGCTATTTTTGGCGAAAGTATATTTTTAGACTATGTCTACTTTTAGACATGATGATCATATTTCAGAAGTTGCAGGATGCTATTTGTGGACAGTTGATCAAGTTGGAAAAATAGATGAAATTATATTTTTAGAATATTGGGAAAGTTTATTTATATATCGTCAATCCAAAAATAGATGCATGTCAATTATTATTAGCTCTTAATAATAATCAGACTCTAAACAACAACTTATTCTCTTGGAGCACTTCAGTTCAGTGCACAGATGTGGCACATCAGTGGACTGAGGGAATTACGCATTTCCCAAGGGTTTACTGGAGCTAATGCATGGAAGAATCAGTTAGAACTCAAGTGGCAGAGTTATGACATAGTTGGAGGAAGTAGTTATGGAGTTGTATTTAGTTTAACTCAGTTAGACTCAGTTGAACTAGTTGTATCTAGTCTAACTTATTGATACACTAGTGAGAGTGGAGTGAATTAATTAGGAAATTAATTCACAAATAATAACTCATTAATCAACTAAAAAATACAATAGTTAACTACAATGCATGGAAGTTTCAGTGGAGACCTAGTGGAGAGATAGGTGACAGGGCAAGATAAACTATCTGTTGTGACTATAGTGATGCATTGATTGCATCACACACACATTAGAGTTGCCAATGAGGATTGCGCAGTCAAGGCAAGAGTAATTCGAATTCATTCAGAGCTATTCTTCGGCAGGGATTACGTAGTGGAGGCAGGCTAGCAGGAGGCAAAGATCGGTGCATGGATTTGCAAGATTGGTCCTGATTAGTGTATGACGATTGTACTGTACTGAGGGCTTGTGATAAGCTTTGTTTGAGATTGTCATATGATCTCCACGTTACATAATATATAGTTGTGGTTTTCAGCTTCAATATTTCTCGGTTAAACAACTGTGTTATGTGTGATTATTTTTATTTATGCTTTACATGTGTGTGCAATTAATTTTTCCGCAAAAGATTAACAAGTGGAATAGATTCAGTATCTTGCATAAAGTTAAATAGTGTGAGATCAGGTGGATATAGGAAATAGGCATGCTTAGTGCATATAATTTCTACATGGTATCGATGCATTTTTTATTGAAGATTGCAATTGTGAAATGAGTTTGTGCTGGTGGAGAATTCGAATTTGGTACAGAAGATTCTTGGTACAGAAATCGAGTATACATTGAAATGTCTTTCAATGGGTTTAGATTGGAGTATGCCCTTTATGAGAGCTCAAATTACATAGCCTGGAAGGACAGGATGGAGGCAGTGCTAGAGGATAATGAACTGAAGGAGTTCATCGATAGCGATGTTCCTAAGCCAGGATCTAGCGATGCTGCATTACTTGATGCGAACCATTGACGATGTGCACAGAGGAGGCAGTAGCAGTGTTAAAATACACTGCGCTACACACCGGAGGGTAGGCTCTACGCACCGGTGAAGGCGTTGCACAGAGGCCCAGTCTGAAACTTGACTACCCACCTTTCAATGGCGCTGCACACCGAGAAGGCCTGATAGGAATGACCTGTCCGGTGGCGCTACGCATAGACAAATTTTGGTCAAATTTGCTAAAAAACATGCCAAAATCAATTTTTTTTACCTCCAAGCTCCTGCAAAGGATTAGACAAGGTTGGTGGACCCTGTTCTTTTCCCTCCAAGTTTTTATTTTGCATGCATAATTAAAGGAGAACTTCAAAAACGTAAAAGCTTGGTCAAACCCTAATCTTCATACCAATCAAACATTTGAACTTCTAGGGAAAGAATTGTCATTTTGAGAGTGATTATAATCATAAAGACACTTAATACCAGCAAGCCTCCTCCTTAATCTCTGAAAAATTCCCTAGAGCTACTTCATTTTTCCCTCCATTTGCTCAAATTTTGCCCTCACAATCCCTCATTCTGTCATCCCTAAACCTAAAGTTCCCATCAAGAAAAAAATCCATTTGTTCAAGAAAATAATCAGTTACCATGTTTGAGGGAGAAATCAGTACCAACACTAATGAAGGCCAAAGGCCTATCAAGCCAAAACACAAGGGAGGAAGGGTTAATAGGTTTGAGCCTTTAGACACCATGAAAATCACCTCTTCTCCCATGATCCTTGCATGTTTTCAAGATGTTGGATGCTATCAATTTTATGAGCGGGTTGAACAGGTCCAAATCCACTCAGATTTGACTAGGTTGTTCATTCTCAGCCTACAAAACCACCAAGTCAACCTAGCAGGAGTAAATTTTGAACTCTCATCTGAATCCATTTCTAAAGCCACAGGAATACCAGATATTGGTGAGAGATGGTTCAAGCAGAAAAAGTTGGCCTTAAGCTACTGTGAGCGACTTTGATCGGATCTTGTGCAGGAGGAGATAAGGCGAGGTATCAGGATAGATATTCATTAAAGAATGAAGATGAAGAGAATTGTGCTTTGGATGCCAAAGAAAGGAAAGGGAAGGGGAATAAATCTTCTTCAAAATCCTATGCTAAAGGCAAGAAGTAGGATTTGTCCAAAGTGAAGTGTTTTCACTATCAAGAACATGGACATTTCGCCACTAACTGTCCACAGAAGAAGAAGAACAAGCAGGCTACTAGATTTGCAGCTGGAGAGACCTTAGCCTCGCAATTTGAGCTTGATTTATCCTTGATCGCTTGCTTGGTTTCAAGCTACATGGGATTGGTGTGGTATCTTGATAGTGGTGCGTCTTTCCATATGACGGGAGACAAAGAGTTGTTTAGTGACTTGGAGGAGAAGGACCTCCAGATGCATATAGAAATGGGCGACGATGGTCGGTACAGTGCGACTGGCATTGGGACCATTACCTTTGAGAGGGAGTTTGGTAATTCATTCTTGTTGAAGAATGTTATGCATGTTCCAGGTCTGAAGAAGAACTTGGTCTCATTCGCAATGTTGGAAGACAAGGGTTATGATGTTGTTTTCAGTGAGGGAAAAGCCTTCCTTCAACATAAAAAAATGGGTCAAAACAAGAATATAGGGGTTTGAATTAAGAATCACTACAAGCTGGAGGTAGATGGCTATGCTGCAACGGTGGGCAAAGCAGAAGAAGTGGTGAGCCGGGATGAGGGTGAATTATGGCACAAGAGATTGGGCGATCTCCACCATGGCGCTTTGAAGATTTTGCAGCAAATTTCTACTACACTTCCCAAGGGTACTCTTGCGCAGTCAGATCAGTGCAAGGGATGTAATATGGGTAAGTTTGTGAAGACCACCATTCATGAGAAAGAGAAACGTGCTTTGGTGATCCTGGAGAGAATTCACACAGACGTGTGTGGACCATTCTCAGTTTGTTCAATAGCAAAACACAGGTATTATGTGATATTTGTTGATGAAGATTCTCGTAGATGTTGGATCTTCTTCATGCAGAAGAAGAGTGAAACGTTCTCAAAGTTTTGTGAGTTCAAGGAATTGGTGGAGAAAGAGTTGGGGAAGCAAGTGAAAGCTCTGCGGAGCGATAATGGTGGTGAATACATCTCGGGCGAATTCAAAGACTTCTGTAGGAAAGAAGGAATTTGAAGAGAACTCATAACGCCTCATAAACCAAAGTAGAATGGGGTCGCGGAGAGAAACAACAGAATGATCGTGAGTGCTGCACGCGCGATGCTGCATGACCAGGGCCTACCGATGCACTTGTGGGCAGAAGCGTGCAACACTGCGATTTATGTGCAAAACCATTGTCCTCATAGAGTACATGGCATGAGTACACCCGAAGAAGCTTTTACTGGTAAGAAGCCTGATATTTATCATTTGAATATTTTTGGCTCGCCTGTTTACATTCATGTGACAAAGGATGCCAAGAAGAAGCTGGAGCCAACTACAGAAGTTGGGATATTTGTGGGGTACATAGAAACACCCGATAATTATCTTGTGTATTTTCCAGACAGTTGGATGACTGTTGTATGATGGGATATAAATTCAATGAGGCGAAAGCCATGAAGTTGTCACTTGAGAGGGAGCTACACTTACACGCGGAGGAGGAATTTCTTGTTCCCAAAGATTAGCCTCTAGATGTGGATCAGCCATAGGAGGATATTCATGGAGTGGAGGAGTCCACTCATGCAGAACCAAACATTAGAAAAGGCAGAAAGTGTACCACAGAAGCTGAGAGACTAAAGCTTGATGCGGCACAGAATGTAGGAGTCCCTACATCATAGCACAGACAGAGACAGTCACCTGACCGATATACTGGATACATGGCTCTTATGAGCATGTGTATTGTGATAGAGCCATCTTCTTTTGAAGAAGCAATGCAGGAGCCCACATGGGTAGATGCCATGGTGGAGGAGTATGACTCCATTGTCAGAAACAGTGCTTGGGAGATTGTTCCAAGGCTGGTGGGAAAATCAGTTGTAGGATCAAGATGGATCTATAAGGTAAAGCAAGCTGCTGATGGGAGCGTCGAGAAGTATAAGGCAATATTTGTTGTCTTAGGCTTACAGATTGTGATTGACTATAAAGAAACCTTGCACATTTCAGACGCATTTCCATACGACTCATCCTTTTTTTATTATTATTTATTTATTTTGTTCCTAATGGGATGATTGAGGAAGAGGTGTACATTGGAGCAAAATTTCGAAGGATTTGAGATCTTCAAGAGGCTAGGTCGCATGTGTGCAGTTCAAAAGACATATCAGAAGTTTAAACAAGCACCCTGTACATAGGTACACACTCGGGATCGACAACTATTTCACTGACTTGGCTTCACCAAGAGTGAGGCGGATGCAAACCTGTACCAAATTGTGGTGGAGGGTAAGCTTTTAATCATTGTACTTTATGTTGATGATTTAATACTAACAGGTGATGAGCATTTGATACACTCATGCAAGGAAAATCTTGCAAAGGAGTTTGAGATGAAGGATTTGGGCCTCCTTTATTATTTCCTTGGATTGGAAATATGGCAGTGGGAAGGTGAACTATTTTTGTCCCAAGGCAAGTATGCTCGAGAGATATTGGAGAAGTTTCACATCCAAGGCTGCAAGCCTATCGACACTCCTCTTCTAGGAAATTGAAAGAAAGAGGATGCTACATCAGCAAAGGTAGTGGATGCCACTATTTATCGACAGTTGGTGGGTTCTCTCATGTATTTAGTCAATACAAGATAGGACATATGCTATGTGGTGAACCAGCTTTCACAAGCGATGGTTAAGCCTACCAAGCTCTTTTGTAAGGCAAGCAAGCATGTCTTGAGATATCTTAGGGGCACATCTGAGTATGGTTATGGTACAGACAGACGAATGAGGTGAAGTTGCATGGCTTCACGGATGCAGAATGGGAAGGAAGCCCAACAGACAGAAAGAGCACATCAGGGAGGATTTTCAATATCGGATCTATGGCAGTTTCTTGGTACAGCAAGAAACAAATATCTATGGCACTCAATTTAGCGGAAGCAAAATACATGGCAGCAAGTCAAGCTGCATGTGAGGCTACCTGGATGAGGAAGATCCTGGTTGGTTTTTTCGGTTCACAATAGATCCCACGGTGATACATTGTGATAATCAGAGTTGCATTAAACTCTCGGTTAATCCTGTGTAGATCTAAACATATTGATATCTGGTATCATCATATTAGAGATTGTATGCAGCGAAAGATCATGTTCCTACGAAGGATCAGGATGCAAATATTCTGACGAAGGCGTTCACCAAGAGCAAATTTGAATACCATATAGGCAGGATCGGGGTGAAGGATAATCCCTATCTTGTTGACAGGGAGTGTTGAGATTCAACAAGATGATGAGCTTAGTGAAAAGAGTCGCCTTCACTAAGTGGGCCTGTAGGCTATTTTTGGCGCAAGTCTATATTTAGACATGATGATCATATTTCAAAAGTTGCAGGATGGTATTTGTGGATGGTTGATCAAGTTGGAAAAACAGATGAAATTATATTTTTAGAATATTGCGCGAAGTCTATTTATAGATCGTCAATCTAAAAATAGATGCATGTCGATTATTATTAGCTCTTAGTATTAATCAGACTCTAAACATCAACTTATTCTCTTGGAGCACTTCAGTTCAGTCCACAAATGTGGCACATCAGTGGACTGAGGGAATTACACAATTCCCAAGGGTTTACTGGAGCTAATGCATGGAAGACTCAGTTAGAACTCAAGTGGCAGAGTTATGACACAGTTGCAAGAAGTAGTTATGGAGTTGTATTTAGTTTAACTTAGTTAGAATCAGTTGAGCTAGTTGTATCTAGTCTAACTGATTGATGCACTAGTGAGAGTGGAGTGAATTAATTAGTTAATAAATTCACAAATAATAACTCATTAATCAACTGAACAATAAAACAGTTAACTACAGTGTATGGCAGTTTTAGTGGAGACCCAGTAGAGAGATAGGTGAAAGGGAAAGATAGATTGTTTGTTGTGACTATAGTGATGCATTGATTGCATCACACACACATTGGATTTTCCAATGAGGATTGCGCAGTCAAGGAAAGAGTAATTCGAATTCATTCATAGCTATTCTTCAGCAGGGATTACGCAGTGGAGGCAGGCTAGCAGGAGGCAAAGATCGGTGCATGGATTTGCAAGATTGGTCCCGATTAGTGTATGACGATTGTATTGTACTGAGGGCTTGTGATAAGCTTTGTATGAGATTTTCATATGATCTCCATGTTACATAATATATAGTTGGGGTTTTCAGATTCAAGCTTTCTCGGTTAAACAACTGTGTTATGTGTGATTATTTTTATTTATGCTTTACATGTGTGTGCAATTAATGTTTCCGCAAAAGATTAACAAGTGGAATAGATTCAGTATCTTGCATAAATTTAAATAGTGTGAGATCAGGTGGATCTAGGACATATGCATGCTTAGTGCATATAATTTCTACATATATGTATTTTTATATTTATATTTGTATTATAAAATATAATCGACATCTTCACACAAGGGTGTTAATTTATAATCTAAATGATAAAATTTCTTGAAATAAATTTTCACAATTGTAGATAATAGTTAGTGTTTGTAATATCCTCAATCAATTTACCCGATTGGACAAAATAATAATAATAATAATAATAATGATAATAACAATAATAAATAAATAAATAAGCGGCATAAATCCCATGGCTTTGGTTTTGGCCCCACGTAATTTCCCATAGTTTGTTCCGAGCAACCCAGCGTTAAAAGGAGAAGGGTCAAGAGCAAGGCACATAATTTGTTTTTTCTTTCTTCATTGATATTTTGAGAGCTTATGCGAGTTTTAAATTGAGGCTTTTTGGGTGAGATCCTCAAAATTTATTCAGTGGGATTTGAAATCACCCTAGAAGGAAAATCCAACTTCGATGTTCTCTTTAATCACACTAGCTGGTCTAGTTTATTTATTTTTAACTTTGAAAGAGGTTTCGTGCATTTTTATATTTCAGATTTAGGGTTTGGGTCTGGAAAATTCTCTGTAGGTTTCACTAAAATTGATTGTACTATATTTACAAAGGAAACAAGAGTGTTACATTTAACAATGCCCACTAGTGAATCTATTTGGTAGGCATAGCACATGAATTATACAGATGGACATGAAGAGGGAGCGCACAACCATGACTAGGCATGGTGATCCAGGTGGATATTGGTGGCCACCCACCTATTCCACTTGGGGCCCCACCATTATTTATTTCAGTTTTTCAGTTTCCTTAATTATAGCACAATTTACTATTTTTAGCAGTTTTTCAGGTCGTGAACTTCCAGAGTCGTTTTAAGGCCCTAAACTACGTTTTATGAGCAGAAAACCTCTAGTGAATATAATATTGTTCTAGAATTGATATTTGATGTCAGAAATTGTAGTCCTCAGATAGATATTTCTAATGATGTATCATCTGTTTCAAATGGAGATAGTATGCCAAAGTTACGACCCCAGGAAAATGATGTACCAATTTACCCCGAAGGGGCCGATGTTCTGGAATTTCATCTCCTAGGGTTATTTTTTTGTATGTTTAGGGTTTTCCATTATTTCCCAATAATATATATGCCTTCAAGAATCATTGTAACGTAGAGTTCAGAGGCCTTTATCCACCACATCTCTTCTCAGAGATAAGTTATCAACGCCCTAGCTAGTTTATTTCCATTCTGTTTGTAAACAAATTTCAGTTCTTTGATATTAATGAAATGAAGTGTTATTTCCGCTGCATTTTTGTATTTATCGTTATATGTGTATTATGTTGCGTTCCTGCATAAATCTAGATTAAATGGTGATAACAACATGACGACCAAGCATTGCATGAGGTCGCTGGTGGAAGCAAGGTGACCAACCACCTCTTCACAGGATTTGTGACATGCATTGACCAACAATCGAACTGTCAAGAAAGGAAGGGTCATGGGGGTGCACGATCGATGAAAAATCCAGAGTGGGTCCTGTGCAATGAGTGCCACTCATAAAGAGATGGAAGGCGAGTTTATGGAGCACCCAAGACACGGTTATGGGCATATATTGCAGAGAATTTAGCTGATAATGAAACATAGTCCCCGTGGAACATAGAGGAGGCCATTAGGCCAAGAAAGGAGGATGAGATCCTTTGATAAGGATGCAAATATTGGCCTAAGAGATCAATGGTTTCCTCATTCGTAGTTCCCCATCACATATCCATCAAGTAGCTCAAGGTAATAGTTGTTATTAGAGCTGGGGTTGTGAATTAATTTGTAGCCTTCATGTGCTGAATTGGTAATTTGACCCATCAATGCATATAAATAGTTGGTAAAACTATTGTATCAAATGCCCACTTTAATAGTTGGGCCAAATGCATTAATAAAAGCATATTTTTATGGATTCCAAATGGGCTTTGTTTGGATATGATTATTTCCATTTAAGATCTACGATGGAGTTATGGGTAGTTATTTCTAAGTGCTCATGATATTTCATGTGCCTATATTGTGTCAAAAGGATTTTTATATTAAGTTTATTACAAGGTATTACTGGAAGAACTTCTTTTATTTTATAAATTTTATTGCAATTGTATCGAATCCATAATCTTGGCCAACTGTGGGATGCCAAGAAAGGAAAAGAAAAATTGGATTGCCATCAATTGAAAAGGGATAAAGGATAGAAGTCAAGGGAAAAAGAAAGATATCAACGCTAAGTACTAGGGAGAGTCAGAAGAAGAAGAAGCAATGGGTGACCACGAAATTAATAAACTTGAATATTCATTACAAAATATTTCCGCCACTCAAGAAAATTTTTTGGAACTTCTCAAATTGTAGATCAGAGAACCTAATTTGCAAAGAAATAATGGGGAAGGCAGCTCTCATTCAGGAGGGGATGGTGCATCACATGGACATGTCAACATTCGGAGCAACAGTCTATTGCATGAACATGCCAACATTCGAAGCATCCATTTCATTTGACCAACCATGCCTCCATTATTTGATGATTACTCTAGAGAGAAAGACTCACTTTCACCAATTATAGAGATAGTTACAACTTGAATTAAGGAATATAACATGTTTCCTCCAAATGTGAAATCAACCTTAACCATCAATGAATATTACTTCATGAGGAGCAAACAAAAAAGGAAGACAACCACATATGGGGGCCCTTAGTAAAATATGGATCTACAAAAGGTCATGGGAAAGGTAACTCTTTCATAATTTGATGGATCAACAAAGTGTTATGCAAAATTATGGGTGCAGAACATGGATACATATTTCCATCTCAATCCCATGCGTGAAAGGATGCCATTAAATATGCCACACTACATCTTGATGGAGAAGCACATGAATGGTGGAAACATGGCCTACTCACTCTAGGGCATGAAAACATAATATCTTATACATAATTCATGTAGATATTGATAGAAATATTTGACAGGAAGGAACCTAAGTTGTACTTCCGAGAGCTAACCCAACTTCGACAGACAAGAAGCATTGAACCATATATCGCAAAATTTTAGAGGCTTGCAGTAATGGTCACCGAACTCTAAATGGATCGATTGGTAATGTTTTTCATAGAAGGGTTGTCAGAACCATTGCATGGTTGGATCAAAGCCTACCAATATGTAACCCTGCAAGATGCAATTATCCGAGCAAGGGATATGCAAGATGTCATACCCAAGACTAGATTCCTACCCAAACTAACTATTCCTCAAAAGGGGAAGGAAGTCAAGCAACAACAAAGGGAGTTGTTTTAGAAGGGAAAGTTGGATGATGAAACTAAGTAATATCTCAGTAGGAGAAGGCTATGCTTCTCTTTTCAAGAACCTTGGGTGCTAGGAAATCAGTGCACTAAAGGAACAAAGTATTCTTCGAGAGCAAAGATGAGGAAGAACATCCATAGACGAATCAGGGAGAATCACAAGGTATGGGGGGAATATAAGAGGAGATCTAGGAAGGTATTATTTCTTCTCTTACAGGGGTCCAAATATATCACACTTTTCAGGTTAGGGACACTACACAAGGAAAAAAAGTGATTTTGTTGATTGATGATGGGGCCTCCCACAACTTCATTGATGCATAATTTGTAGCTAGAATAGGACTAAAAACTGAAGAATTTAGAGGATTTACAATTTTGATTTTTAGGAATAAAGATCAAAACTTCATGTCATGCACTAAAATAGTCCCTAACATGAGTCTAACAATGGGAAACTACATGGTTACAGATAACTCTTTTGTTGTATATTTTCTAGACTCTCATGTTGTATTATGGGTCTAATGGCTATATTCAATCAAGACTCATATAGTAAACTATCAAGTATTTTAATTTTCATTTACATGACCAAATGGTAAGAAGGTGATGTTGAGAGGAATGCATGCATATCTACCCCATATTATGACATCCAACAGGATGGAGGTAGATCTTCGACATGGAGATATTGTATGGGCTCTAGAGTGTTGAAAAATGGAGAAGAAACTAGCATAAAAACATAAGGAGTATCCCCATGACATCATGAAATTATTGTAAAAACAATAGAAGTTTTTTGAAAATATACCCCTAGGACGACCACTAGATAGGGTATTTGAGCACATCATTAAACTAGAGGAATGGGTCCAAGTTGTCATCACTACCCCTTATCGACACACCAAATCATATAAGGATGAGATAGAGAAGGAAATCTAGGAGTTGTTGGCATTAGGACATATTCGACCAATCTCAAGCCATTTTTCTTCATCCATGGTTTTGGTAAAAAATAAGGATGGATCCCTAAGGATGTGCATATACTATTGGGCACTAAATAAGAAGACCATTAAAAATAGATGTCATATCTTGATGATCGACGAGCTGATGGATGAACTGAAGGGAGCCAAGTACTTCTCAAATGTTGACCTTCACTCGGGTTATCACTAGATCATAGTTCGTGATCAAGACATTCCAAAGACAACTTTCAAATGCCACTATGGGCACTATGAGTTCCTAGTGATTCCTTTTGGATTGACCAATGCCCCGGCGACGTTTTAGTCATGTATGAACCATGTATTCAATATGCATCTACGCAAATTTGTGTTGGTCGTCTTCGACGACATCCCAATATTTAATGAAACATCGGAAGAGCATATACAACACCTGGAGGAGGTCTTGGGAATACTACAGGCACAACAATTTTATTCCTAATATCCAAATGTGAGTTTGGCATGAAAAAAATCTTATATTTGTGTCACATCATTGGAGTCCAAGGTGTCAAAGTGTAGGCCAAGATAATATTGAATCCATTCTCAATTGGCCCACTCCCAAAAATGTAACAGAATTAAGGAGCTTCTTTGGTATTTGTACTTATTATAGAATATTTGTTAAAATATATTCACAGTTGACAACAAGTCTTACTGGCTTGAAAAGAAAGGGAGCCTATGTATGGACAAATATGACACAACATGCATTTAAGTGAATGAACGAAGTCATCCGTTCATGCTCAATTATAGCCTTACCATACTTCTCCCAACCATTTGTATTGGAGTGTGATGCTTATGGGGAAGGAATTGAGGTTTTTTTAAAACATAATCATCATTTGATTGCTTTTGAGAGTAGGAAGCTCTAGGATTATGAGCACTCTTACTCCATTTATGACAAAGAAATTTTGGAATTTATGCATGTGCTAGCCAAGTTTCGGCCACCTCTAGTGGGCAACAAGTTCAAGGTCAAAACCGATCATAATAGTCTCAAGTACTTCCTAGGTTAGAAGGGATTAAATTAATGGAAACAAAAGTGGGTTAGTAAGATCCAATCCTATGATTTTGAAATCGAATATTTCAAAGCGAAAAAAAGGCAGTTGCAGATGCCTTATCGACAAAATTGTCTACCTTCTCCCTCATATACATTACGGAGGACTGGAAGTCCCATATTTTGGTGGAATACTCAAAGAACTTGCCAGCTTATGAGATTCTTGATGGACAATCATCAGACATCTGGTATATAGTTTTCAATGACATTATCTATTATAAGGACTGAATCTATTTAGTACCAGAGTCCCAACTGAAGAGAAATATCCTACACGCAAACCATGAATCACATATAGCAGGACATATAGGATTTATAAATACCTACACAACCATTAGGCATAGGTTCACATGGAAGGGATTCAAGAAGGAAATGTTAGGATATTCTTTGGGCCCTCAAGTATAACCTACAAACATCTCATAATTGAGAGTATGTAGATCAAAAAAGGATAGAAAGGATTTTTGAAGTAGGATATGTAGTATACCTTTGGCTAAAACCATACATAAAGTCTACCTTTAAGGAAAAAGGAGAAGGAAATTGAAATCCAAGATTCTACGGTCACTATCGAGTTATCTGAAAAATAGGAGAAGTGGCATATAAATTGGAGCTTCCAGTAGAGATACAAATTCATAACATATTTCATTTTTCTTTTTTAAATAAGGCATTAGGAGAGAACGTAAAATCGTCACATGATTTTCCCTCGTTATATGAGGAGGGGCATCTTCAATTGGTTCTAGAGGAGGTGTTTGAGGTTTGCGAAAGGAAGCTCTAGAGCATGACCATCCATGAATATTTGGTACGATGGAAATATTTTCCCGTTGAAGACGCCACCTAGGAAGGAGAGCACATATTGCAACATCAAGCATTGAAATTTATTGAGAGTAAGTAATTCTGGGAAGGGAGAGTTATAATATCCCTAACCGACTGACCTAGTTGGACCAAATAATAATAATAAATAAATAAATAAGTGACATAAATTCCATGGTTTTGGTTTTGGCCCCAATTAATTTCCCATAGTTTCTTCCCAGCATCCCATATTTAAAAGAGGAGGAGGATGAAGAGCAAGGTGAGTTTTCAGTTGAGGGTTTTAAGGTGAGATCCTCAGCCTTTCTTCGGTGGGATACAAACTCGCCCTAGTAGGCAAACCCAACTTTGGTGGTGGCTTCAATCACCCTAGCTAGTCCATTTTATTTTGTTTTTATTTGAGAGAGGTTTCATGAATTTTTATATTTCATATTCAAGATTTGGGTCTGGAACTTTCTCTGCACGTTTTGCTAAAATTCATTGTACCATATTGATGAAGGAAACAAGAGAATTGCATTGAATGCTACCCACTAGTGAATCTATTTTGGAGGCGTACCACATGAATTATATAGAAGGAAAGGAAGATGGGGTGCACAACCGTGACTGGGCATGGTAGTAGCAACATCATATTCATTGGAGGAGGAAAAATAATTATATCAGGTAATTGGTGGCAACGAAGTGACCAACCACCTCATCACAGGTTTTCCACTTGCATTGACTAACAATCGAAATGTTAAGAATGGAAGGGTCATGGGGGTGCACCATCGACCAAGAATACAGAGCGGGTCTTGTGAAATGAGCACTGGTCATCAAGAGAGGGAAGGAGAGTTTTTAGAGCACTCGAGATGAGATTTAGGGCACACATCATAGAGGATTGAGCTGAGAATGAAAAAAATTCCTTATGCAATTCAGAGGAGGCCATTACGCAAAGCAAGGTGGATGATATCCCTAGCAAAGGATATAAAGATCAAGATGAGAAATCGACGATTTCCTCATGCCTACAGTGTAGTTCACCATCGCATATCCATCGAGTATCTAAAGGTGACAGTTGTTGTTAGAGCCATAGTTGTGAAGTGATCTGTAGAAATTGTGTATTGAATTGGGAAGTTTATCCATCAACGCATATAAATCGTTGGTCAAACTGCTATATAAAATGCCCACTTTAATACTTGGGAAAAATGCATTAAATAAAGTATATTTTTGTGGATTCCAAATGGGGTTTGTTTGGAGATGATTATATCAATTTAATATTTTCAATGGAGTTATGGTTAGTGATTCTAACTACTCATGATATGTCATGTGTCTGTATTGTATCAAAGGGAATTTTATATTAAATTTATTACAGGGTGTTGTTGGAAGAATTTATTTTCTTTATAAAGTTTATTACAATTTTTGTGTCGCCTCGAGGGTTAGCTCAATTTCTCAAGTCTCGTTGTTAAAGTACCTTTGCTATTGAGAGGTGATATGTTCAATTCTCTCAACACTCTCGGGGTTAGACTCCATGGTTGAGCTAGTAGGAAGAAATCCCTTAGGATCGATATTCCTGGTACAAATATTCCATGGATGAAATAGTAACCGATCTCTGGAATCCATGAACCACATAGAAAAAAATTAGTTAGTCTTGTGTGTTATTGATTTTGCAATTTTATTTTCATATTTTTTAGATTAAAAAAATTAGTGAAACCTTTCAGAATTATAATTTAGTTTGAGTGGGAGGAATTAATGTAATAAAAAATTCTTCTTAGACTGCAAATCTCAATATTTTTTTCTTTTCCATCTAAAAAATCACCCCACACGCTATCCTATAAGTAATGGTAAGATATCCATTGGGCTCAATCCCATACAAAAAACAAGGCTAAAAGTCATGAACTCAATATGTCACTCTGGGAACTGAACTTGGGTGGGGAGGATAAAAAATTCCTTCCAATGACCCAAGAGAAACCAAATTGTCTAGTGTAAATACTAATCTATACTTGTGCACCATATAGTTTTTTTTTAGATAGAAAAGGAAATAAAAATACATGACAAAATAAAAATAAAGGAATATTTTAAAATTATAATATATGTAAAAATTAAAAATGAATGGAAAATATAAAATAATATTTTGTTGTAATTTCTAACCTTCATTAGACCTCAAGAATGTTTTTTTGCTCATAACTAACCATTTCATGGAAATTATTACTGCCCAAATTAGCACCTTTATGAATGTACCTGTTAGGTCCATATATTACTAGTATAGTCCCTTATTTTTGTTAGTGTAACCCCCTTACTGTTATTTTTGTACCCCTGTAACCCCAATATTTTTATTACTGTGCCCTTACATTATTATTCTTAGGTCAGCTAGGATTATATTGTGACCCCATGGACTCCCACATATAGGTTTTGTCATTTGTATCATCCAAGAATTTTTCATATATGTAATGTAAAGGAGGTTTCCCCCTCGAAGTGGATTATTTCTAAGGCATTTATCTCTCTTTTATTCTATTTTTGGAGCTAGTTTCATAACATTTGGTTTTTGAGCTCTGGATTCTAGTGTTTTGCTGCTCCAAACAGGCTGCCATGGAATTTTCACTATAACTTATTTTATGTGAAGGCTCAGAAGCTAAAATTTTTATCATGCGAAGCTAAAATCGTGAGGAACTTCTTGTAAAAATTTCAGATCTTGGTTCACAAAATTTTCAAATATATGATCTATGGAAGTTAGGGTTTTTTTAGGCTCCTGAATTTCAGCTCGAAGAGGTGACTATGGGAAAATCATCATAACTCTCTCTCTGAACATCAGATTGGAATTCTGTAAAAAATGGCTATAACTAAACAAAATGTAGTTTACTTTTTATCAATTTCAGATCCAAAGGAGGAAATAATGACACGTGGCACGTAGTACAAGTTCGCTCTACTGAATTAATCCATAATTAGGTCATTGTGGGAGATTGGGCATAACTTTGCCTTGAAGAATCAAAATCCAGTTAGACCTATGGCATTCGAAATAAGATTGAGAGGGCTACTATAGGGCTGAATTTCAGATATTAAAGATCTGAAATCACAAATATAATTAAGTTTCAATATTGAGCTCTTTAAAAGCAAGAGAAAGGTGTGTATATTTTTCCGAATTGCATAAGTATTGTGTGAAAAATAAGTTTGAAGTGATTCCAAGGACATATTGAAGCATAGATATCAGTAGTGGGTTCTAAAATGCCACCTAAAAAGAATTCAACACGCATTAAGCCTTTAGAAGGCTCTACTATGACTCATGAAGAGGAATAAGTGCAACATGACATATCAAAATTACAAGAGCAAGTGCACCAAATTTCGCTCTCTCAAAGAGAAAAAAAAAATGAAATGGAAGTTTTGAAGAACAGCATGGAAGATAAGATGGATGGTTTGAAGAAAGGTGTGGAAGCTGAGATGGATGGTTTTAATAATGGCATTGAATCTAAGATGGATGACATAGAAGCTAAGATGGATGGCATGGAAGATGGCATGGAAGCTAATATGGATGACATGGAAGCTAAGATCCATGAAATAATTAAAGACAAAATGGAAGACATGGAGAATGATCTAAAATCAGACATGGAAGTTTTGGAGAAGGTTAATACAAGAAATGATTCCTAATGGTGGAAAGATAGTAGATGAAGCTCATGATGATAACAAAATAAATGTTAGTCGTTACTCCATAAACTCTAATGTTGGATTGAAGAACAACCATATTCCAAAGATGGATATGAGGAAGCTTGATGGAAAGGATCCCGTAACATGGATACTACAGATGGAGAAATATTTTGATCTCAATAATGTTAAAAACACACAAAAGGTATGCATTACAACTTTACATTTAGAACAAAATACATTTGTATGGTATCGATGGCTTTACTCCTATAAAAAAATTTTCACTTGGTCAATTTTTACAGAGGAAATGATAGCACATTATGAGGATACAAGGAGAAACACCTTCTTTATCCAGTTGATAAATATCAAACAAATGTTTCAGTGGTGGAGCACATTGAGGACTTAAATATAAGGGTAACTGATATTCCTTAGGAACACATGATTGATGTTCTCATAGGTACTTTAAAGGATCACATCCAACATGAAGTTACACATAAGGATAGCACATAAGCTACATGAAAATCACTTCTTTGATATCTTTTTTTCCATTCTCGCTTGATGTCGAAATTGCTTCTTGAAAACCTTGCACACGAATAGAACAATGTTGACATGGACAGTTGACCAAACATATTCTCAGTCTAGTCAATATTTTGAGTTGGAATAATGGGTGGTTAAGAATTTACTTGACATTTGGCATATGCTCATGTCCTTTATTTTCTTTGAAATTCTCTTCATATTTTGTAACCATGGATTCAACTACGAAAAATTCATACAACTACAGAAATGTTACAATTCAGTAGCCAAAGATATATTTTAGTCAATTTCATAAAGAAAGTCTAGATAATGGGAAATAATGATTTGATACCTTTTTTTTATAGATGAAATGAATTTTATGACCTTATGGCTTGTAAATATATATCAAAACAAATATGGGATGGATATACAAATAAAAAAAAATGTCAAAATTGAGGACAATTCGAGGATCAAACATTCCCGCATGAGGATCAAATGTCATCATGCGAAAAACTAAAAACTGAAGAAATATCTTTGCGATAGTGGTGCTTTTGAAGCCTAAATTAACACATCCATATTTCTTGACATCCCCTATTTTTTCACATTAATATACCATCTTGGTTTTCTCATGAGAATTTTTTCTTGCAACCCTTTGACATTATTTTTGAGCACCTTGTTGTTTTCTTTAAGATTTTTTTTCTTATACTATAAACACATTATTAATAACATAGTGTCATTTTGTGCCTTTCAAAGTTCATTTTGTGATTGACCATTTCAATTTCTTCTATGATATACTTGTTTAGTACTTCTAACTTAGAAATATCTTACTTAAGAGTGTGAATAATTTCTTGTTTCTCTTGAGAAGTAGTTGTATGCATCTTAGGATCATCATCATATAAAAATTATTCGTGAGATTGAGTTTCTTCAAGGAACTTTACCTTATTTTGTCCTCTTTGCTCCAAATTCTCTGAATGTTCATAGACTTCTTGCCGCGCGGGTCTGCATGGAGCACTTGCGATGAGATTCAAGTAATATATCGTAGAGGATTTAGTTGAGAACGAAACAAATTCCCTGTGCAATTTAGAGGAGGCCATTCCACAGAGCAAGGAGGATGAGATCCCTGGCGAAGGATGCAAATATCAAGCTAAGAGATAGATGATTTCCTCATACCTACAACGTAGTTTCCCATTGCATATCCATTGAGTAGCTGAAGTTGACAGTAATTGTTAGAGCCAGAGTTGTGAAGCAATTTGTAGCCTACATGTGCTGAATTGGGAAGTTGATCCATCAACGCAGATAAATCGTTAGTCAAATTTCTATATCAAACACCCAGTTTAATACTTAGGCCAAATGCATTAATGAAAGTATATTTTTGTGGATTCCAAATGGGGTTTGTTTGGAGATGATTATTTCCATTTAAGATTTATGATGGAGTTATGGGTAGTGATTCCAAGTACTCATGATATTTCATGTGCCTATATTGTGTCGAAGGGATTTTTATATTAATTTTATTAAAAGGTGTTGTTGGAAGAATTTATTTTCTTTATAAATTTTATTACAATGTTTGTGTAGCCCCAAGGGGGAGCTCAATTGCTCAAGTCTCATTGTTAAAGCACCTTTTCTATTGGGAGGTGATATGTTCAATTCTCTCAACACTCTCGGGGTTAGACACCATGGTTGAGCTAGTAGGAAGCAATCCCTTAGGATGGATATTCTCGGTACAAATATTCCATGGACGCAATAGTCACTGATCTATGGAATCCATGGACCAGAGAAAAAAAATAGTTAGTGCTTGTGTGTTATTGTTTCTGAAATGTTATTGTCATATTTTTTAGATTAATAAAATTATTGAATCCTTTAATAATTGTAATTCGGTTGGAGTGTGAGGAATTAATATAATCAAACATTTTTCTTACACTTTAAATCTCGATATTCTTTCCTTGTCCATCTAACACATCACCCCACACTCTAGCTTGTAAGCAACAATAACATATCCATTCGGTTCAATCCCATACAACAAACAAGACCAAAATTCATGAACTCAATATGTCACTTTAGGAATTGAACTTGGGTGGTGATGATAACAAATTCCTTCCAATGACCCAAGATAAACCCAACTGACTAGTGTAAATATTAATCTATACTTGTGCACCATATAGTTCGTTTTTAGATAGAAACGGTAATAAAAATATATGACAAAATAAAATTCACTACATAGTTTAAAATTATAATATATGTAAAAATTAAAAATAAATGGAAAATAGAAATAATGCTTTATTGTCCTTTCTAACCTTGCTTAAACCTCAAGAATTTTTTTTGGCTCATAACTAACCTTTTCATGTTACTTGTTACCACCCAAATTAGCACCCTTATGGATGTCCCAACAATAGTTTTATGGGGTTAAGAACACTTGGGAAATGCACCACTTTCACCTTAGCACAATTATGCCTTCACTTTTAATCAACTCATAGAAGTAGAAGAAAAAATGGGTATTGAAATGTATGGAAAAAAATGAGGTAAAATGTATCATTTTATCTGTAAAATACCATGGATATTCCACTCGACAATTCATCACAACAAATCTGATAAATTTTACATTTAAAATATGAAATTCTACGCTATTACTGTTCTTTTAGATTTTTGAATTTGTAGATTACTATTAATAGTGCATGCATGTAAATTAAAATTACAGAGGAAATAGAGAACAACAAAATAAAATATCACACACACATTTGACACAATATATGCTCTAGGAAACCCTTTCGAGAGTAAAACCCAGCTAGAAGGTGGGGTCTCTCTATTGTCTTTCTCTGAATGGAAATGTGAATGTGAGTAAAAAGAAGTATAACATGGGGCCCATAGGATACAACGGTGAAAAGATCCTCCCTGTGTTCTCTACCTCCTATCCCTCTTGGTTATTTTTACTCCGAATGGAACAAATGTACTAAAAAGAATGGAATCCCTTTTCCTCCTAGTGTCGCAGTTATAACACAACTTGATAGCATCCTAGTGGTTAGGTTTGAATACCTCAAATCTTAACCAAATTTACAATATAGACTCTTATAGAGTGATCCAGGTGGCTCGAGACACACTCAAGAGATCAAGAGGGCTCCTAAATGGTAAAAATTCAAAGTGGTTGGATTGCACTCGAACCAGATTAAGATTGAAATGCTCATCTCCCTCATTCCAACGGTATGAAAATATCTCTAGTCTGAGCCCGTATGGAGGAGTTAGATCAAGTCAAATTTTTGGTCGAAGTTGGGTAGTGGTCCAGGTTTAAGTGTCCCACAAATTCACCATCAACTTGCAGGGAAATTAGCTCCCGAACATAGGCGAAATTGTGGCCTCTTTAAAAAGCCCAATAACCCTTATTTTGGAGAATTTTAAAAATGACCATTATTGTCTTAAAAATATATATATATATTAAAATAAGGGTGGTAGGCCATGACCCCCGCCACCCTCATCGGATCCACATTACAATATAAAAATCAAAACAAATATTTGGGTCGGCGGGCCATGACCCCTGTCAAACCCCAAGGAACCCACCATATAACAATTGAATATGGGTTGGGTCAGGGTCGTGAGTTACGGACCCCACCCACCCAAAAAAGTCATGGTATATGTATAAAGAGTGGAGCCGGCAGGATTTGAACCCGCTTGGCCCATGTGGGTCGGTCCCCAACGGGCGACCCCATAAATGGTGGATCCAAAACAAATGCGTCAACCAAACAATGCAAATTCAAACCAATTCAATCCAACACTATGTTAAAACACACTGAAAAAACTTAACGACTGGGAGTTAAAATAAATTTCTAATGCAGGATGTCAGCGGGGTTGGAACCCCCGACCTGCCCACCTCAAACCCTTCGCCTTAACCAACAGCCCAACGGGCTACCTTTAAAAACTCCACCCACCCACCAGTATAAAAAACATCACCGCATATGTTCCCATGTAGAGGAGAGCATGGAGTTTGAAAATAATGATATTTTAATTGCCGGTGTAGAACCACGAGCCATGGAGACGGTGGAACCACGCCTTAGGGAATCTCGAGGGCATAAAAAATATTCCATGAGGCCCCGAAGTTGCAGGAGTCAGAATTCAACAAAATTTATGTCGATTTTACACCTCTCGATGACAGGAATTTGATGGCGATGTCTATTTTAGTAGCAGAACTTTCCATTTTTTCGGCCATTTTCTAGATTGGAGCGATGATGTCAGATTCTCAAGTGTGGACAGTCGACTCTATGCCCCTCGACACCGTGACTTCAATGGTGCACTTGGATTAGGCAACTGAGCCTGCTCTCCTTTGTACAACTCCAGGGGTTGAGGTATATGCATTTTTGATCATGTGCCTCGTTTATCAGTTGATGTGAGATGTATTATGATTTCTAGATCCTTTCTTTATGCATTTTGCAGGATATTTATTTTTTCTTCATGTGAAATTATGTCATGTTGATAGGAGGTCCATTGTGAGTGAGATTTCTTTTAGCGGAATGTCTCATGGAGAGACAAGCCGCTCATGTTGAGGGCACCTATCCTTGTATGATAGATAATATCATCCATGTACATCTCACCATTTCCAACACTATATGAAGCAACCTACCCCATTTTGACACTGGGCCCAGAGATGTAGCCCACACTTGGTGAACTCCATTATCAACGTCTCATGTTTTCATTTTTTTGATGGTTGTCTTCTTTCCTCTTGATTAATAATGCATGTGTTCTTTTATGCTATTTTAAAATGCATTTCTAACAACATCACAGAAGTAAAATATCATGGCTAAATGCAGTAGCTGACAGACCTGGATCAAGTGGTATCAAAGAGGTCTTCTTGCTGATGTGAATTGCGAGCGTGAAAAAATATTGAATGTGCAGCAATGGAGGATGGCAAAGAAATGTACAAGGCCATGATCAAGATGTCCAAAATGGTGGACATGATGTATGAAGTTCATTAAATATGGGAGAAAGAAGAAGCAAAAATCGACGCTTCATCCACATCTTCTAGTAAATATTCATCGCCTTCATTGTCTTCTCATCATTCAAATGAGGATATCAACTTTAGCCTTCAATAAGATAACGTTGAATTGAAAATTCTTCTACGAGAGGAGAAAGAGGATAAGGAGAGAGTGCAACTTCAGTTGCAATCCGCAGAGGAAACCTTGGAAGAATTGATGCACAACATCCAGAGCCTTCAAAAAAACGATGCCGAATTAAGGAGGCTTCTACAAGAAGAGAAAGAGGATAAGCAGATACTGCAACTTCAGCTATGAGCCATGGAAGAGGCCTTGGAGGATTTCAAGCGTAAACAAGGCTTGAAGAAGCCATCGTCACCTATTTTTGAATCAACATCTGAGTTAAACAATGTCTATTTCTCTTCAGTTTCATCTTCACATGCTATCATTCCTATGGGAAATGTGGAGATACCCATTACAGGAATTTGCATGAGAGTCATCACCAAGATGGGAAATAAGGGAGGAGGACTTGGTGTTAATGGCCAAGGCATAACTCATCCATTGGAGGTTGTGCAGAAATCTCGATTCATAGGTTTGGGATACACTAAAGGATAGTGCTTGAAGGTGTCAGAAGCTTCCAATACATGGTTGAAACCATTGGGGAAAGAGAATAATGGGAACACTTCACCATCATCCTATGACAACGCACATGGTAGTGAAAGAGATGAGGCAAGCTCTTGTCACCATGATTGCACCAGAGAGCAACAAGAAAGGTATAACAAGTCTTAGTATTCAAATTTTCATTTTGATTACAAGCATGTCGCTAACAATGAACATAGATGATCGCATCGAAAAATATGTAATTTTTTTGGATTACATAACCATGTATTTGTTGAGTGCTAGAAGAGAATGGCAACATAAAAGAGGATGAGGCGTGAAAGGCCTTCTCCACCGCAGGAAAAAAAGAAGGTAAAGTTGGTCAAGAGGAAGAAGACTCATTGTAGTCATTGTGACAGAAGTGGCCAACAAAGAGCCACATGTTGGAGGCTCCATTCAGAGCAACGCATTAAGGGCAAAGTGTCCATACATGAACTAGTTGAAACAGTTTCTCGACAAGAAAAAGTGCCACAAAGAGATGACCCATTCACTTTGATAAGTGAGATATGGTTTTTCTAGGTTGGTAGTGTGTTTGGCCTTATTTTGTAAATCATATGTTGCAATAAAGTGATAATGTGTTTCCATCACTTATGAAGCAACAATGATATTTTGTCCTTGTATTGATAGCTGGGGTATTGATTCCATTTTAATTTAAACTTGCCCACCGAGTATGTGTTATAAACTCATGGTAAGTATGGGATTCTTGGGTCATAGTTGGGCATGTAATTGAGCATGTAATTTGCATAAGAATTTATTACAGGTTTTCAGAGGATGCAAGTGTTGGCTCATCGCTTATGGCTCCGAATGACAAAGGTGAAGGAGAATGAAGGGTGACCTTTCAGGAGACTTGTGGTGCAGACAAGGTACAAGGCACTTGCAGATTATGTTCATGATTTTGGTGGAACAAAAGCTCCACAATGGGGATGATTGATCCAGGTGGATCCAAACACCCTCGGGAGATCAAGAGGGCTCATAAATGGTTAAAATTAAAAGTGGTCGGATTGCTCTCGAACTAGGTTCAGATTTAAGTGCTTGTCACCCTAATTCCAACCGTGCGAATGGATCTCAAATATGAACCCCTATGGAGGAGTTAGAGAAATTCAAAGCTTTGGTCAAAGTTGGGCATTGGGCAAGGTTTAAGTGTCCCCCAAATTCACCTTCAACCGACAGGGAACTTAGCTCCCGAACATGGCTAAAATTGTGGCCTCTTTAAAAATCCCAATAACCCTTATTTTGGGAAAATTAAAAAATGATCATTATTGTTTAAATTTTTTTTTATTAAAATAAGGGTGGTGGGCCATGACCCCTGTCACCCCCATCGGATCCACATTACACCAAAAAAATCAAAATAATTATTTTGGTCGGTGGGCCATGACCCCCGCCGAACCCCACGGAGCCCACCATATAAAAATTTAATATGGGTTGGGCCAGGGTCGTGAGTTGAGAACCCTACCCAACCAAACAAGTCATTCTATATGTATAAATAGTGGAGCTGGCGAGAGTTGAACTCACCCGAACCACTTGGGCCGGCCCCCAATAGTTGGCCCCATAAACGATGGATAAAAAAAAACACGCCAACGAAACAACGTAAATTCAAACCAATTCAAGACAACGTTCTATGTTAAAATGCACCACAAAAACTTAATCGCGGGGAGTTAAAACAAATTTCCAATGCGGGATGTGGATGGGGTTGGAACCCCCGACCTGCCTGCCTCAAGCCCTTCGTCTTAACCAACAGCCCAAAGAGCTACCTAAAAAATCTCTGCCCACCCACTAGTATAAAAACCTCATCACAAACGCGCCCAGGTAGAGGAGAGCATTGATTTTGGAAATAATGATATTTTAATTGCAGGTGCGGAACCATGAGCCATGGAGACAGTGGAACCACACCTGAGGGAATATTTAGGGAATCAAAAATATTCTTTGAGGCCCCGAAGTTGTAGGATTCAGAATTCAACAAAATTTATGTTGATTTTACACGTCTCGGTGATAGGAATCCGATGGTGATGTATGTTTTAGCATCAGATCTTTCCATTTTTTGGCTATTTTCCATATTGGAGTGACGGTGTCAGATTCTAAAGTGTGGATTATCTATTATATGCCCCTCGATGCCACGACTTCGATGGTGCACCCAAATTCAACAGCTGATCATCCTCTCCTGCAGCCAACTCCAAGGGTTGAGGTATATCCATTTTTTATCATGTTCCTTGTTTACCAGTTGTTGTGATATGTATTATGAATTCTAGATCCTTGCTTGATGCATGTTGTAGGATCTTCAGTTTTGCTTCATGTGAGATTATGTAATGCTGATAGGAGGTCCATTGTGAGTGAGAGTTCCTGTAGAGAAACATCTCATCGAGAGACAAGCCACTCATTTTGAGGGCACATATCCTTGTATGACAAAGAACATAATCCATGTACATCTCACCATTTAGAGCACTATATGAAGCGGCATACCCCATTTTGACACCAGACCCAGAGACGTAGCCCACACTAGGTGAAATCCATTATCAACATCTAGTTTTCTTATGTTTTGATGGTTGTGTTGTTTCCTCTTGATTAAGCATGCATATGTGTTCTTTTAGGCTCTTTTAAAATGAAATTCTAACAACATCACAAAAGTAAAAGATCATGGGTAAATATTGTAGCTGACAGACCCTGATCATAGAGTATTCTACATCAGAATCACATGGATAGCTCCTTTTCCATAAATATTATGGGTTCATGTGGCATCCTCTCGAATTATGGTGGTGAAAATAGGAAGGTCAATTTTCTAGTGAAATAAATTTCACATATTGACTTAGATCGTTGTGATTCTTGCATCGTTGGAAAGGTATCTATGTATATAATAGCATGAAATTTTTCAATGCTAAAGTGGCAATTTTTTGTCCCCAAAGAACATCATTTGATTCCTCAAAATGCTCCTAGAAGGTTTCAGACCTTGTTTTTCCAAACTAGGTCCCTTCGATAAAAATGGTCCCATGAGATGATCCCTCTACTTTTTCCTCTCTGAAAGAACTAGATGGATGAAAAATAATATAATGATCTAATTTGGATCACACCTCCCTATTTTGGGAGATTTTTGGTCCCCAAAAGCTTCTACTAAATGAGGTGAGGAAATTTTTACTCCACCTTCTCTCTGGTGTATCATTTAGCTTTGTTGGGAAGTTTTCCTTTCAACCCAATATTCCAAAGGTCATGTTTCCCTTTCCTTTCAGTTTTGGACCTCTTCTACAAAATTGTATCTTCTGTCAACTCTACATGAGCCTCTGGTTTCGAATCCTCCATAGAAGGTCGGACTTGTTCCTCTTACTGATCTGGCATGGAAGGCTAATAGAGTCTCAAATTATCTACATTGAAAACTAAGTAAATGCACATATACGGTTGTAAATTGAGTCAATAGGAATTATCACCCAACTTTTCTAGTCTCTCAAAGGGACCATACCTCAGAGCCTTAATTTTATTACCAAGTCCCTGTAGCCTCTCCTTATCCAACTGTAGCCATACTCGGTCTCCCACCTTGAATTATTTCTTTGTTCTATGTTGATCATGTGTTGTGTAATCTAATTGGTAGTTAAATTACTTCATTAATTCTCAACGAATGTTTGTGTAGTTGTGAAGTGCTTCTGCACAATATATTCTTGTATTTCTATTTTTATTATAGAATGACAAAGCAATTTTTAATATATTAAAGGAAAATTAACTAAATCAAGATCAACTCATCTCAATTTTACACACATGTTCTTTCTATCAAACTTGAAAAGGTAAACTATGCTCCAAAAACAATATTAAAGAACAAGAATTGAATCTATTATACTTGCATCAAATTGATATGACTAGTCTAATTTCACTTAATTGAAAGGACTATTCTAGTTGCATCAAATAGAAAGGGTTACTCTACTTGCGGAAATGAAATCTTAATCTACAACATCAATTTGAAATCCTATTCTACCAACATAATCAAAATATATTCTAAAGCCAAACTATTTCAAATTAAACTTATTGCATGAATTGAAGAGAAGAAATGAAAATTCAAATTATGATAGATCACTAGTGTGTGAAATGGAGATCTGAATCGATTCAAACATCTAAATATGAGACGAAGCTAAAATCCTTAATACATAGAATAAAAATGTTTTTTTTTTTTTTTTTTTTTTTTTTTGTAAGTTTAATGAGCGCTCATTCTTGTGGCAGTGAAATCAACAGTAACTAGATGAAATCTATACAAATTGCGCTCCAATGGGGCCTCCCATTGAGTGTATGGTGCCATGAATTCAAATCAAATTAATTAAGGATGCATTCGTACTTCAAGAACAAAGTATTGGTATAACAAAAATAAGGAGTCTTCAACAATTCTCAACAGAGAATCTATGATCTATCATCCATATTTGCTTATCTCTACTTCCAGATGAAGGATATATTTATACACTAGTGAGTTAACTTAAAGAAATAAATGTTGAGAGGCAAGCTCATGGAATGGCAACACAGGTTTTTAATTTGACTACGAAATGAATCTGGCATGATTTCTCTATAGTAGAAAATCATGTGGATCATCTTCTTATGCATATAAGCTACATGAAACTCGCTTGCTCGACACCATTTTTTCCATGCTCGCTTGATGTTGAAACTGCTTCTTGAAACCCTTACACATGAATAGAAAAAAAGTTAACTTGGATGTTTGACCAAACATATTCTCAATCTAGTCGATATTTTGAGTTGGCATAATAGGTGGTTAGGAATTTCCTTGGCACATGCTCATGTCCTTTGTTTGCTTTGAAATTATCTTCATCCTGTCTAACCATGGACTGAGCTATGAAATATTTAGAAAACTACGGAGATGTTACAATTCAGTAGCAAAAGAGATAGTTTAGTCAATTTCATAAATAAATTCTAGATAATGGGAAATAATCATTTGATACCCTTTTTTATAGATAAAATGATATTGATGACTTTCTGGCCTATAAATATATATCAAAACATATATGGGATGGATAGAAAAATTGAAAAAGGTGTCAAAATTGAGGACAATTCGAGGATCAGACATTCCCCCATGCTAAGGATGTTGCATGTCCTCATGCAAAAAACTCAAAACTGAAGAAATATATTTTATATTGTGTTTCTTCTAAAGCTTGAATTAAGACATCCATATTACTGGCATCCTTTTTTTTCCACATTAATATACCATCTAGTTTTTCTCATGAGAAGTTTTGTTGGAAACCCTTTCACCTTATTTTTGAGCATCTTGTTGTTTTATTTAAGATTTTTCTTTAAATTCTTATACTAGAAACACATTCTTAATAACATAGTGTCATTTTGTGCCTTCAAAAGTTCATTTTGTGATTGACCATTTAAATTTCTTCTATGATATACTTGTTTAGTACTTCTAAATTAGAAATATCTTGCTTAAGAGTGTGAATAGTTTCTTGTTTCTCTTGAGAAGTAGTTGTGTGTATCTTAAGATCATCATCATATAAAAATTCTTTATGAAATTCAATTTCTTCAAGGGATTTTACCTTCTTCTGTTGATCTAAATATGGGAAAAATAGTTATTGCTATGCTAGCTCCCTCATCAATATTAAAATGTGTGATTAGGATCGTCTCATATTAACCACATATGAAGGGGTTTATTTGTGTAGTTTCATGTGTCTTTTATGATCAAATTATGAGTTAATTAGATTTAAAAAAACTCATATACAAAAAATTAAATGCACAAAAATAACTCGGAAAAATCACATAACATAATGGATGATAATGGAGTTCACCCCTCCTAGGCGACATCTCCATGGACCTACTTCAACTGGCTAGGAACTCTTGGGATTGTGAGTCAAATTTTTTATTACAAGCATATTTGATGCTCCAATGGATTTTATAATTGTTCCATTGGCTTCATAAGACATGAAAACCGCAAAAATGACTATTCAATCTCTGAAATTGGTTACCAACTGATCTAGGCTTGACCTCCCATCACGGTGGCCATGGGCTTGTTCAATCTCCAAAGTGAAAAAAACACCTTCAGATGTGCTCCAACACCTCTTCAAACTGTACCATTATGTTCAAAACATAAAATATAGATAAAAATGATTGTTCATTCACTCCATTTGGCCTTCAGTTGATTTGGGCATGACCTTCCTTCCTAGTGGCCCTAGGCTTAAAAATTCTTCAAGTGACCGAAAATACCTGTATATTTGCTCCATTACCTTTGAAATTTGGTCCAATGGATTCATAGCATGCCAATATGCTAGTAATGACTATTCCTGAGCCAAAATTAGTCAAAATTTGCTCAAGATAGGCCTCTTTAAAGTTTTCCCTAGATTCTGCCTCTAAATATGGAAAACTACCAGATAGCCCCGCCAAAGTTGAAGGCTGCTCCAAATTTGGGGATTCTACCGAAAATATCGCTAAGTTAACCGCACGATTAATTAACTGATAAGCATACTTAACTGTGGCTAAGTATGAATTAATGGTGCCATTAACTAACCAACTCTGCCTAATTATATGGATGGGTCAGATAGGAGGAGGGTGAGCCCGCAGGGCTAGCCCCCTCCTTCCCGCCATCAGAAAATGCAACACATTCAAATGTATGTTGGGTGCCAATATTAACAAGGTCTATCGTTTTGGATCATTGGTAAGCAGAGAGAGTGGAAGTGGGGAGGTCATGGGGTTGAACTCTGACCTCGCGCCTCATACATGTTTTTGCAACCGTATTAAAAACCAATGTTTATAAACCATATAACATGCACCATTAACCAAGGTTATAAAACTTTGAAATATTAACCATATGTGCCACCATGTATTAAAATTAGAACTTTGGTTATATGCCCCCATTAGAACATATGCCAAACCTTTGAATACGCTCCATATTTATGAATCGGACCTTTGTGCCACCATAATGATGTTGGGTATGTGTGCGGACCATAATCAAACCTTTTTTGGTGGGCGGTCCCACCCATGGTTTTGTGCATGGGTTTGCACATGGTTTTGGGGCATGATGGTTTGCGGCCCCTGGTATTTTGTAGATCCGATCAAGGGAACTACGGTTATGTTCTAATCCAGGGATAATGGATTGGGATTTATGTATGCTTCGGCATGTATATATATATATATATGTGTGTGTGTGTGTGTGTGTGTGTGTGTGTGTTGTAACATTAAAAGGAATATGATAAAAAATCAAGCTAGTCGTCCCGATTTGGGATCCAGGGGAAAATCTCTATGTATATATGTTTTATGTTTTATTATCTCGCTATTTTTTATTTTCTGTTTTTAAGATTCGTTTGCAGATAATTTCTATATAGGGTTAAAACCTACAAATGATTTACCCAAAGTTCAATAAATGTGAATGGATTGCGGTTTAATGTAATATGTGGAATGTATATATTAATAAATTTTGTATAGTAATAATATATATATATATATATATATATATATATATATATATATTCAACCTTAATTAATTAAAAAGAATTCCAACACATAAAAATTATCATGAACCCAAATTCAAACTTGGAGGACATTGGGAAAATTTCACCTTCACAAACCAAACTGGTGAATCCCGCAGTGACATTTTTCATAGTCCCATTGGAAAAAATCCAAAGAATATTCTTTGAATTCTAACTGGGTTGCCATGTCATCACCCTGTACCTATTCTACAATTTTTAGTATAAACATTTGTCTGTTCTGAACGACGATCAACAGACCATAACTTCTTCATCCGAACTCGGTTTTCAACTAAATGAGTTGTGATGGATTCCTGATGATTGGTCGGTCGCTTTTGTTCTAGTTTGGTGAAATTCTAAGCACTTTCAGTTTTCAGTCAATTTTTGGCCCTAATCCAAATTCTGATCACACCTTCCCATTGACATGATTTTGGACCCACAAAAGCTGGTTATCTCATGAGTGATGAAAAATCTTCTGTTTCCCAAGTTCCATCATCTTGATTCTAGTTTTAAAAAGTGCTATGACAACCACTTGGTCACTGACATGCCTTGCCTTGCCTTGAAAATTGCTTGGCTCTTCAACCAGTATTCTCCTTTTTCTACTGACCCAGTCCAACACTTGTTGGCTACTTGCTAACATAGCACTTTTTGTACCAAATCGATTCCTCAGTGCATGGAAAACTAATTGATTGCCTTCACACTGAGAATCATGTTCCTCTTTTGCATAATGAGTGAACTGCAACAATGAGTTCCAACATCAGTAAAAATAAGAAAATAAATGACCATTATTTTACCTCCACTGTTCCAAATGCCACATCTGGAAGAATGCATTCGCCATCTCCTTCTCTTCTTGACGTAAACACATAAAATGGTCTACAATTGTTGCAAACCTTTTTTCTAACATCTTGTCACAAACAACACATCATGCAAGGAACATAACTTGATGAAATATCCTCTTGCTCCTTCAAAGAAACAAATTTCACATCATGTGAACATTGCCATGTACTCTCACATCTTTGTGTCAAAATTCATCGACCAAACACAAGTCGACAAAACATGCCTCTTCAAACAACTGACTCTCAAGTCAAGCATAAGCATGTATAACAATTTGACAATTCTTTTCCCAAAACCAAAAGAACTTCACATTTCATGAAACACTTCTTCAACGTCTCCTTTTCATATTTGGAGACAAAATCAACTCTTCCAAGTCGATATGACTTGCATGCAACACACACAATTGACCAGCACATGTTGACACTCATGCATGTGCAAATTATCAACACTCTCAAGTTGACAACATACATGTTGAACAAAGAAATCGACCAACACAAGTCAATTACTCATGCACGGTTCAAGCACAATGAAACCATCAAAATTCTACTGTTCATACACAAAAACTCTCACGCATGTATACAATTCTTCAACTCTCTCACAAGTACAATCATAATTACCAGAACCTACTCATATGTACATGTACTTAAAACCAAAATCAACAAATTTTGTTGCAATAAATTCAATCAACATACTCCACTTTCAATCACCTTCTTTTTGTAAACATGCAACATACATTCCATAGGCAAAGAATGCATCAACATCAAAAGACATGCAAAGCCATAATTGGATAAGAAATCTAACCATATCTTACCAAACCATTTCAATTGTGCTTCTTTCAGCTGCACATCATCATCAGGTGAATCGTCTTGACCCACATCAATTATGGAATCTTCTTTTCCATTCTTTCCATTCTCTTTCTCCACCCTCTTCAAATGTCGTGGATGAATTTTTGGATAAAAAGTCCAAAACTTGTCTATAAGATAACCTTGCTTATGGAAATGAGTGAAAAATAATTGCATCTTCTTCTTAGCATCATTTGCTTTGTCTTTGGCTTTCTTCCTCCTTCTTTTTAAAAGTTTCCTGTGCATGGCTATCTTCTTCCAACATCTTGAAACATTATGGTTATCCAAACCACAAAAGGAACATGCAAATTTTATCCAAATCTTATGTGAGAAATTTCCATGTTTATCATAATCAAAATAAACATGATTAAAAGATATTTATACCTTGAACATTCACCTTTGTCGCCTTCTTGAGGAGGTGAATTTGATGAGGCAGTGGCTCTCTTCAGAATACCAACAATGCATTCAAATACTTTAGAGATTTCAACATCCTCTTGTTCACCATTCTCATTAGTTGCATGCTTATGAGCACCTTCTTGCAAAGTGGGTGTAAAACTTTTTCATTCCTCATGAACACAATCTTCACAAGCTTGAGGTAATGAACATGAAATGAAAGTCCTTCTTGGAACACCTTCATGTGCTTCCTTGGCTTTAGAGCTTTCTCCATCATGTTTTCCATAACCAAGACCCAAATACTTGGGCCTTTCCTCAACAACAATTGGCTCAACTATGCCTTGTGCCTGTTTTCCCAATATTTTAACTTCATAGCCCATCTTCATTAATAATTTGGAACTTATTCCTCAAGTGTGACTTTCAAAATCACCTACACAATCAGTTTGAGAGGAAATTGAAGATAAACTTGAATTTCATACCTCTTTTTCAAGCACATGCTTGGCTAAGGCTTCTTTGGCATCATGGAGTTGATTCTCCATCTCATGCATCTTTTCAAGGTTCTCATTTGCAATATGGAGCTGAGTCTCCATCTCATACATATTTTCAAGAAGATCCCACTTCTCCTCTTTCATGGCAATCAACTGCTCTTGAAGTAGTTTTCTCTCCCTCTTATCTTCATACTTCTCTTGCATCCTATCAATCATGATGTAGAGTTTCTGCAACATCTCTTTAGCAAAAAGTTTTGCTAAGGAAGATTGACTTGTAACATCACTTGATGAAGCTTCCATCAAACATGTAATGCATACAAGGATTCTTTGTTGTGATTTGAGATCTGAATTCTCAATCTTGATCTTCTTCTTCACACATAAAATTAGAAGTTCACTATGTACAATTTCACAATCAAATTCTCCTTGCACAATTTCAAAAACCAATAGCTATATAAGAATTAGCAAACCTTGGATAAAATGAGCTAAACTTTTTCTCTGATACCAACTTGATATGAATATGGGAAAACTAGTTATTGCTATTCTAGCTCCCTCATCAGTATTAAAAGCGTGTTATTAGGATCGTCTCATATTAACCACTTGTGAAGGGGTTTATGTGTGTAGTTTCATGTGTCTTTGAATATCAAATTATGAGTTTATTAGATTTTAAAAAACACATATACAACAAATGAAATGCAGAAACATGACTCGCTTCATGCATCCACTATTTTTACCAAACAGAAGGAGCATTATACATTGAGATTAATATTCTTATTGTGCTTCCATTTTCTATAAAGAAATGGAATATTCACAAAACACAATGGATGATAATGGAGTTCACCCCTCCTAGGCTACATCTCGATGGACTTGCTTCAACTAACTAGGCCCTCTTGGGATTATGAGTCAAATGTCTGAATACAAGAAGCTGTGATGCTCTAATGGATTTTATAACTATTCCATTGGATTCATAAGACATGAAAACCCAAAAAATTACTATTCAATCTCTGAAATTGGTTACCAACTAATCTAGGCTTGACCTACCACCTTGGTGGCCATGGGCTTGTTTAATCTCCAAAGTGACAAAATCACCTTCATATTTTCTCCAACATCTCTTCAAACTGTACCATTGTGTTTAGAACATCAAATACATCTAAAAATGATTTTTCATTCACTCCATTTGTCCTTCAGTTCATCTGGGCATGTCCTTCCTTCCTAGTGGCCCTGAGCTTCAAAATTCTTCAAGTGACTGAAAATGCCAATATATTTTCTCCATTTCCTCTGCAAGTTGTTCGAATGGATTCAAAGCATGCTAATATACTAGGAATGATTATTCCTGTTCCAAAATTGGTTGAAATTTTCTCAGGATGGACCTCATTAATTTTTTCCCTAGATTCTGCCTCTAAATCTCGAAAACAGTAAAATAACCCCGCCAGAGTTGGAGGTCGCTCCGAATTTGGAGATTCTGCCAAAAATCCTGCTAAATTAACTATGGGATTAATTAACTGATAAGCATACTTAACTGTGGCTAAGCTCAAATTAAATGCGCCATTAACTAACCCGCTCCACCTGGTTATATGGATGGGTCATATGGGAGGAGGGTTGGCTCCCTCCTTCCCGTCATCGGAAAATGAAACGAATTCAAATGTATGTTGGGTGCCAAGGTTAACAAGTTCTACAACTGTGGATCATTAGCAAGTGGAGAGAGTGGTAATGGGGAGGTTGTGGGGTCGAACCCCGAACTCTCCCCTCATACACATTTTTTCAACTGTATTAAAAACCAACGTTTATAAACCATATAACATGCACCATTAACCAATGTTATAAACCTTTGAATATTAACCATATGTGCCACCGTGTATTAAACTTATAACTTTGGTTATATCCCACCACTATAACATATGCCAAACCTTTCAATATGCTCCATATTTATGAATCGAACCTTTGCGCCACCATAATGATTTACCCAAAGTTTAATAAATGTGCATGGATTATGGTTTAATGAAATATGTGGAATATATATATTAATAAAGTTTGTACTTAATAATATATATTAATATCCCGGATGCGAGTGATTAATCTGATATGTACATGGGTGGCGTTGTGGGTTGGCGCATGGATTCTTATCGCCGCCACCCAGCCTCGCACGATGTATAGCATTAAATCCTCTGCCATCACCTTCAATGCTACGTTAATGCAGCTCGTTCCTCCATACTAGCCCGCGTGCTCTTCAACCATGGCACCTCCTTCCAGCCTCATTCATGCTCCTCCTTTGAGCTCAAGCTGCTCCTTCACTGCCACAGAGCCTCGCTCTCGGACTAGCACTGGGAAGCATTGTGCTCTGGAGTGTTGTATTGATATGTTGCCTAATATCCATGTCTCTTAGAGTCCCTTCTGCAAGTTCAATTTCCTGTCATCCTTCATCAATGCCGGCACTCCCTTGCTAGCTGAAGCTCGGTCCCTTACTGCCCTCCCCTACCATCACAGCTCTGCTACTTGTTTCGCGCTGCTTGTTCTTCACACCATGCCAATATTACACCATCGTATGCATTGTAGGTGGGGTATTACTCATGGGCAAGTGGTTCACCATCCCTCCACTTCTACCTCTGGTTCCACTTCCTACTCCTCGGATCACTGCACTGACCGCTATCTCGACACTAGAAACAGATGTGGTCGTGGTCGTGGGTAGCCCCATTTTGATGCGCACTCTCACCACATCCCAGTCACACTGCTCACCACCCTGTGTAGTCTCACATGGCTCAGTTTCATTTCCCTTGTGCCTTCAGCCATTCCACTCTAATTGCTACTGTCACGATTGTGCTACAAGACGATTCTTCGGGTCTGGTTGCCGTGACTCTGGGCGTGTCTCTGGAGAAGACCATGGATGATAGGAACAACACTCCTCCTACCGACAGCCTAAAGTGCAAATACATGAGCCATTAGGCAGGACCGAGCGACCCCAAGCGTGGTTTTTACACTAGCAAAGAAGGCCATCTAGTAGAGGAAGAAGACCCTTACAAGTATGGTTGTCGCATCGTCGAAGAATCGCCTCCCACTTCTCATGAATCCTAATCAGGTTTGCAATCAAAGGTTTTTGTTTCGCAGTCACTCGAATGGGCTCAATTCCTTTTTGTTTCCCAGTCGTCTTATGTTTATCAGTTCTTCTGCTCAGACTTTTGTTCTAAGGTCTATAAGCCGATTTCCCCTGCATGGGCGGCACACCTCTATTTGTGTGTTTGGGGCTAGTAGTGCAGTTTTGGTTTTTGAAGTTTATCTGTTGAAAAAACAGTTCTGTAATTGTGCGAATGACGCAACTCTAGGCAAGATCTTTTGAGGCCATGGCCTCTCTGTAACTTTTTGTATCAACAATAGAAGTAGACAAATTTGGAAAAATAATAATAATATATATATATATATATATATATATATATATATATATCCAACCTTAATTAATTAAAAATAATTCCAACACATAAAAATCATCATGAACCCAAATTCAACCTTGGAGGTCACTGGACAAATTTCACCTTCACAAACCAAACTAGCGAATCCCGTAGTGACATTTGTCACAGTCCCATTGGGAAAAAACTGAAGAATATTCTCTAAATGCTGACTGGGCTTCCATGTCATAACGTTGTACCTATTCTGCAATTTTTTTTATAAAAATTTTCTTGTTCTGAACAACGATCAACAGACCATAACTTCTTCATCCGAACTTGGTTTCGATGAAACGAGTTGCATTGGTTTCATGGTGACATGCTAGTCACTTTTGCTTTAGTTTGGTGTAATTCGATCACTTTAAATTTTGAGCTAATTTTTTCCCATGATCTAGATTCTCATCATCTGTGTTGTTTTCTCCAAATTATCCAAATATTCATAGACTTATTGCCAATCTGGATCAAATTTTGACTATTTGAGCATAATCAAAGTTAAATTTTCTAAGGAAATTAATTTTCCCTAAGAAATACTACATGGGTTTGTTGTTCATAATAAATGGGATCTGCATGATAGTCATGACCCTCTCAGGATCAATATTGATTTCTCTCTTTGCTATGATGTACCCTAATAGAATCCCTCCAGACACACCAAATACACTCTTTTTGGAATTAAGGGAAATCCCATACTTATGACACCGTTCAAATATGGCGTACATGATTTGGCCTTTTCTTTGAAAACTTAGTAACATCGTCTAAATAAACGATAATGAGTTTATGTATAAGACCATGAAAGGTGATGTCCATCGCTCATTGATAAGTTGCACCAACATTAATCAGTCCAAATTGATTTCTCTTGAAAGAAAACGCTCTCCATTTAGAATGGAATTCATTTCTCAATATGTCTAGTTCCGCTACTCACACTTGATTGTAACCTGAAAATCCATCTAGTAGTGAAAATATTTCTAGCCCAGATATTAACTGAAGTATTTGCTCCATGGATGGCACTGAATAGTTATCTTTTTCAGAATCTCGGTTAAGATTCTGAAAATAAACAAATAAACATATTTCAACAAACTTCTTTCTAATAGGGACCAATTCGGAAACCCACGTGGAATGTCTAACTTTGGAGATGATCTGGTCATCCAACAACTTACTCAATTCCTTCTAAAAGAGGGTTTACAGTGCTAGATGCACTTTCCATAGTTTCTTCTAGAACGGTTTGACCCCTTATTTTATAGGAGTTACGTGCTGGATAATACGAGTTTTATATGCCTTTAGATCATTATATTTACATGCGAACACATATTTATACTACTTAAATAGGTGAATAAATGCTTGTTGTTCCTACAGGGAATAATAGGTACTGAAGTTTACATATTTCATATCTTGTGGGGTTCCAAGGTTGACTTGTTTGGATGTGAGCTTCGAACTTTGAGTCTTTGTGTTAGTTGGTCCTCTGAATCGATTTTTCAAGTCATATAATTTCTCTAGGGAAACCACACCCTTTGGAATATCATTTCATTTCAGTGCTTGGGATGCTTCCTATAGAGCCTGCTTGTGCTCATTCTCCTCTATTGTAACATCTTTGAATATTTTAGAATTCACCATAAAGTGTGGTATCTATTGGTCATCATTGAAAACAATAAATTAGTAATATTTTCATGTAGAAAATATTTATACAAAATATCAATTGAAAAACCATTTTTAAATGGTGACATCTTAGCCGCAGGATTTGTTAATTCATCTGTTATTGCATTTCTAACTCTTAGAATATAAACAATATTGAAAAATTTGAAATGATTTATCAAACACCATACCTCCTGTTGTTAGTTTTTAAGATGAGGTGAAACAAAGTGAAATATCTTGTACCTAACAAGTGACCACCTCTGAGTCACCGATTACCTTTACAAGCCATACCTTCAAGTCTATCTATTTCTTCAATCCAAGTACAAGTGATTCATATTATGTGGTATTTTTAGTGAACTTGAATGACAGACAAGATGAAATTATATGTTTCTTGTTACATGGATCTGTAAGTAAACAAATAGCTCTGGAATTGTCTTGCGTCTTAGAACCATCAAAATAATGAATCTAAAAATTGCACGCTAATAAGCTATTTCCTATATTATTATTTCTACTAATACTGGTATTACTATTATTACATACATCTATACTACATAATTCATTTGCACCAGTTGGAGAGAAAGGAAGGAGCTCTAGCTGTGTATCTGGTGGAATGGGTGTTGGTTGTTCCAGGTAGCACCCAAGGTAGATTTCTAAAAAGAAGCTTCTAAAAATTAGGTCTGTGAAAGAAACATCATTGGTTTTTCCTTCGAAGGGTGAAATAGTGTGTTTTATGTAAGGTTTTGATTCCACCTAGATTTTGTTATTCTTGCCCTTGTATGCAAGCCACAAATGTGACCAAATGGTAGCAAAATACCCCTGTAGTTTTCTAGACCGGTGTCTACTTAGTAATACACTCTGAGCTTCTGGTATGTCGACAATTACTATGTTTATAAATTAGTAAAGTCTGTGATTGTATGATAGGTGAATAAGAACATTCCCGAGTTCACCAATAGCTTGGAAAAGAGACTTATCCAACACAATAATTTTTTCATCAGTCTTATCCAATTTGGCATTGATTTTATTTGCAACAGATAATGGAATTGTGTTTATGGATGCAACAAAATTGACTAAAAATTTTTGAAAATTGTAATTGAAAATCTCAAAATTAAATAAAAATGGAGGGAAAAGAGTATTAGCCTCTAATGTTATGGTTCTTACAACTAATTCCAAGAGACCAGAAGACTTACTGGAGACCTTCAAAGAAGAAGAAGAATTACCACCTGATGAAGGCTGAGAAAGGTCTTGGACGAGTAGTTCTCGCTTGCTTGTTATCCTTGTAAGCTCAAATATTGAAATATTTGGGCAAGATTTCTTCATGTCTATAGGGTTTACCTTTTCTTCCACTTCCGGAATGGTAGAATTTCTTTTAGTGTTGGTGGAAGTGTCCTTTTTTTAGACAACATCTCCAAACCTGTGCTGAGCTTTATGATCCAAGTCGATGGGTAGTGTGATTTTTCTTAACAAATGTTCTTTCAATTTTTCCTTGTCAGCTCTTTTTTTGGAGTGTACCCTTGACTTATTAACTTATATCTGTTGTTTTTATTTTTAGTCGAGGCCTCTTTCAGTGGTGGTTCTTGATAAATTTTCTTCTTAGTCCTAAACACACAACTAAAAGTATTTACTGCATGTCCAACACCCACAATCTCTTCAGCTGCATCAAATTCTTAATTTTCTTTCGTATGCTTATTATGCTCATCTGAAAGTACTGAGTCAAAAAATATGCACAACCAGAGTGTTCATGTTGTGATTTCATTGTGGGTATGTCTTTTCTAAATGATATCACTACAAGAAAAAAGCACATTGGTGAGGGGCAAAAATGGTCACCATAAGCTCATTGGTGAGGGTCAAAAGAGCCTTCGTCACCAAAAACTGAACGTCACCAAAGGTGGCGTCGCCGAAAGTATAGGTGTTGTGGTGACATTCAAGGTCCGTCATCAATAATGATTTATAGTGATGGATAGTGACCGTCACCATTTCATATGGGAAATGGTGACGGACAATAGCCTTTGTCACCAAAAAACTGAACGTCACCAAAGGTGGCATCACCGAAAGTATGTATTGTGGTGACATTCAAGGTCCGTCACGAATATTGATTATAATGACGGATAGTTATCGTCACCATTTCATATGAACAACAACGATTTTTTATGATGGAACTTTCATGGCCATCACTATTGGTGCATATATATGGTGATGTTCATTGACCGTCACCATAAACGCATTGGTGACATCAAGGTCCGTCACGAATAATGACTATAATGACAAACAGTGACCCTCACCATTTCTTATCAACAACAGCGATTTATGGTGACGGACCTTTAATGGTTGTCACTATTGATGCATATATATCGTGGTGTTCGTTGACCATCACCATTTCATATTTTGGTGAGGGTCGAAAAATGTCACCATAAGCTCATTGGTGATGGTCAAAAGAGCATCCGTCACCAAAAACTAAACTTCATCATTCCCTATATATGAATATCAGGGCAGAATGAAATCGAACCACCAACCTCCTGCTTGTAAATCAGGTGCTCTTCCATTGAGCTAGTTCCCTTTAAAGAATTAGACTTTTAAAAATTATATCTTGAAACTTCATAGATTGTAAATTCTACAACTTTCAATAAATTAAAGTATCGACAATCTTTTACTAAACAAACAAAACACCATCGACATTGTAGGTACCTACCTAATGGTTATGGAAGTTATGAAAAGTAGGTGAAGGGAAGAATTAAACTTTTAAAAATGATACATGGACTACCACCACAAGAATCCCCCAAGAGAGATCTAGTAGGAGAATCTATTGAATTAGATTCAATGGAAAATGAAGGACTAGATGAAAGAGAAAGGCCTCAGTAGGATGGGGAATCCACCACCTCGAGTCAAAGAATAGAAGAGGTCCTCGGAAATTATTACAACAATTTGAAATATAGATAAGGGTAGAATATCTACTTAAGATCTACTTATGAAGATTTCTTATGTAAAATAACTCAAATAGACAAGCAAATCCACAATTATAAAGTGATTATTTGGCATTTCAATCACTAATTTCAGGGCCAAAAACCTAAATAACCTAAAACACTCAAATATCCTAAAACAACGTGTGAAATAAAGACAAAGAAAAAGAGAATATGTTCTCGAACAATAATACAAAACAAAGACAAAGAGAATATGTTATAGAACAATAATACAAAACACATCCAACATTTTGAAGTATTTGACTTGTCTTGGTGAACATGCATCCTTAGCAAATACAATGTAGCAATACCTTCCCCACAAAAGAGAAGACATGTCAGAATAGTATGTTTGACATGGACAATCATAAAGATGCCACAATAGCTACTCCATTCAACACATGCACAGGAAATACAACTTAGATGTTGATGGCAAAGTATGGGATAGAAACAAATATCCTAGATGCTAGTTGTCTCACAACAATTAATTCAGATTTTACATATTAGTATGATGTTGTGGTGAAGTTCCCAGTTTCTAACCAAAAGAAAAAGTAATAGATCAACATAACATACACTGCCAACATGTAACCTAGCCAATGGCTTCATCATATGCCTCATGCTAGGAATTGGATTTTGCATACTAAACCAGCGATAGTTAGGTTCTAAATTTCAACTTGATTATTTCAGACAGCGTATGAGCAGCAGTAGAGAAGTCCTATAATAGAACTTCCATCACATTTTAGTGATTTTGTTGTAAAATTTATTTTAGTTTTAGGGCTCATGTTTCAAACAATTTTAACATGGTTTTAAGGTTCGAAAAATATCATGGGAAAGTCTCCCTTATTGCAGTATTTGCAGTATTTGGTGGTAGCCTCCATGAACAGTTTGACATCAATAATCTTGTTATAATACAACCGCTTTTAGTAGCATGTTGTCATCCTCCATGGTCTCCAAACAAAGCAAACAGATCACCATCCAAACATAAATATAACTCGGCATATAAGATCAACTTTTGTTGGGAGGATGTGAGGTCATGTGACATACTCTTGTAGGATTATGAGGCAATATGAAGATGATATATAGAAGAAAATGACCGCAGATTCGATGGCAGCATGTGAAGAGCCCTAAATAGAAGATACAACAATGGATATATCCTTTGATTGGTGGTTCTCTAGAACCCAATAGTGTTGGTCTTTCCAATGGTTGATACCTCCAACTGTGGTAAATTTTCACCAACAAATAGAACTAGGGTTAATGACAGCACGATTATGCCTCTGATACCAATGTTTGGATAGATAGGGCAGCATGAAAACAAGTATAAAAATATAGGTGTAATCAACAAATGTTTCCAACAATGATGTGGGGTTTTTGGGAAGCTTGTTGTGGGATAATTTGAGGGATTTCAGACAAATTTTCAGCCTTGTGAACAACAATAATCTTTATTACTTGTTTGTGACTACATCTAGGGTCATTGTATGCAAATTATAGCCAACAATAAAACTCTAAATACCCATCAATCAGAATAGTTCATCTTTCCTTCAAGCATGAACCAATTTAAATCTTCATGTGTCTTCACCTTATAGAAATTTTGTGGCAGAAATGGTGGTGGTAAAAAATATCATAAGGGCTGTTAATATCTAGTGAAAGTTTTTTTTTTGAAACCCTTGGAAACATACAACGAACCCTTGAACAAAGGCACTAGAACCTTTGTGAAATCCTTAGGTAGCATTTGAATTGGACATCAATATGTCATTATAAACATTGGAGTGCTTTGGTATTCAGAGGCATTTCAAGAGCCCTTTTCATATCTTACTTAGAGTGGTTTGTGGATATACCTCTCGTTGTTGGGTGTTCCTAGACTAGATCCTAGCAATCTAAAGCATGTATCAGATCCTAGTAATCTGTTGGGTGTTCCTAGTAACTTGTTGGTTGTATCAGATCCTAGACCAGCAGGTGTTCCTCCTTGGCAACATACATTCCTTAATTCATAGAAAATAACGTGAGGAAAAGGAGACCTTGAACAACATGTATATGCATAAAATTATGTTTGACCGTTAGCTTGAGTACAACAGCCTGAAATAGGTCCAGCCTCCTCATCTTAGATATTATCTAGGCTTTACTTAGACAGTGCAGTTGATAAATGGGTTTCAACTAACCAACAGTTTACACCCAAAACCGCAATTTGAACTTAGTTCAGGCTAGCAATGGCAAAATTTGATCTTCTAATCATCCAAAAGGTTATATAATTTCAACATTCTAATTGCCCCATGGCCAGGAAAAGCGAATTCTTTGAGTGTAGGAACCTCTTTTTTTTTATAAAAAGGCAAGGTTATACAGGTGATAGAAAATTACTTGGTTATATAGGTGGTAGAAAGGTCAGAAAGGAATTTGGCCAGCCCAACTTTAGAAATGGCATCCACAAAACCATGTTGCATTAGTTTAGGTCCTTCAATCTACAAACAACAAAAATGTACTGCACTAGGGTTTTTTCAAGGTGTTGAATCCATATATGTACTCAAAATTCCATTTTAAATAACAAAATTAAGATTTGGCCAAAAACAAATTTGGGGTAGTAAGACAAAAACTCAAAAATGTAACATGTTTAGATTCCAAAGATTACATTTTTTGGTAGCCACAGTGCATGGGTTGTCTATAGTTGCACACAATCCATGTTATGTCTTACACCATGACCTTATCTTAAGGCATACAGACACACCCTTGTCTAGTATTGATTATGTGAGTCTCTCTATATATATCATTGAATGTTCTGCTTTAGCTTATCCATCCATCCCTTGATTAGTCAATCAATCGATGATGGTGAAAGTGTCATCCATTCTCTTGCATTTTTGGTGCATTCAGGTTTTCATTCACCTCTGCGAATTCCATGCTAGCAGTCAAGGGCACAAATGGGAATTGAATCCAAGAAATTTGGAAGGGAAAGGCAAGTTGGCTCATTATGGTCATCCCTACAGAAAGATCAATGCCCCAAGTTTCTTTCAACTTCGCAGAGGCGATCTGTATATAAATCTAACCAACTGGGGAGCTACCCTTGTCTCCCTCGCTCTCCTTGATGCTAAAGGTAATCATCCCTAAACCCTACCCTTCAACTGCTTTACCATCATTTACTCAGAGGGAGCTAGCTCATTAAGTATTGGTATTTATGCATTCAGGCCATCTAGCAGACATACTTCTTGGCTATGACAATATTGCCTCATACATGGTATGTATTTGCATTTCCCTTTGGAAATTAGTACTGCCATCATATGCTAGAATTTTAAGATAAATTTACAGTTTCTACTGACATATTGGAATGGATCTCAAATGTATGTGTTACCATGGGGAATATGAGATTGTTTATTAATGTAGAACATGAGCTCCAGTAGACCTTACTTTGGTGCCTTGGTGGGTCGTGTAGCCAACCGTATCAAGGATGGAGAATTCACACTAAATGGGAAAACATATCAGCTGCCTATGAATGATGGCAACAACACACTCCATGGTGAAAATCTGCCTTTTCTATTCTGCATGCATGTTTTATCCAGCTAACTAGAGCCCTATAATGACCACTACTCAAGAATAAAATCTCTCTTTTTCTGTATATGTATGTTTGTTTGTGAAGGTCTAAAGCACTACTATTTCAGGTAACATATGTGTAGTTTGGTGATCTGAATGAATGCAGGAGGGCTAAGAGGCTTTAACAATGTCCTGTGGGAAGTGAAGGAGCAGAGAGGCTTTGACATGCAGAATTTTATATGAAAAAAAGAGTCTTTGAGCCACAAAGGAGGGATCTAACATAATTTTGTTGATCCCCTACAACTATCAAGTATTCAGCAAAGGAGGTGTTAGAACAGGTCTGCACTACATCAGAAGATACAATAAGTACCGCTATATTGTATGGTGTTCCTATCAAACGCTGAGGCCTAGAATTAACCATAAAATTGCCCCCCTGTATCAGTCTTAAAATTGGTTTAAATAAATGCCAAAAATGATGCACAGGTCAGCTCAAATCAGTATGTCGGCTCCTTAATCAAAAGACATGCTTGTTCAGTTCATACACAAACAACTATAAATAACTAGTCATGCTCATCATTTTGGAATGAAAATTTCGGTGAAAAATACAGTGAGAATTCAAAGATAAAACAGGAGGCCAAGGAGATTAAAAGGGAGATCATAATTACAACGTTTTGGGCTAGAAGGATATATCTCTTGCAGACCTATTTGCACCTGTGGAAATAAATTTTTTCGGAACTGAATTCAGGCCTGAAATTTCGGCCCTAACAGGCCTGTACCTTTGGCCTTTCCAGAAGCTCGGACTTGAGACTCTTCTCTGCAACTCAAACCCTTCTAATTCGGACCTGTGGTGAAATGTGTGACCTTGCAACAGTCTTGTAATTCGGATCTATAGTGGCAGTTTTGAAGACAAATTCAGACCTGCAGATCTCTGTTTTTGGAATAAAATTACAGAGAAGTCTTGAGAGGAACAGTATTGAGTTTATTTTACAGTGAATATATCTAGCAGACCTATTGAAGAACATCTATTTCACACGACGTCCTTTTGAATTCGTTCAAGCATCGTTGGAAGGTCTTGTTGGAAGGTCTTGCAATCTGGACATGGTTGGAAGGTCTTGTTGTTGAATGCTTGATTATTTCTTGAATTACCACCATGGAATCTCCAATTACCACCAATTTTTTGACCTGCCTTGCACACAACATAGAACCTTAAAACAATGCTAGGGTTTTAGCGTGATTTTTGGATGTCTCTCCCAATCCCCCGGCATAAGTAAATTATTGGGGTCCTCTAGGGTTGTAAATAGCCACCCCTGCACCTGCCACTCCTAAGTCACTATGGTGACTTTATTTCACATCAAACTTTATATTCTAGCACTACTGTACTGTCCACAGACTCTAAGTGATAACATTCAAGTGACCATCCTTTTGGAAACGAATCGATGGCTTTTAAATTTTAATGGTTAGTAAGAATTTCTTTTAGTTGTCCAAGTCCGTTACTCTGTCTTAATAATCTACTATGGGTGAAATGTTTTTCCATTTTTCATGACCTCCTTATGAGCAACACTTTACATATTGTATGTTGTCTCTGATTTGGAAAGGAAGTCAGTGTTGAAATAAAAGGACACTGAAAATGGAATTTTTTAAGAGACCACTTTCAAGATTTGGGCATATATGGGACAATATTCCATTATGCTATGAATCCTACTTTATTCCATCACTATGGTGACTTTATTCCACATCAAACTTTATATTCTAGCACTACTGTTCTGTCCACAGACTCTAAGTGATAACATTCAAGTGACCATCCTTTTGGAAATGAATCGATGGCTTTTAAATTTTAATGCTTAGTAAGAATTTCTTTTAGTTGTCCAAGTCTGTTACTCTGTCTTGATAATCTACTATGGGTGAAATGTTTTGCCATTTTTCATGATTCTGAAACCAATTTTGTACATGCATCTATTCTTCTGCATACTAGGATAACAGCTATTTCCATTTATCAATTTAGTATAGATTAGTTATTTCGATTTCTATCATTTAACTTAGCCTTTCTTTCTCTGCAGTTAATATAGTTTGTGATGCTATGATCTGGTGAATTCAGACTAATCTTGTTTGCTAAACCATAGCCTGTTTTATTTGATATCGTTCACAGTAGAGTGCTTTGAAGCTTGAATTAGTCGATTGTATTTATCTCAACCATTAAAACCCATTGAAGCTGGTTGTCAACGATTAAATCTTGTTGCTTTTTGACAAGACATTTTCCCATATCAATAGGGCATATTACCAATCCATTAAGAAATAAATGAGTCCAAGGAGATACCCAACCTTATCCAAATTTAGCAATATCTAAAACTTAAATCAATCATAATATATGCTTGAGCTCCTTCCATCTAGTCAAATATAACACCTACCAACAACAATGAATTTCCACTCTTGATATTTATCTCATTTAGTTGATAACAACCACAGGATATCTTATTTCTTCATAGCATACAATATCAAAGCTCCCTACAGAGACATATGGGGTAAGACAGATCTCTTATTTAACCAATGGTTCTTATAGTGGCATCTTTAGTTTAACTAGTTTTAAAGTAGCCATTCAATAATGTGTTTTAGAAGCTAGCTACAATCTACATGTTAATTCAACTATAATTTACTTGGTTTAAAAGTAATCTTGACAACCTTTTAGAAATACATTTTGAACTTCAAGCACTATTGGATAATCTTCACAATGATGTAGACTACAAATTAGGTAGATGGAATGTAGAAATACCAAAGTAATTCATAAACAAACGAAACAAATAAATGACAGATTTTAATAGATGGTCATCTTACTGATGATTTATCAGACAATGCAAAAGTTTGATAGCACAATAGGAAAGTTTGACTACAACATAAGGTGTTATAAACCTAGTAGGTTGGGCAATTGAAAACCATGCAAGCCAAGGAATTAGCCTACCAAAATACTGTGTAAAGAAATTATTGTGGAAAATTTTGTGAGCATGGTTATTAATCATAAGGCTAAAAAGGGGATTGGCAATGGGTGGCAGCAAGAGGCAAAGGTTTCTCCCAATCCACAGTTTCTTCAACTACTCATCCATGGTGCTAGAATTTCATTTCCAGTCATTTCAAACTAAAATCCAGTCATTTTGTTTGAGATATTTTGGCTTCTCCCATTTGGCAAGTGTTTCTAAAAACCCACAGGCAAACCTCTTTGAGTGCCTGTCAATAGCTAAGAAAGAAGAAAAAACCCCCACTCAAGACAGAGGAGTGTTTACATATTTCCTAATAAACAAGGTGTAGATGTCTACAAATGTGCAGCCTATGGAGGATTCCTGTTCACAAGCTCCCAATTTGGGCTCTCCGTAAATGGTTGTTTAGAGAGGGGTGCAATGAATAACAGTGGCTTCAAAGACAATAGTGGCTTGTTGAGTCAATGAAAGCAGAGTTTTAATATTTCTCCCACAAGGTTGAAGCCTCTCCAATGATACGCTTCTACTTGTGCTCATCCTCGTGTTTGTGCCAATGCAAGTGAAAACAGTTGGAGTTGGGAATTGGGTAACATTGCCGAAAATAGATACCCCTCATTCATGGCTACTTGGCCAACAGAAGCTTGAGTAGTTGAATGTTGTAATCTGACTTTGATTCGACAAATAATTTTCTTATATCTAAAAGGTGCATGCTTGCCACATTAGGATATAAGAAGCATTTATCAAAAAAAATCTCATCAACAACCAGCATTTTGCTTGTAGCAATCGGTATGGTGCATGGCACGAGAAGGGGCCCTATTGAGCCCCATGTTGAAGGCTTCATAAATTTCTCAACACATTCAAGGTCATTTAGAGATGTGGACAATCATAGTGAAGGCCATTCTCACCTTTGAAAGTCGTCTAAAAATGTGTCTTGCAAAAGAAGTTTTAGGACAATTGTATATTCAAACAGTGTTCACATTCTGGGCCACTGGTAGGCCACAGGCCTATTTTCTCCTGATCAGATAAGTGGATGAATTGCTAAAGGGCTATCTTCTAGCCTACGCTGGCAACAAAGTTGAACTGTAATAATTGAAGGAAATATGCAGTGATTAAGGAGGTCTGGGTATGAAGAAAAGAGGGTTGTATTCAGCTGATAGCAAACTCTTACTCATGATCATTATTTCATATTGATTTTTTCAAATTGGCAAGTCATTCTTATTGTACTCTCTCTCTTTCTCTGTTGGACATTTGATTTTAATAATAAGAAGAATTGATGAAGGGTTTTCCCCATCTTTGGGTTTTTCCCTGGCTTGTGCCACATACTTGTGTTCTCTTGTCTCGGCTTGTCTTCTGAATCAATAATACATGTTCTTTCTTACGTTTCTATCAATGGAAAATGATTCAGTGCTAATAAAAGTATAATGGGCTTATATGGAATTTTAAGTTACTATGTTAAGCAAGAACATGTTAATCTAAATTAACATGGTATAAGAGCTAGGAGAGGACAAGCCCAAGCAAGAGTGGAAAAAGAAAGAAATCGCTGGAAGAACTTTGTTGACTAGACTTTATGGATTGTGGAATGTTGCACAAGAAGGGGATCTCGAAATATTGAGACTGGAAATAGGGAGAAAACCCTTTAATTTTAATAGCCCTAATCAGAGACTCAATTTCAGTCCAATGTGTAAAGGATTAGTTCCGCATTAGTTGAGCTCTTTATTCGTGATTTGGATGGCAAATGTGATCTGAGGATTCAGATGTCAATCAGGTCTCTTTGTCTCAAGTTTGGTTGACTGACGCTAATCTCTATTCACTCCCAGTCAGTATACAAGCCTCACTCGACTTCGACATTCTGCCACAAGTCTCTTGTTCCCTATTTACTGGTATCTCTCTTATGGCAAGCAAATAAACAAAGTTTTTTCTGTAAATAATATTGAAGGGCCTTCTTTTGTTATTTTGTTTTGGCTCGACCTCTTGTATTTTGTAATTTTGGTCCAGCAAAAATAAGCCCATCATCTCTACAGCCAAAAAGGAATGATTAATGTGATTTAGTTGTTTTCTATGGGGTTTCATTGGTGTCACTTGCACTACTTTCTTTCCCAGCTCATTAACCTTGCATGAAGGCCACTCCTGTGGAATTTTCTTTGACTATTCCTGTGGCATTGAAAAAGCTTATTTTTTTTCACTTAGGGTGAGTTTTGGGGCTTCTCGGATTCATTCTGTTTTGTTACAGGGTCATTTGCCTTGAAAGAGATCGGTGGTTTGAAAGTTTTCAAATTCTAGTCTTGGTTTCAAGAGAATCTAGTCAATCGCTGGAATGAAGTGGACTTATGTTGAACTATAACTCTCCAGTTTGAAGATTTTCTACACAAAGTATCTTTGGTGACCTCATGATAATTCTTGGATCTGCGAAGCTCTGATCTGTGGCCATATGGAACTGGATCTGCAACTCTTTGTTGTTCGATCTACATCCTAGGTTAATCTATATTAATTCAGTGGAAATCATACAAGTTTTAACAATCCAAACTCATCTTGGCCTGTGACAGTGACATGGTTGGGTGACTAATGTGATCAAACTCATAAGGAGGCTGGTTATAACATATGTCTTTTTAAAGGCACAAATCTTGTAAATAAATCATTCAGGCTAGTATTTGTCAAGTCTCATTCCTTAAAGCTCACTTCTGGAGTTTCCAGAATCGTTTGAAATTTGTGGAAGGTTCTATATATATACTCTGTCACAGTCTCATTGAAGTGGACCATTCAAGCTTCATTCCAATTTCTGACCGTTTCAAGGACCTACAAAATTCTTGTGTTGAAGGAATTGTGGAATTTTCTTTGACTATTTCTGTGGCATTGAAAAAGCTTTTGGCTTAGGGTGAGTTTTGGGGCTTCTGGGATTCATTATGTTTTGTTATCATTTGCCTTAAAAGAGATTGGTGGTTTGAAAGTTTTCAAATTCTATTCTTGGTTTCAAGAGAATCTGGTCAATCGCTGGAATGAAGTGGACTTATGTTGAACTATAACTCTCCAGTTTGAAGATTTTCTACACAATGTATCTTTGGTGACCTCGTGATAATTCTTGGATCTGCGAAGCTCTGATCCGTGGCCATATGGAATTGGATTTGCAGCTCTTTGTTGTTTGATCTACATCCTAGGTTAATCTGTATTAATTCAGTGGCAATCATACAAGTTTTAACAATCCAAACTCATCTTGGCCTGTGACAGTGACATGGTTGGGTGACTAATGTGATCAAACTCATAAGGAGGCCGGTTATAACATATGTCTTTTTAAAGGCACAAATCTTGCAAATAAATCACCGAGGCTAGTATTTGTCAAGTCTCAGTCCTTAAAGCTCACTTCTGGAGTTTCCAGAGTCGTTTGAAATTTGTGGAAGGTTCTATATATACACTCTGTCACAGTCTCATTGAAGTGGACCATTCAAGCTTCATTCCAATTTCTGACCGTTTCAAGGACTGACAAAATTCTTGTGTTGAAGTAATTTGATTACAATGCATTGTAATCTCTCATGAATAAAGGATTACCTTCAATGCTAATAAATTTGAATATCATGTGGATTGACAGAATTTCCTTGACAGCAAAGTATGAAAATATCACTATGTATCATGACAATTTATCTCCTTGACACTGATGACTACAATGTAAATATGATCCTGACTTAGAGGAACACAGTATGACCCTTTTGGTTAGTACGTGTATGGTGATCTCTATGTATTGACAATATCTCTAAGCATTGTCTTGGGACTGTAGGAGTACCAAGCTCAAAATGACAATAAATCTAGGTTGTGGTCCACATGGCACAAGCTTGTGAGTAACAATGATATGCTTGCAAAGATATTATTTGGGTACACTGCTCATTTTATCTAGAATTACAGTGAGATATTTGTCCGATAGTTGGTCATATTACAGTAGGAACGTCATCAATATAGGAAATCTAGTTTTTGACTGAAAATGAGAGCAGGGCATAAGGAAAATCATTGCCACAAGGTAAAACTATGATTGACAACTTCTTATTGAAATGTATATTATTTGGAGTTAAATACAAACTATGATTATTTGTGGTAATGCTATGGATGTTGGAGAATAGACATTCAAGAAAGTTTGTCACTATAACACGTCTACAATGTAGTTGTAGATCCTTTTTCACCTTGGTTTCTATTTTCTGCAATGGCTTGTAGTGGTAGCATGATGCGTGCATTAGATATTTGCTTCCAATGTTCTAGTGAACCTGGTATTTTCAAGAGGCTCATAACCTATTAGGAAAGAACTCATTTTTTCATAAGAGGCATTCCTAGAAAAAATTGGTCAAGAGGCCAATCTGCAAGACAAAATTATAATATACTGTGACTTCTCCAAAGCTTGAAACTTGTTCACTGGTTGATACTTCACTAGTCATTCAATAATGCAGCAGTCTTCAGAAACCAAAACACAGTGGTGACTTGCAGGTCATGTTTGCATTATGCTAGTACAAGCTTAGTCTATTCAGAGGCCTACCATATGCAACAAAAGAGATTTGCAGATAAGCTTGCCATGTGCACTATTGGAATTGTAGGACAAATGAAATAGTTAGTTTATATATCTTCAGCGATTTTGAATTAGGAAAGAAGCCCTTAAAATGTTGACCTTTTGGGAAACTATGCAATGATGAGTGATTTCTATGTCCAAGATTATAATGATGCATTTTAGATGAATTTCTTAGCTTTCACTGTCTTCAGATTTTTGAATATTGATCTTATTAGAAATTGTAAGTTAAAGGTAATTTTTATTGCAAAATCTAGCACCCCTACGGCATCATAGGTATGGGCACCTCAACTTGACCTATCTCTCTCAGTTGCCATGAGAGAAACTAGTAGATGGACTTCCGAACATTCTGTAGAAGATCCACAGAGTTTGCAGAGCTTGTCAGGCAGGGAAGCTACATTGAATACCATTTTATGAAGGACAAGCTTGGAGAGCGTGTACTTTCAGACATATGTGGACCAATGAACATGACATCAACCACTGGTGCTAGGTACTTCCTTCCGTTTTTTTATTATTTCAGTAGAAAAATGTGGGTATATTTTCTATAATTAAAATATGATGTGTTTAATGAATTTCAAAAGTTCAAAGCATTAATAGAGAAACAGTTAGGATGTCATATTGCCTCTCTTAGATATGATACTGGTGGGGAATTCTACTTAAAATATTTCAATAAATTTTGTGCTAAACATGGGATCCAAAGACAATATAATACACCTTACACTCGAAAACAAAATGTATTGGTTGAGAGGCAAAACTGTACTATCACAAAGATGGCTAGGTGTAAGTTGCAGAGGAAGTATATTCCAAATAGTTTTTAAGCTGAGGTAATGTTCACAATAGTATACTGGCTGGTGAAATGAAATATGACACTTTGGTCTCAAGTTGGAGGACCAATTCCTATAGTTGCAATGCCAGCATATGCACCTGTGAGGCAAAAATATCCATTTTTTTTATTGTTCCCCAAACATTCTTTAGTGTATGGCAAGGGCAAGACATTTCTTCATTCCATGCAGATATATATAGGCCACCTACTGGATTGTTGTCATCTACAACTGCAACATTTTCATATCCAATGCAGTCACCTTGTTTTCTGTACACTGGGCACCTCTCTGGATGCAGCTCTGCCTATTTTCCTGCTGTGTTTGCACCTTTCTCGGACTCTTCAAGTTCACTCCAAGTACTTCTCAGATTTTTACCTCTGGTGCAATTCTTCCACCCCATATCCGACATCCTTAATGGGATTGACAAAATTTCCAACTCCCAATAATGATAGAATCTGGTCCAGGCTAAACTTAGATTTGAATTCTGGCACAGAGACTTTTGAGGCAGAGGGTAAAGAAGAAAGAGCAAGATCAAAACATGCAGTAGTTTTGGAAGGTCCTTTGATAATAGATGGGCAAACTAGAGTCATCCAACAATCATCAACATCAACAGACTCTTTTAAATAAGGTGGGATTTAAATAGATTTGAAAACAAAAAAGAGATATAAAGATAGCCAGGTTCTGTAGGTGTTGGTAGCTTTTTTTTCATGGGGTCTGTCTCACCCAAAGGGTGTTGCTTATTGGGCACATTAAGTTGTACTTGAATCCCAATGTGATGTTGATAGAGTTGTTTAATCCCAAATGGATTATGCTGTAGATAAAGGTGTACTGGATTGAATCTGAGATCGATACAAGGCCAGAATTGCTCATGCAGATTGAAATTCCCATATCACTAATTTGCCTCGTTTTGGGTGATCCTGCTGCACTTTTTACATGTATGCTTATTGTAGAAGTATGAACGGCACAAGCCAGGTGTTTGACAAAATTCCCAAGAAAAATGTTACCGCATGGAATGTTATTATTAGAGGTTGTGTTAGGGATGGACACTGCCAGGAAGCCCTCAAGCTATATTACCAAACACAACAGGGGGGACTTAGTGGAGACTCACCTTTCCAATTGTCCTCAAGGCACGCGCTGAGATTGTGGCCCTAGAGCAGGGCAAGGAAATCCACAGTTACATGGAACACCATGACTATAGGATATTTCGAAATTAGAAATTGTGAAGAGGAAGGAAAGGTACTTGATGAAATGTAGCTGGGAAGGTCAAAACCCAATGTGATAAATTGGAGCGTGATGATATCCAAGTATGAGTTGAATGGTCACAACAATGGTGTAGTGAGATCTTTTCTAAATGCAACTGGCTGGAGAGAAATCCAATTCAGTCACTATTTGCTAGTGCTCTCGCTTCTTGTGCAAAATTAGCAGTGCTGCAACAACAAAAAATGGATGATGCATATGAAGTGTTTTTCAATATGCCAAAGAGGGATCTGATTTCATGGAATGTAGTAATTTCTTGTTATGCATTGAATGGATATTGTGATGAGGTGTTGGCGCTCTTTTATCAACTTCAAAATGACAAGAATGAACCCAGATGTAATTAAATGGAGTGCAGATATTGTGAGGTATACTCAATTTGGTCATAGTGTTGAATCCATGGAAATATGCAGTTGAATGCATGTTGCAGAGGTGAAGCCTAACTCTATTACCATAGCAATTATTTTTCCTTCATGTGTTGATTAGTAGCTCTGTAGTGTGGGTATCGAATGCATGGGCATGAGGAAGATGCCTTGACACTCTTTTATGAAATACAAGATGCAGGCATTAAAGTAGGCCATATCACCTTCATTGCTATTTTATCTGCCGGCGGCCATGCAGGACCAGTAGATGAAGGCTAGCATCATTTCAATCAAATTAGTAGAAATTTTGAAGTGAAGCCTAGAGTGGAGCATCATGCATGCATGGTTGAACTCCTTGGCCACTCGAGACGCTTTAATGGAGCATATGTGACATTTTCAAACATCTATGCTACTTCTACGGGATGATGTAGTCAACGTGAGAAAGCTAATGTTAGATAAGGGAATTGAAAAAAAAGGAACTAACATCTCATTTTCATGGACAATTGCAGCTGCTGCTAACTTAGGATGTTTTGAAATATATCATAGAAACTCTTCAACAGTGTTCTCGAGTTTCAATGATAATACACCCTTTTCATTTGAATTTTGCCTCTCCAAAACCATGGAGAGGAGAGACATGGAGGAGTTACAACCATGCATACTTCCTTAACAACCCTTAAGGTGGCTGGAAATAGATAATCATGACAAGCTCCAAGCATTGGACAAGTCTTGGTTGAAGCCTTATGTTGTAAAAGACGAATCCATCAGGCAAGTCTTGGTCCAACTTTGGGACTCCGTTGAGGAGTTTTGATGCATTTCGAAATTAACTCAAGTTTTTCTACAGTTCTTGGTTATAGAAAATCAGTGGAGCCAAAAAAAAAAAAAAACATTTTCAAGGAAATAGGCCTGCCTATCAGAGGCCAAAATTTGGGTCACTGGTTTGAAAACAGGAATTTCTTTGTCAAGCAAATTGGATGGAGCAGCCAGCAAGGGAACATGACAAGTTGCTGCCTCTGACTTGCATATTTTTGTGGACTTGTTTGTCTGTATTCAAGGTGGTTTTGTGGTCAGAGAAACCTAGAGGAGTGCGTGATTTGGTCCTGCAACACATTTTGGGAGGAACTATAATTTTTTTAGGTGGGATTCTTTCTTATTCAGTTGAGGACTATGCCATGACAAGACTCATCTAAGAAGGCAATGAATTCCATGGATGTTATAGGGATTCGAATAGAGGCTGGGAAGGTCTAGTAGACTATGGAAGTGCAAATACGCTTTTTATTGATACTTCAATAAAAATGGAGATCTCGTGCACCTCTAGAAAGTAGTTCTACGCTGCCTCACATCTATTGTAGCTATTGCAAAACTCTCATATATGCTTGAACATGGGAGGAACACGATCACAAATTACAATATTATTTTCTTTCCATTTATTCTCGTCCTCTACGAATTTCATGGCAATTGAAATCATCACTTTCTTCTGTTATTTGAGCATTATATGGAAGACTTCATGTAGTTGTTTCACAAGGTGCCATAATTTATTTTCAAGAGACGGCTATTCAACAAACCCTGATTTATGAGTCCTACAGGATCCTGTTACAACTAATACTTGAATATAATTCCAGAAATTCTCCTCCTTCGAGATTGTAAATCATCATATCTTTTCCCAGGACAAGAGCAGGTGACTGATTTCATAAGAAAGGTATTTGAGATGCTAGTTGGAGCATTTAGAAAGCTTCAAGTATTAGAAAGGTTCTTCCACAATTGAAACAAGGTGTACAGGGATGCTTGATATACTAGAAGACTTCTTGAACTTCTTATATTTTGTATATTGTCGAATGGATGGGAACACTTCAACATTAGAAAAGCAACATTGAATAAAGAACTTCAGTATCCCAGATAATGAAATTTTTACTTTTCTTATTTCAACTGAGGCAGTGGGGTGGCAGGGGTTGGAATCAATTTTCCAAGTGTAGATACATTTTATTATATATGATCTATATTTCAGTCATTTTTTTCTTTTATGATCTTAATCATGATCTCACAGTATAGGCCAAGACAAACCAGTGATTGCATATCAGTTGATAATAAAGTGTATTGTTGAGGAGAGAATATTGCATCGGTGTTCAAAGATGGATTTGGAGAATCTGGTGATGAATCTTTGTAAAAATGAAAGTTTAAAGAGTTATCTAGATAAAAAAGAACCTATATATCGTGCTTTTAAAAATGAAGTTAATGCTATTTGTTTGGTTTTCTCTCGTTTTGTTGTCCTGTAAATTTGTTACTGTTATGTTTATTATCTAGCATGCATATGCCCAGACAATGACCTCTTGCCAGAACTGCAAAAAGAAAATCTCTAGTACCTATATCCAATTACTGTAGTTGCTGGAAAAAAGCAATTCAGAATAATTTAATACGAAAAGAACCTATTTTACACATACTACTCCTTTGTGAGTTTCACAGCACCTCAAGTGCCCAAGTAGGAACTTTAAATTTCACTCTAACAACCCCACAATGCATCATTTTATGGAAACTTACACTGCATAGCAGGATTGGATACAAACATGACAGGATTCCTCATTTCCAATATGGTGGCAACAAAATTTTGGCCATCTTAATGGTTCAACATTTTTTGCAATACAAGACCCAACCAAGTTTCATTAGTTTACTCTGTTAACCAAACCAGGTTTCATGAGTCTAAAAAATACATATGACATTCTAATAGCTCACTGTGTGTGTTTGTAATACCTATTTCTTCTACTCAAGGAAATAGGTATAGCAAATAAAAATCTGATAATAGATCAAAAAATAGGTGGCGTGCCCTCTTAAAAGTGAGGAGTATTTGGGAATAAACACTCATTTACAATTGACAAGCTCCAGGAGTCCATTTCGAAAAATGGGAAATAATGCTCTAACAGGTGCATTGGCCAGAATGTTTGTAAGTATTTCTACATCATTTATTTATACTCCTAGTAAGTGTGTTAAACAACATATGCAAATTGATTTATGGTATTGCAACAACTGGTATGTCTATTGGAAGTGGAGTATCCATTGCCAGAAATGGATCTCCAACAGCAAGAAAGTAACATCAAGGCAACATATACCACTTGAGTAGATTAGAATGGACCAGAAATGAATAAAATTCAATGCCATGTTCCAGAAATTGTTAAGTGGTGAGCAATAGAATAGGAAGGAATGCTTTTATTTACTTGACATCATCATGTTGTGCTAGATGAAGACTTCTATTACATGATCAACTGGGCAAGAGTTGTCACAGGTATCAATTTTTATCAGACTACAGGTATCATTTTATTAATTTTGGGCAACTAGATCCAAAATCCATGTTGCATTGCTCATATGATGATGATGATATTTTTGTCGGATTCCTCTTTCGGAGAGGTGCAAGATTGATCTAAAGATCATCTTGTTTGGATGAGAAGAACTTATATTTTGATTTTATTTTCCACATATGTGCAAATTGTCAAGGTCGACCAGAATTGTAATGAAGGCTTGCAAGCCCAATAGATGTGTCACACACCCTCATTGATGGATATAAATTGGAGAGAGATGATGTCCATTTCATCATCAACTCATCACACATTTCCTCTTGTGATCTGATTGGTTCATTCAGCCTTTGGAGGCCTCTCTCTCTGACATGTGCAGATCTGAAGCGGAAGGAGTGCGAACTGTTTTTAGGGCTCTTTGCTGGTGCGTTGACACATGTTGACCGTGGGTCAAAGCTTGGAGTTTGACCTCCATTCTTGTGCAGAAAATCCAATCTCTTGAGGCACCATTAGAGAGAAAAAAGATCGAGGAGAAGGGTGACCTTTGACCACAGCCCTAGACCGCAGCATTGAATTTCTGCATTGACTTTTTCTGTTGACCAGTGTTGACCTTTTTGGAGCTATCTTTGAGGGGTGTGTGTGTGACACTTGGAGGATTGGCTGATCCAACTATGTATATTCTTGAGCAAAATGGTTTTGTTGAAAGGAAGAATAGAACCATTGTGGAAGTTGCCCGTGCCATTGTGTATGTTCAAAATAGATGCCTACATTCCACATTGGACTCCAAGACTCTCGAAGAAGTCTTCTCTAGTAAGAAGCCTGATGCCTCCCACTTTAGGCTTCAAATGACATCATCAACATGAGATCCAAGTTCGACGAAGTCAATCTTGAGCTCAAGGCTCAAATTCTGGCCAATCTTGCTTTTGATTACACCAAGGAAACACATCAATGGGTCAAGAAGTCATTGTCATCAAGCCTACAATAACAAACCCTAGATAAATGAACATGACAGCAAAAGGGTTCACATCAATGGGTCAAGAAGTCATTGTCATCATGCCTACAATAACAAACTCTAGATAAATGAACATGACAGCAAAGGGGGTCAATGACCTAGCCAGGGCCACATTAGGGCTAGTAGTTACAATTGTAACCACAGAGAATATTGCTAGTGGATATATCTAGCATCTCATGCCAAATGAGGTGCCACCATATATTTTGAAGATTCTTCACTTGCCAAACACTAGGGCAAGCAATCTAGTATGGCCTTTGTCTAACTACTATAATTGCGATACTATCTAACATGAAAATTCAAACAAGGGGGAGCCATAGCAGATCTTCAAGTCTTTATGAGGTCCCCTTCAGAGGAACCCCTCCATATTATCCACATTTTTTGTTTATATATTAAATTCATAGAAATAATGAAGGGAGGGGATCCCTCCAAGCAATAAAACATTGTTCTACACATGGTTTATGATAACATTTTTGCCAACTAATTAACTAGTTTAGATTTGCATGTTGTCTCTTTTTTGGGATTAATATAAGAAACTAGGGAGTTACGCAAATATTTAAGAGTCAAGACAGTTCATGAAATCAAGGGCTTGTAAATCCATTGCTTCAAATGCCAGTGTCAACATTAGATTCAAATTTGACAAAGTATATCTTGAGCTCAAAGCTCAAATTATAGTTGATCCTACATTTGATACATTAAAAAAACTCATCAATGGATCAATAAGACATTGAATGAGTGCTCTGTCATCATGTTTGTTGTAGTTAATCCTAATTAAATGAACACAAAAATAAAAGGAGTCAATGGATGCGCTAGGACTACATTAGGATTGGTAGTTAAAACTATAACTAGAGAGAGCATGTGGTCACCGGCTATATCCATGGAATTTCAAGCCAAACAAGGTGTCACCATCTCATTTTAAGAGTCGCAACTTACAAACACTAGATAAGACTTTCAGCTCTAATATGGTCTTCATTCAACTAACACCATTGCACTCCTATCTAACACAAATCTTAAAAAATGAGGCAAAGTCACTGCAGATCTTCAAGTCTTTATGAGGTCCCATTGAGGGGAATCCTTCTATTTTCATATGAAATCCATGGGTTCTATCTCTATATTGAATTCATGGATACAACAACGACAAGGTTCCCTCCAAGCCATTAGAAACGACTCTATGCAAGAAGGCAACTCCTTGATAGTTTCTTTCCCGTGGATTTTGGCATAAGCAAGGATGCTATCGTGCTTTTAGTTTCAAGCCTTCTTGGAGGATCCCTATGCAAAAATATGCCCTCCTCCCAATCCCATCAATTCATCTCAAAGAAAAAGTTGCCCCTCAATTCTGCCTTTATAGTGGAGAAATCAAAGGACATTCCAGTGTTGGAACTTGCATGTATATGCCCACAACTTTTTGTATTGAAGGGATGGCACTCTTTGTCCTTTGAATGGGCTTTGGCCATCTACAAAAATGTTTCATGGGTGGAAAAATCAAACCTAGATTACCAACGATGAGCTCTTCCTCCATTCCAAGTGTTACTTCATTGTAATTTTTAAGGCCATGGTGGATAGGAAAAAGAAATTCAACCTAGGACCCTATTTCTAGGGGAAAATGCACCTCTCCTTTCATCCCTAGTTCTGAAATTTTAATCCAAACACCATGATTATTACAGCAACTCTGGTCTACGTAAGAGTTCCAAACCTCCTCTTCACTTATGTTATCCTAATTTTCTTGCAACTATTAAAAACTCCCAGAATCATTTTATTAAAGTTAATGGAGCTCATATTGTCATGGGCTCAACATCTTTACCCATATCTGTGTAGTGCTCAACCTAAGCTGTGAGTTTCCCAACTAGTTGCTCATATAATGGGTTGATCTCACTTTTACCAAAATGTTAGACATTGAAAGCACAAAATTTAGATGTAGATCATGCCAACAAATTGTACACCTCCAAGAAACCTATTCATCTTGATTCTTCACCAACATCTTCTACCTCCAATGGACATAGGAAAAATCCCAAAGGATGGTAAGTAATACAGGGAAACATATGTGCTCCAAGAAAGAAAATGGCTCAACCGAAAGAAAAGAAACCAATGCAAGTTCCCCTTGGTAGTGGTGGGGAGACGCACTCAACTTTGGTGCCATCAAATCTCTTTTGAGGTTTAAAGCATCTTCGTGAATCGAAAAAGGAAAAGCTTAGTCCTAACAACCTTGCGTTCATGATTCCCTTTCACAAATCAGTATATCACAATGCCACTAACCCATGTCAACAAAACTGGGTGGATCTATATTAGAAATAAAAAGTGATCCTCATGAGACAAACCACAACACCTAGTGACCATGTAACTTCTTCAACTCTCTACAAACGAGTCAAGTTGTGTAACGTATTTCTCTATGTTCTCTGCATTTATATCTATTTCATAGTTATGTTTCAATATTATGTTCATAGTTATGGGATTGAAGCATGACAGAGGAAGAAGGAAATCATGTAGCATCCACATTTTTCCAGTGTGAGTACCCATTTCTTTGTATTCACTTTTCATCCACATAAGAAAAGAGCAAAGCATAGGCCTCTCCTAGTTGGGTTCATCCCGTATTGGGTTTTCCTAGGGTATATCTTGTATTCAATGTATGGATGGTGTGTAATTGTTTGTTTCCTTCATTTCACTTTTAGCTGATTCTCAGTAATTTCTATGTTAAATCTAATGATATGAAGTCTGCAATCTTGGGTAGAATAGTGCTAGTAAAAGACTGTATAATATTATAAAATTTGTTATGAAGATCCGGTGGAACATCCACGACAGTGTACAAATCAGAAATGGACTAAGAACCCAATGGCATGCATTAACTCCATTCCTTCTCTATGCTTCCAAGTTCCTAGAGATAAATAACATCAAAGAGTAACAAAGATACAAAGCAAGACAAAACTGCATATCAAAATGCACCCTTGCATTTCTGAACCAAATGACAAAAACCTGCAAAGCCTCCAAACTAAACAAAGTCAACTCCACAACAAATGAGATTACTCGCACTAATATCAAATGTAAATCAATATACACTAGCACAGACACATCTAAAATTGTGTCCGATATGCACATCAATGTTCCAAAGCTCAGGGTTGAATATCTCAAATTTCAATATTCAATACATCAATCATTTCTCTAAACTAAAGATATGCAATATTGACCCTATCGAAACCAAAATTAGATGGATCTGGGATATTATATTCGATGCACCTAACACATAGTATAGATTAAATGCAATTACATGCAAATAAAGTATTGACAGACTCACCCACCCCAAGCAGGATGTAGAGCATCTCACATCTTTCAGTACAAACACAAACAACTATTCATTAAAATACCACTTAGTTTATTCATGTGGTAAGGATATGAATCAAGCTACAAAAAGAATTAGAAGAAGAAAAAACATACCTTCGGTCCCTCTCCGCAAGCGCATTTTCTAAAAGTACAGTATATCCAATGTCAGCAGTTGATGCATTTTCCAAATAATCCTGGCCCAGACAAAAATGGACAAACAAATCAGTATCACATGGTAGGCATAAGAAATCTCAAAGTAAGCATCTGGAAAAGTTCCATTCATAGTGCCAAAAATAATAACAGTAAGTTGAAGCAGTCATTGGTGACAGTAGCATAGATCCATGTTCCTAGATACAATGGATTATCGCATTAAGTCCCTTGGATTACAAGTTAGAAAGCAACACCGAATACAACATGCATCAACAGATTTTTATCTAGAGCTCTTCCATGTTTGGACAGACAATAAGAAATTGAATACAATTCATGTGAAGGAACAATTAAAAAAAATTCAAAGCACACTTCAAATTCAAGAATGCAAACTCAAAATCAAAAGAGCACATCAGAATATCTAAATAAGGTTTCATGATGATCACCATAAGTTGAATCTTTGCAAAATGTTTGGCTCTAAAAACAAAGCATGAGAATCTAGGCTATGATAGATCATAGGAAGCTAAGACATTAAATCTATGGGATGTTGGATATCATTGAATTAAATTGCAAGTAGAGATGATAACAAGTCGAATAAATGACACCTACCTGCCCCTTTTGTAAAAAATAGGGAAAAAATTTACAGCTAGATGTGCTTGGAAAAAGGAGGGCATGGTTGCCTCTACAGTGACAACTAGAAAATGAAACATGGAAACCCTATGCACAGCAGGTTGCATGAGTAAATGCTAATAATATATGTTGGAAAATGAAATTGATATGCTTGAGACGAAAATAAGTGAGGCCTATTCATAAAGCAGTTCGAAACTGAATCCGCTGGTTAGAAATTGTCCCCCACCGACAACGCTTCAGGCACCATTCAATTCTACATCTAGTATCCAAATTATCAAAATTCAGTTGTGCATAGTTTTGTTTTCTGTGATCAAAACATAGTAATACCCACACAAATGTTCAAAATGCAGAGCATATATACATACGTTTTTTGTTTCTGCTTGAGGGCATGCATTGCACATACTGTGGCTAGGGTTCGAAGCCCATACTGTACATGGGGTTATCGGGATAATCAGACACTACAAACGCACATACTGTTCTAGGGTTCGAAGCCCATTATAGTTTTGAAGATCTTAGAGATGGCAACATCAGCTTCACAAATGGCTACTAGCATCAATAGAATATTGGATCTTTTCACTACTTTCTTTGATGGATTGACAGATAAAATCATGGAGGAAAATCTTAAAGATGTTGATCTCAATGTTAGAGCTCGGGCACTCAATTCCCTGCTTCTAAATCATCAACTCCAGGTTTTCAAGCAGGGTGATTTCATAGTTTACAAGCAACAGGCAAAAGAAAAATGTGTAAGGTTTAAGGGCCTCTCATCTAAAGATATGCTCATATATCAAGTCATAAAAATTGTTGGAAATATGGGTATATGGAAAAAAATATGAAAAGGGAAAAAAAAATTACAGCAACCACAGGTTAACAAAGCATTGAAAAATCTAGAAGCTCGTGACTTAATAAAAGGGGTGAAGTGTGTTTCTAACCAGGAAATGAAGGTGTATATGCTAGCAGAATTGACACCTTCAAAGGAGATAACTGGAGGTGCATGGTGCACAGATAAACTTTGATATGGAGTTCACTAACATTGTTAAGCAACAGTGTTTGCAGTTAGTCTTGCAGCAGGGTGTAGCCACTATTGAGAGTGTTGTTGATTTTGTGAGAAAATCAGGGATATCAAAGGTGGAATTGAAGGTTTAAGAGCTGAAGAAAATGGTGATGTGGAAGAAGTGATAAGAACCAGAACCAGAGACTTTGCTGCTATAGGGGTTCCCAAGCTCAAATTCAGGAGTAGTCGGCATTTACGAACATTTCTTGTGGAGTTTTCCCTGTCTTGCAAGAGTGCACAGATGATGGCCTGATTTCTGATTTTCATGTCACGGAAGCTACATTATACATGCAATAATTGTTTAAACTCTTACCTTCTCATAGACCTCTCAACAGATGGAGGAGGAGGGTGGCCTTCTTCTTCTTGAAACTGAACATCCTCTCTGAAAATCACCTTCCAAAGAAGTGCATGCCTGATTGTTGCTTTCATACCGCTTACATGAATACAGAAACTAGCGAATGGTGCTTCTCTCATGATGCTCGAAAATCCTCAATTTCTTTGTTTATCAAGTTTCAGACATAACTCTTTGGAGAATAGTAACATCCTTCGTTAGTGGCTTGCAAGCTGCCTCTAAAATATTGTTTGGTCAAAAAAACTCAAACTAAACGATCCACAAGCTACCAAAAGCTTCTTCAAATGCCCTCTTTCTACACAGTTCAGGAGTCCACCCTCCTGCCCTTACCGCTCTTTCGGCCCGCTGCCTGTGTTGCTTCATCCTCTGGCATGCTGTTTGCGTTACCCCCACCAATAGGCACTGGTTGTGCTGCAGGTCCTGTTGGCCTTGGCTGCATGAACATAGGTGCTGCTATGGATGGAGCATATTGCCCACCTGCAGTTGCTCCAACTGCCTGAGAATTTTGATCTAGAACCATATGAGAAGGACAGTCTGTTGCAGCTTGTGTTTGATGCTCCTTCAGAGATTTCGCTAATTCTTCAGCCTTGCGGGCCCGAGAGTTTATTATCTGTTCAGCATTTTCTTCCTGATACTTTGCAATATTTGCTTCAATCGCTGCAACATCTACTCCCTCCACCAGCTTAAAAGTCATGTCCTCAACCTCCTCTAAATAGTCATTGTAATCTCGAAGTGTTGGAAAATCTTCCTCTCTTTTATTATATATGTTGGCTATTCTTCTTCTGATGGCCGCCTCCCTACTAAAAGAATTGCCAGCCGGAGCGACCACCATCGCCAATTCTTCTTCTGATGACTATTTCCCTTTAAGCAACTGAATGATCGAGTTTCACTAGATGACTGAATCATCGAGTTTCACTAGATGACTGAGATGACTGATGAATAATCGTGCTCGAGTCGAACTCTTCAATGCATTCAATATCGATGAGAGGGTTTTCAGGTTCCCCTCCTGTAGCTCTAGCTGTGCTCTACTGTTTTGGTTGGTAACAGAATGTTATGTCTTTTGTTTGCCCACCAATACTCCACGACAATCCCCTCTTCAAATTTATTGAAATTTAAATGGAGTGGGAAAATTATTTTCGGATGAGTCAAAGCATTTTAATCGAAAGGGTAAAACCTTTTAAAAAAAAAACAACAACAACAAATTTATTCCAATATAATAAATATTTAAATTTCTTAAACTTTATTCAAATATGGTAAATATTTTAATATTTTTCAAAACAAAGGTGGATGCTATGTTGGGTTTGCAAATCACTCTATATTTTTTATGTTATTTTTTTTTTTTCATGGTATATGATTAATCCAGATTCATCTTAACTTTCAATCTATCAAATGTCTATAGAAATTAAATCTAAGGAATTTTGCATTTCAAGAGATTTAATTCCTCTCTCTCGGCCTTGGTAGATCTAGAGTTAAAATATATCTAGATTGGGTTAATTATTAATTTTATGTTTTTAATTTTTATTTTATTTTGACAAAATCTAACTGTTAAAGATAACATTACAACGTTTTGACCATGGGAGAAGAATTCAACACTGGAGAAACCCTAGAGGCCCAAGGAAAAATTGCAGGTGGAGAAAGGGTCGTAGTTTTGACAAAGAGTGAACAGGATCTAGACAATGTGATCTCTGATATCCTTGTCAAAATGCAAAATAAGATTAAATGGTAACAACGAGTTTTTTATCCACATGATATATATTTTGTACAAATATGGTGGCCATGATAAGCCCTTTGAAGACACGCAATTATTCATCAAATATGTTTTTTAGATGACATTTTGACTGCTTACTATTGGACCCACATGGAGGAGGAGGAGGAGTTGGTGGATTATGAACTAGAGGAGGGGGGTTTTCAACAAATTTGGTCTAGTCCCAAGGATTTTATCCATTCGCATTTCAAAGTCAACTTAGAAGGTCACCATACTGTAGTTTATGGGCCTACCAGATCTTTCGAAAGCAAAGTTAAGAATTCAATAGGAAACTGTCTAGCGGTTCGAAGGCCCTAACCCCTACTCCAGCCATGCACTATTTGGGTCCTTTAGTTTTGGCTAGCCTAGAGCCTGAGGACGTTTGTTAGGGGCTAGAGAACTCTTCTTGGGGTGTTTGGCTCTAAGTTTAGTTTCCCTATTGTCCTAAATATTGGAGGAAGACATACAATGTGTTACTACTTCCTTAGGGTTTTCAGAATTTTTTGAACACAGTGGGTGTTCTTCACTCTCATAAGCCTCTCTGGATAGTTTTCTTGTATATCCTTCATCTCAAGTGCCATCAGCCTCGCCCTCCTTCGGCGAACTAGTGAAGGAGAGCCTTGCCTCGACAACGAAAGAAGGTCAAACTAACATCATAAATGGTCTTGTGGTTTTCAGGGAGAAACACCCTTGTGAATAAGAATGAGTTATGATTCAAAATGAATCTGAGAAAGCAAGGAAGTGGAAAATCCATTGTAGTGTAAAGAAGAAGAACAAATTCCTTCGTTCTCTATTTTTGGGAGTCAACGTCACCATTCAAAATATTGAGGAAATGTCCCAAAAATACTTGGCAGGGTAAGTAAGGGGTTGAAAATTAAGGTCCTCAACCCTAAATGTGTGGGCAGACAAGGAAATCTTACCTATTGTAAAATTTCCTCCAGAGGTGTCGCTATTAGCCCAAGGTTGGATTCATTTGTGCTTCAAAGATGTAGCAGACACCCGAGAGGTACAACAAATGGTTTAGAAAATTGATTCATCTCCTATCCTTGTCAATTTCTAGATGTCCCTCTTCGATGCAAAGTAAGAGAGACTAGATATGGCCCCAATCTAGGTTCATCTTCCAAGTCTCCCTCCTAACTATCGAGACACCCTAATTTTCAAAGATATAGGTAACTCATTGGGATCTTATCTAGCCCATGAATCTACATATTTAGAGATGGGGATTAAGATATACACCCATATTTTGGTTAATATGGACCTTAGATAAGGGCTCATAGAAGGTGTTGTAGCTCCTAGAGATAGCCTTGAGTTGCAAAATACTAGTGCCTAGGACATGTTAAGATCAGAGGTTAAATATGGACAACTATATGAATGCCTCTAACAGAAAATGGGTCAAGAGAATAATGGTTTTGGTGATTCAAGGATGGAGAAGACCATTTGAGCCTAATTCATGTGAATCAGGACTGCGCTCCCGCTCTTATCTCCTTAACCCTACTACTTATTTAAACTCTTTAAACCCTCCCTGTAATGGGAGCTTGCTCCTTTTCATTTACAACTCCTTACGTGAGAGAATACTACAAGCTCCATCTCAACGTGATGAAGTGTAAATATTGTGAGTAATTCAAATCGAGGCTTTGCAAATTATCCAATTGTCTACATTTGGTATACATGGTAATAATGGCATTACCCACAAACACATATCCTTGTAACCAGTACCTAGTTCTCTAAGAATCAATTAATGTTTCTAATATGCTCAATTAGAGATGAAGGATTCTCCTAGGAGGTAAATTTGCTAGTTTGGGGTGTTGTTTTCGGCCTTGGATGCTTAGTGGTTAAGGGCTTCAAGGGTAAAGCGTTAAGGGCCAAAGGGCTTTAGGGTCAGAGGATTTAGCGGTTAAGGACTCAATATTTAGGAGATTTAGGTTTTAATGGTTAAGGTGTTTAGGGGTTAAGGGTCACAGGTTAAGAGGATAAGGATTTATGGCTTAGGAGGTTCATGGATTAATATAGGTTAGGGGTTAATGTCATAATATTTAATGAATGAAGGGGTTTATGGGTTATGATTTATGAGTGCAGGGGTTAAGGGAATATGGATTGGGGGTTAAGGGGATAGGGAATTTAGTGGTTATGGGTTAAGGGCTTATGTTTTTGTGATAATTGGACTCCTAATCCCCTTATCACCACTATTTTGGGTTCCCCTATCAATTTCTCTCATTGCCTTCCCTCTAGGTCCCCTAGGCCCTATGAAATTAGGTCCTAAGCCCCTTTCTCATTCTCTAATGCTAGGATTATAGATCTTAGTAAACCATGCTTGCACCTCTGACTTCTACACATACATGCTACCCTTGTGTCCCCTTGGCCTGTTCAATACACCATAAGATACCCCCCCCTCCTAGAAACTTTTTGGTTATGTCATTCCACTTTTCCTAATGTTATGACCCCCCAAATTTGGTCTCAATGCCCCTACAAGTACACCCTTGGTCTCCCTTGGCTCATAGAGTAAACGCATTAGGGGTAATGGGTTGTGACAAGGGATCCCCTAATCCACTTATCACAACTAGAAATAGGCTTATGAACACCATCAATATCTATTGTAGGTGTTGCGATGAAAGCAATAATGAATACAAAATTTGTGGTCAATAGGACAAGAATCATCAAGATGTTGAACCATACAATGTAAAGATGGTTTTCAATGCTAGCTAGTGATCTAGTCACATAAAAGAGTCCCCAATAAATTTGCGCTTTGGGACACCCCTAGGATTCAATAATTAATCTAAAGTGAGAGGATTCGTTGCTAAGGTGACAATGGAAACGACCTTGGGTTGACGTAAAATGACACTTGGTGATCCTTACAAAACTAGGGTGTCGGTTTCATCATCAACAAGAGGCACAATTGACAAGTGGCAACATCTCACATTTAAGGGACTTAGCAACAAATATTTATGCATGTTTTTCCACCGAGGGTACCTTAATTCACATTTCCTAAGGCACAAATCACATATTTGGATGAATTTTGGATAACACACGATTGCACAATCACATATAAGTAAGAGAAACAAGTTATCAATCGCACAACACAAGATGTAGCTGGGGAAGCAACTACTCAAAAACATTTATCTCTATTTTGTATTAAGTCAAGGAATCATGAAACAATACAATGCTTAATCTCTCTTGATATTCTCCAGCACTCTGCCAATTGTCTCCTGCTGATCTAGAAAAATAGGTCTAATACTTAGCCAATTCTTAGCCTACCTTTCTCACACAATTCCTATGGAATTATCTCCATATTAATCAAGAAAATCAACCTTCCTTCATTGCACAATCCATCATGGCATCCCAATGACTTTATAATTGCACTTTGGAAATTTTCTATAAATACAACTAATAGTTATGTTCCTCTGAACTGTGTTACAATGAGGATGAAGGGTCTTTTTTATTATTTAAAAATAAGATAAAACCCTAAACAACCAAAACCCTAACCCGAGGAGATGTAACACCAAGAGTTTATGGGCCCTGTTGGGGTTAGTTGGGTAGCCAAGTTTCTGGGGTCATAACTTGGTCATATGATCTTCGTATGACGCACATGATACCTCGTTAGAAAGAACTCTCCGAGGAATACAACTACTAGTGCGATTTCTATGAAATCGCTAAACCTTTCATGCCCAAAAAAGCGTCGTTTGGGGCCTCAAAACAACTCCTGAAGTTCAGGACCCGAAAAACTGACAAAAATAGTAAATTGTGCTATAATTAAGGAAACTGAAAAACTGAAAGAGACAATGCTGAGGGCCCGAGTGGAATAGGCGAGTGGCCACCAATATCCACCTCGATCACCTTAAATCAAATTTCTTGAGCTAACTCAATCATCATGATTTAGTTAATTGACAAAAGTTGTTATGAGACGAAAGCACATTTTATCGTCCAATTTATTTAAGGGGAAAATAAATTAGACGCCTCACATTCCTCACTCCTGGTACATCAAAATTCCTCATGAGTGTGGGTGCATTTTTTTGTCCTTTCTAGTTTCCAATTTCACTGTTTCTTGTTGCAAATTTCAACACTCCCTCTCAATAAGAAAGGAATTCAATATATCTCCATCCGGTACCTTTGGAATGTTCTGCATGCTACACTTCTCTAGTGTTTTTTGCACCTGCAAATCCTGAAACTGAATAGCCTCCGAACAACTTACTCAGTATAATGCATCTGTCATCAGAGTCTTCTGACTGCTGCTAGCTACTGCACCTGTCTAGTACTGGATTCTCTGCGCTACTGCTAACATCTGCATCCGTGCCCTTTGAACTATTGCTAGCTCTGATTTGTGATCCATTATTTGACATCTATCACTCTGATTTCTGTCTTGTTGACATCTTACTACATAAATCTAACTGATCCTTCCTACTACTATTGTACCGTGGGCTCCTCGTAGCCAGGTTTGATCCATGAGACACACCATCTCAATGGACCTTGCCCAAATTTCTTATCTTGGGATTATGTCTACACATCACCCCACCGTACACCTCGAGGTATGGCTACTCCCTCTTCCCATCTAGCTCAAAATTTCCCCCTCATGGAGGTCTCTGCTTGAGTGGACGCTTCCACTCAGTCTCCTCTCTGCTTTTCCAATTGTGGCAGTGACTCCACAACCTTCTAAGACTGCTGCTCATGAGGATGCATGTTGAGAGGTAATTTATGCTCCCTTTAAACCACCAAGTCTCTAACTTTTTCCTTTCTCCTCAAATATTTGCATGCATCTGGTACCTCAATTACATATAGGTTCTTGACTCGCGCATAGTGTAATTGTCCCGACGTTACAAAAAGTTTCTAAAAAAGAGTTGATTTTAAATCGATGATATCTCCCTTATCCGAGCTCCGATTTGACCGATGTGTGTGTGTGTGTGTGTGTGTTTTTTTGTTTTTTTTTTTGTGGGTTTCCATTTCGTGGTTATTTTCGAAGGAACTCCAATATTTATTTGTTTTTGAAAATTTTACACCAAAATATTCAAATATTCTATGCAAACTCGCCACCCAAAAAATTTCTGCTCTAATACCATGTAGAAAATCTAACCAACAAGATTCAATCTAATCTTGTAATCTACTAAAACAAGATATTGAATCCTTCCTACAATTTGCGGAAACAAAACACGATCGCACAATCACATATAAGTAAGAGAAATAAATTATCAATCGCACAACAACATGATGTATTTGGGGAAAGAAATTGCTCAAAGGCCCTCTATCTCTTTTGTGTATTAAGTCAAGGAATCATCAAACAATACATTAATGCTTAATCTCTCATGAGATTCTTCAGCACTCTGTCAATTGTCTCCCGTTGATCTAGGAAAACTCGGTCTAGTACTTAGCCAATTCTGATCCTTACTTCAGCCTGCCTTGCTCATACAATCCTAGCTAGGGAATTAACTGCTTATTAATTAGGAAAATCCATCTTCCTTGATTTGCGCAATCCATCATGGAATCCCATTTACTTTATAATTTCACATGGGAAATTTTCTCTGAATACAACTGATAGTTATGTTCCCTTTAACCTCTGTCTCAACTGTGTATTCCTCGAAACCGACATGCATGCAACTATTAATAGTGAATTATCAGTTATATGATTTATCACTCATTGTGAATTAAATATAATTTAATTCACTGGACCTCTCACTAGCTCATCACTCAGTTAGAACCAGTTAAATTTCTTTTAACACATTTAATTGAGTTAATTACACTTGCACCCTACTAATGCATCAACTTCAATTGGACCCAAAAAATATTATAATCTCTCTAGATGCCTCATCTCAGACCCTCAAGTACTTGAATTTCTTGAGCTAACTTGGTCATCATGACTTAATTAACTGACACAAGTTGTTATGAGATGAAATTACAATTTATTGTCCAATTTATTTAAGGGAAAAATAGATTAGATGCCCCACATTCCTCACTCATGGTGCATTAAAATTCCTCACCAGTGTGGGTGCATCTTTTTTTTGTCCTTTCTGGTTTCCAATCTCACTGTTTCTTGTTGCAAATTTCAACATTTCAGAATTTGATGCGGCCTTCACACAAAGACACCATTGAAATCACATGCCCATATTCTCATGAGAAACCTCTCTTAAGCTCGATCTGCCAGAAGAGAACCAACAATGTGCCATCCTACCTCCTAGCACAAACTGACCCTTAAGGTATGCAACATTCTTCTGAACCCTCACATGATGATCTTGCTCTTGGATGATGATCATGACCTCCCTTTAGCAACCCTTACTCTCCCTCGTACTCGACCTACTTTAGGACTACATCTCTCTTCACCTCCTTGATGTGCCAGATAGTGGGAATACATGTCAAACATGCTAAGATGTGCTAAGTGATGAGGCATGCCAAGATGTGCAAGGGTGTGTCAATGCGTGTCAGGGACTGTCAAGACAAAAAAAAGGAGAAAAAAGTTAAACTACAAGGAAATGAACACATAAGAGGGTTAATAAGTCATCAATTTACCTTTTCCAAGAGGGCATGCTAGGCACACCAACACTAGGCAACAATAGGTGCCAAGTGCAAAGTCTTAGTGCATTCTAAGTGCCAAGTATTCCTTTGTTGTTTCTCATCTACTTTCCAACAATGGATAATCACAAATAAATTTAATATTAAACCATGTCAAATCATACCAAGGCATCTCACTGTATTCCATACATGCTAAGACTTTCCAAGCGCCAATATGTGTCAGGGACTAGTGTTATGCATGTTATGAAGTGGAAGGGAATGTTGAAGAGTGCTAAGGTGTGCTAGAGAGTGATAATGCATGTTGATGAGTGTTAAGGATTACTAGGAAAAAAACATTAAGGGAGCACTAGGTAAAAATTCATGGAAGCTAATGAATATGAGGAACGTGTGCCAGAGACTAGTGTTAATGAGTGTTAGTTTTCATGCCAAGGAGGGAGTGACAAGGTATGCTAAGCATTGGTAAGGCATGCTAGGGAATATCAAGGCATGTCAAGAATTCCCAAAGTGTGCTTGGGAGTTCCAAGGTGTGCTAATTATATCATGTGCCAATTAATAGTGTCAAGATATGCCAATACATGCTAGGTGCTAAGGATGTGGTGCAGGGTGCCAGGGTATGTTAATATGTGTCAAGGCAACAAAAGGAAGAAATAATAAGAGGGTTAATAAGTCAGGACTTTATCTTTTTGAAAAGGGGCATGCTAGGCACACTAGTAATAGGTCCCAATACATGCCAAGTGGCATTGTGTGCCAAGTTCTAATGTATGTCAATGTATTCAACCAAGGTGTTCTAAGGCATGCTAGGGACTATATGCAGCATGCCAACACATGCTAGGAGAGTTCGATGTTGTGCTAGTGCATGCTACCATGTGCTTGGGCGTCAGTGTCATCACAATATGTTCTAGGTACAAAGATGTTTCAATACATGTGGGGTGCTAAGAAATGTTAGTGTGTGCGAAAGCATTAATTTAAGGCGTGCCTAGATTGGTGAGGATTGTTAGGTCTTTCTCATTAATAGAATTGTTGAAGTTAATTATGCAATAACACATATTTTAACACAATAATAGAATTTGTTATCGAAATAATTTGTTAGATAATAACTTGAATACAGGAATCGTGTTGACTCATAGAAATCTCTATTCGATCAGTTTGCTATTTCAGTAATGATAATAACTAATTACTTCTTAAAAAATTGACTGAACCTAACCACTATGGCCTTGGACATATTATAAAAAATACTCCAAAATAATGGTATTAAATTGTTACTTTTTGACAAAAACTATATTAACAGACACACAGCGTTATCAAAAACTCATTGGAATGATCAATGATGATGAATATTTTTTGACCGTCACCAAAAGTAACAAAAAGAGTATTGGTGAGGGTCATTAAAATTTTGTCACTAGAAGTGTCACCAAAGAGAGAATTAGTGATGGGCCTTTAATGACCCTCACCAAAAGTGTCATTGAAAATGTCTTTGGTGACGGACCATAAAGGACTATCACTATATACACTTACAGTGACGGTTTTTAATGATCAATGATGACGGACATTTTTTGACCGTATGGACCATAAAGGACCATCACTATATACACTTACAGTGACGGTTTTTTAATGATCAATGATGACGGACATTTTTTGACCGCTTGCCCTCAAAAGTAACAAAAAGAGCATTGGTGAGGGTCATTAAAAGTTCGTCACTAGAAGTGTCACCAAAGAGAGAATTAGTGATGGGCCTTTAACAACCCTCACCAAAAGTGTCATTGAAAATGTCTTTAGTGATGGACAATAAAGGACCATCACTATATACACTTACAGTGACGGTTTTTTAAGGACCGTCACCATATGTGACATTGGTGACGGACCTTAAAGGTCCGTCACAAGCATGACCCTCACCAATGTGATTTTTTCTTGTTGTGTATTCTTGATGAAAAGAATAGTATTGGTCCATGCACATGCTTTTGACACTCAACACAACATTTGAGCTATGCACAAACTTGGTCAGCTGATTTCTATTGTTTTTGCTACTGTTAGTTCTTCTTAGAAAGTTAAAATTATGGCGATTGTTGCTGACAGTGATCTCACTTTTCATTTTTTTTAATTATTCCAACTTATCAGATAGAGTCTTGATAGTCCAGGTGAAGCTTTTAAGATCAGTAATTTCTTTGTCTTTGGCCTTGCTTGAAGATACCTTAGATATTTTTCCAGTCTCCTTGGAGTCATTGGATTATTCATCATCAACAATCATTCCAATTTCACTCAAGTCCTTTTCAACAACATCTTCTTCAAAATTTTGTACCAAATTTTCTTTCATGGTTCTCTTTATGAACTGTGCAGTGCTTGCTGGCAAGGAAGAAGTGTCATAATCAATTATGATGGAGTCGTGATACTTCTGATGGGTGGGAAATTTGTTCAATATATGAGTGAACTTATTATTAAAATCTTTAACATTTCATTTTTTCTCAATATTTATATTCCCTAACTCCTTTAATAACATGGTTGCGGTTTTTCCATCAGCGAACTTTTCAAGAAACATGTTTTTAAGCCCCCTCCAATTCTGAATTGAATTTGCAAGAAGACTATGGTACCAAATAATTTCTCTACTATTTTAGGTACAAGGGAAGAGTCTACATGAAACATAGTCATAGCATACCTCGAGCATCTGCAGGTGTAGGTAGAAGTTATCCAAATGGTCTTTCACTTTGATCGCCTTTTCCAGGTCATATTTCATTAGTATATTTTCCAGGCATCTTAGAATCTTATGTAAAATACCCGAAAGAGTGAGTGGGCCTCGATACATCCAATCTAGATCCTAGTTTACCATTTTATCTTCTTTGTGCTTCTCCTATTCAAAATATGAGGAATATTCTTCGTGATTTCATAAACTACAGAAAATGTCATCTGAGAGAAAAAAAATTTCCTCTTCCCCTTTGTTTTTAGGTGGAATATGCTATGGATGTTCTGTATTTCCTGTGGATTTTGACAACTCTTCAAGAGTGGAAAAAACCATATCTTCCAAGGTAGAAACAAGTATCCCAGTAGGAGTTTTTTATTTTCTCTTCGGAAAATAAGAAATATTATGTTCTCTAGAAATTAATCCATATCCTTTGCAAATCAATGGGTTATAGGTTGATTTTACTAGATGTGCTCGTAGGTAACTTCACAATTTGGTTCTGAGTTGGGCTGAGAAGATCCGCCTACTTCAGGAATATGAGTTGAAGAGGTGTTGGGAATGTTGTTTCTTTATCTAGAAGAAGTATGATGTGTGTGTGTGGAGTTATCATGCATAAAAATTTGGCTTCCCTCCTTCTATTACCAGAAACGTTGACAGTGTTGGACCTGGCAACATTCAAAGGAGTCTCCCCGATATGTGGTCCCAATTAGACCTCACTTTGGTATAGGAGTCGCATTCGGAATATGTCTCAATTGTCATATACTTAAGGATTTTCCTTGTCTTTAGCTATCAACAAGAGAGAGAATTTCCTATGTGCCTTCAGAAACCAAGCATGTGTCCCTAGGTGAATGTTTGGTTATAGGTGCATCAAGGTTCTTCTACTACAGAGGGGTCAAGAAAGTGAGGCTATGAAATCCAACGAAATAATCCACAAAGATGCGACGATCGTTACAACCATTACAACACATTCTCAATAAGATAAGCACTAAAATAACAGAAATAGTTCAACTTCTTTAATACTGGTAAAAGAAAACATGAATCATAAAAATCTACAGAATAGTCTTACAAACCTCCATAATCCATTTATGGAAACATGCTGGACAAAAGGCTTCAAATATTAATTTAAACTCCCAATATGCATGAATAGAACGAACATCACTTGCTCCAATAATGGAGCATTGGAGCCACTAATTTCTCCCCAAAGGTACTAACTTGTCTCTCTCATGCCTTATGGGAGAAGCCAAGGTTAAAATTCCTTTACATTATAAATGAGGATATATTTATAACTTGAGGAATGAACTTTCATCCTATAAATAATTCATTCATATTATTTAAAATATAAATATTTTATATATTTTTTTAAATAAGATTAAACAAATATATTAATTAATTAAAAATTTAAAATAATATTACAACCGTGAATTTAGATCTGAAGTGTGGTTACAAAGCCAAGGGCTCAAGAATGGTTATCATGAAAAAATTCTTCATTTCACTGGTGGCGATGTTGTACCCATCCCGGTATTTGTAGCCATGAAGGAGAGCTATGGTGATGTCAAATGCATATTTCTTGGCAGAGATGGGAATATTGTTGTCTACTTTGAGAAACTCCCAATTTAATTCTTTGATTAACTCATTGACCATGCCATGTATATAATTTAGAGCATCTTTCTCTGTTAATCTAGGATTCTCCTTCATATAAAATGGTATACATGAAGCTACTTCTCCACAGGCTTTTTCTTCCTGCATTCGCCATGCCAATTTTATAATCATGAACTCTATTTTAACCAAAAATAGCAAAAAAATAAATCATAAAATGCAATGAAAAATTTTCTATCTGCATTGGGATGGGTATAGGTCCTACCTTGTAACCACGAGTGTCACTTTTTAGTCTAAGGATAAAAAATTCCAAGCTACTAAACCTCACTAGAAAGTTAATTTCCTATAGGTTGTGGTGAGGAAGGGGAATGTCCAATGTGAGAGTGAGTTGCAATTGGATTATAGTATAACAAAAACTAATTTTCCATTCTTTCACTTCTCCTCGAATGCTGGCAGATATCCAGTGGAGATCCACTCTGCTTCTTTCATAAATGAATCAATAAATGCCTCCAACAACACATACACAAGAAAATAAAATTGTGTCACCATCAACCAACTGTTGAGTGAAATCCATGCATGAGCAAGGCAATCTCTTCAAAGAAAAATATTTGTTTTCACAGTCCGTCGAGCATACACTACTACACTAAGGGAATTTTTGAAGACATTTTTTTAAGACAAAAGAAATATTTTTTCTTAAAAAATCACTTTTTATTTTGGTTATTTTACATTAAAATTTAATATTAATTCAATTGTATTATTTATAAAATCTAAGACAAAAGTAGTCTGAGACAAAACTTTATATTTAAGACAAATTCAAATTGCGACAAAAATATTTTAAGACAAAAAAATTTAAGACAAAACTTTATATTTAAGACAAAAACAATTTGTGACAAAAATATTTTAAGACAAAACTCTATATCTAAGACAAAACAGTTTGAGACAAAAATATTTGAAGACAAAACTTTATATTTAAGACAAAAGAAGTTTGAGACAAAAATATTTGAAGACAAAACTTTATATTTAAGACAAAAGCAGTTTGAGACAAAGATATTTTAAGATAAAACTTTATATTTAAGACAATGGAAACTTAAGACAATGACAATTAAGACGAAACCCATTTAAGATAGTTAGCAATTAAGACAAAACCATTAGCATTGTCTAAGTTTTCACTGAAATTCCATGAGTGGATAGCGAAAAATTATAATTTTAATTTTTGAAAATAGATATTCAAACCACATGAAATTTCATCATGTCAATTTTATTTCTTTTGATTATATTTGAATTTATTTTATATTATATTTCTCCTTTTTCAGTAAGCCACATTCAAAAAATATGATAAATAAATAGTTAAAAAATATTATTTTTGGTATGCGGGGATTTAACTATCAATCTCATGTTTTTACATAATACTTCATAACAAGGTTATTGTCAAATGAGTTACATTCCATGAACTAAAATTGTTTATTTTTTAAATACGTGAACAAATTTAAATTACTTCAACTAAAACTTTGATATAAATTTGCAAGAAATTAAATACAATATAATGATAATATATATATATATATATTCTCAATTATTTTCTATATATATATAAAGAAATTAAAAAGATACAAATTCATCCATATATGCATTTTAAACCTTCATTTTTTTCTTTCTAAATGAAAAATCAAAATTTTGATTCTTGCATGTCTTATAGTCACATCCGAATTTTCTTTTCACTATTGAACAAATATATCAATGATATAAATAACAATAATTTAGTTATTTTTCAATAAAATTTTAGTATTTAATTTTTTTCTTATTATAAAAAAACTTTCTACTAATATTGTAATATAGATATATATATATATATATATATATATATACAAAATGCAATTTTATATTTTTGTTATATTAATTTATTATTAGGTATTAAGACGTTGGTAAAGATTTTCATCTAGTAAATACAAAACCATGAATTCTTTTTTAAGAAACCAAGTAATATTAGTAATTGATATAATTTCAAACTAGGGAATAGCGATTATATGATTTATCTTCCTCACTTAATAGAGATATATGTAAATAAATTGTGAAGGAGGTTGAAAGAGTACCTCTAGCATAAAATTTAATTTAACCTAAAAATCCATTGTCATGCCCCTATAGTCACCCATATCAGAGGCTGACTTAGCACACCCGGATGGCCCACCACTATAGGTTTGTGGTGAATTTGATTCATTTCATCTCATCGATTTTCTCAATCTGAAACTATGTGATTACATATTGCACCTCACTTTGTATATTTCACGATCATTAAAATTCATAAGCTTAACACTTATTGAAGTATGTACATAATAATTCCATACAATTATGCCTTAACATAACCAATATGCAAATGTTATGAATGAAAGTAATATTATAGAATCAATAACCTCATTGGCCTAAAAGTTGTCAAATATTCAAATGTGTTACAATCAAGTGAACTCTAGTCTCGTATAACAATTTAAATTATAAGAGCACACAATTCATACAAACCTATCACCAATTTTCCTATTTCATTTAAATCATCGATCCCAACTTTGTCATAGATCAAAATTGTTTCACTTGATAGAAATAGCAAGTACCCTCATATTCATGCAATGTATGAAGAGTTAAATTAAGTGAAGGAAATCAAGTTAAGTCTAATTAAGTCTAGTATTAGAAGTCAAGTCAGTCAAAGTTAAAAAGGTAATGCCTTGTAAAGAAAAGCTAAGTGAAGGAAACAAAAAATGTCGATTCGTGTTAAAGTGAAGTTCAAAAATTTTAGTTAAAAAGTCAAGTCATATTTTGCATGAAGAAAAATAAAGTTAGATTTTGCATGATTCCATATTTAGAAAGTTTAGTGCTTATATACTCATGGTTGGGTCATTGAAATGTGAATTAAGAAGAGAGAATAACAACAACTCAGTGGATGTATATGAGAGAATAGTTAATGAATAGAACTTATTTATTCAAGAAGAAGCTTCTATACTTATTTGTGTTTGCATGTTTATCTTTGCATCTAAATAACAAGTGGTACGAGAGCAAGGTTTAGCAAGGTTTCAAAGAACCAAGCAAATTAAGAAGGTCATGAGCTACTCCCACTAAGATCGTTGACTATTGTTAGTAGTCTGAAAATCAAATTTTGCATCCACTGGTCCATAAGTAGAAACTAAAGCTCGTTAAGAGTTTGTAAACTCAACTAATAAAATATTACGATGAGTAGCCTATAGAGCCACCACCATATCAAGAGGAAAGAGCCACTATCACTGACCAAAGAAAGAGTCTCCACCGTAAGTTGTAGCCATGAGCCTCCATAAAAATATGCATAGAAGAGCTTAGCTAAATTTCTAGTAGTTGTTGGGAGCCACTGTTAAATTGAAGGTTAAAATGTTTAATTTTAAAGATAATCAAGTGTATATGACTTTAATTTATAGAAGTCTAACAAAATAAGGAAAGAAGGTATAAGACAAAAGAAAGACTACAACCATGGGTCACAAAGTAAGAATGAAAAAAAAATGAGAAAAGAAATCGAGAGGAAGAGCCAAAGTATTTTGAAGATCTCATACAGGTTCTCTCCGCAGTTGAGGCATCTAAAAGACAAGTAAATGAAGTAGAAAAATTCGAGGATGAATGGATCAGGATAAATCTGATAACACTTCCAAAATTTAATAGTAAAAATTTTAATTTTTGGCAACTGTCAAAATGAAAACCTTTATTCGATGTAAAGAGTTGATTGGGTATCTGTCTAATAACCCATATGATGAAGTATGTGATATCTTAGTATTGGATATTTTAAAATATGAATTGGATGAGAATTCCTTGTGGAAGGTAGCAAAAGCTACATCTTCCTAGGAAGCATGGAAGACCCTGGAAGTAGAATTTGGTATAAAGGAAAGTGACATAAAGCAAAAAACTATGTTACAGTCTGTTGAAGAATCCATAGAAAGTTAACTATATTTCTGAGATTAAATGAGCAAGACTCTAGGAGGAAAAAAATCCTTGGAAAATCCCACTCAAATATGGATGATGGTCATAAAGACAATAAAAGTGAAACCCATCATGTAGACATGCATATGGATGAAGAAGACACATAAGAGATTGCAAAGTGATAAGTTGAATCCCTTACGTGTGACGTAGAGTAAGAACATATAAATGATCGACAACCACACTATAACATGGATGGTGAAGATGATGGTGAATCGCACTCCGACGAGACACATGTGGATGGTGACTAAAAACTGAGTAGTGAATTGGTGAATCCAACAATATTCCTTGTTGATGATGGTGAAGCTTCCAATAAATAAGTGAATAACATGTAGAATCTAGTTGGTATGATTGTATTTTATGATTAACTCTTTGCATCGGAGTTTGAAGCATTTAAGTTTGAGAATAACAAAGAAAATTTTTCATATGAAGTAATGGTTTGTAGAGCTGAAAGTGCATCTCTCATATATATCACCAAAAAGTGGATGAAAATTATGTTGATGAAACTTGTGGTCTCTTTTTCAAAACAAGGATTGATTGTGGAAATATGGAAAGTTCCATGTTTGATGAACAATTGAAGGTTGAAGCTACCATTGTAGCAGCAAGTTGTAACAACCCTGGTCAAAAATCTATGTAAAAGTTAATAAAGGTAAAATACGACCTTGGTCATGAGAAACGCATTCCAAGTTGAATGTTAGGCGAAAACATCCTAGTCGGTGTTCATTTCAGTTTATTAATGGTTATGGAAATTGGAAAAGGAAATGGAAAAGGCTTTGGAAAGGCATGAGACATTTATTGCAATTTTATTTATGAAAGTAATGGAAAATAGGAGAAAAGGGAGGTGAAAGGTCACGGGTTGCATGTGAGGAGGAAAGTGAAGGAAAATAATGGAAAAATGAATAAATTAGAAGCCTCATTGATAAAAAGGCTTATGAGGATCAGCTGGTAGCTTTTGCACAAACTTTTCTTAGTTCACTTTTGGAGCTCTCATTCTATTCTCTCTCTCATACTCTTGGACACTTTGATTTTTCTTAGAGCACTCTTGGAGGAGTGTGGCATAATTGGGATTTGGAGCAAGCAGGTAAAGGAAAAGAAGGAAAGAGTAAGAGGACAACGATATTAGTAGGTATAATGGGTTTTTCTTGCAGGTATTGAGTTTCATGTATGGTTCTCTTACTATTTTTGGCATGCATGGAATATGCATGTGGTTATTTCGTTATGATTTGTCATTGGAATGGGAGATTTCATGGATTGACAATGGTTTTGCCTAGCCTTGCTATTTTTTGGATATCCATGGTATTGTGGATTTTACTTTTGTTTTTTGGTTGGTTTTCTTGTGCTTTTGGTTATGGGTTGAGTTATTACATCCTAGAAGCCTTGGTTGGAGAAATGTTCTGAAAGCCCTTGGTGGGTTGAGTTACTAGTCCTAGAAATCCTGGTTGGACAAATGCTCTGGAATCTCGACAAAAAATGTGGGTTGAGTTACTAGTCCTGGAAGCCCTAGTTGGAACAAACACATTGAAGCCCTGGACAACTTGGGTAGAGACCAATATGGTGATGGTTAGTGATGTTCGAATGTGAGGTGGAATCATTGATTGAGGGTTGAGATGGTTTGGCCTCTAGAAGCCTTGGTTTGGTTTTGATTGATTTTTCTATGAGATCCCACATTCATGCTTTGAATATGGCATGGGGGTGACTGGTTGAAATAAATATTTGGTTCAGCCTAGCCTATGGTCAGGTGGTTCATGGAAGTCCCATACATGGTCAACCTATGCAATCATCAATAAGAGCTATTTCTCCTTGCTATTTTATGGGTAAATATACTTGCTTATATTTGTATTATATCATTTTTATATCCTTGATATTTCTGTTGGCTATATGCTGGTTATGATTGAGTTTTATGATAGTGACAATTTATGGCTCTCATCATGTTTTGGTTAATCATTGAATTTACAATGACTATATGTCTTAATAGATGGTAATGAATTATTGTGATGAGGCATCAATGCTTCTTAGTGATTCTCAGATAATTGTGAGACCCTTGTGCTCAGGTTTGTTGTTTTAACCTATAGAATGCATATTTGTGACATGTTTGACGAAATGGCTGCCATGGCTAGCATTGGGGGAATTTTTAGGTCTAAAATGGGCCTCCCAAGAAAAATTTACATCAAAAATAAAATTTATAGGAACTAATAGGATTCAAGATGAGGATGTCAACCATAGGGGATGATTCACCATTTTTGAAGTAAAAGGGTAAAAATATTAAAAAATAATAAAATAATAAAACTACTTTTTCAACTCGTATTTTCAACTTATCTCCCAAAGTTTTTACTCAAATTTCGAGCAGGAGTACTCATTGGATGCAAAATTTAATTTCTCATCCAAGGAGTACCCATGTTGCATATTTTCGATGGACCTTACTGCATGAAAAATGAGAAGTACATAAAAAAATGTGATTACAATCACGTTTTTCATGTATTTCTCATTTTTCATGTAACGGGAACCATCTAAATTATGGAACATGGGTACTCCTTGGATGAGGAATTAAATTTTTCATCCACCGAGTACTCTCGCTCAAAATTTTAGTAAAAAATTTGGGAGATAAGTTGAAAATATGAGTTGAAAAAATAGTTTTTTCATTTTTCCCTCTAAAGTTTGATGATTTAATCAAATATTATTTTATTATTTGCACTATTATTTTATAATTTCCTAAGGAGGCCCATTTTAGACCTCAAAATTCCCCTAATGTAGGGGTCCACTCAAGTCCTTATTCAAATATTTACATTTTTATCATTCTTTTGACGTTAATTTTCATTTCTAGAAGTTTCATGGAGTTCTGGGCAGTGGCGTGAGTCTTGGCCCTGAAAAAGTGGCTCAGAATCCGGAGTCATTGGCAAAAAAGTACCTTGAAAAGTCCCTAATCGTAGGCATTCCTTGCTATGGGAGTGATTGGAGGTTATACGTCGCATGCATGCCCATGTCATGGGAGCGATTGAGGCTTTGATGTAGAAAAATGTCAGTTTGTCTCAAGGGTTGGTCACCTGGATGTGTTGGATGGCTCTTCGGGGTTCTGTTGCAAGTGCATAAGGTCAGGTTGGTTGTGTTCCATTGGTTCCACTTCCTTAACTGATATATAGGGAGTTGAATCATATCATAGTAACTCTTTGTCACATGTTTGCCCCGATTGGTCAGTTACTTGGGTAGATGTGGGAGGAGAGTGTTATAGTGTGGTATCATAGCATGGTTTTGTTTTCCTTGGGTGATTTCTGGTTTTTTTTTCCCTTGGATGAATGTTTTTTTGTATGTACATGTCAGTTACATATAGGTCCTTGTGCTTGTGATCTATGTGCTTATTGTGTATGCATGGAATTGGACATGATTGTAGTGGTGTCACCATGTGAAAGTTGATGGTGTTGTTGTTGAATGTATTTGTTGTGAGTTTATGTCGGTCATGCATTAATTATGTGTATCAGTTTTTATAAGTTATTATGCATACTTTGACTAGATGATGGTCATTGCGCATGAAGTCATGGTATATGGTCAGCTTAGTCATGCATTGATAACTAGATAATGGATGAAAAGATGTTTATATGTCGATATGATTATATGTATATATATGTGTGTGTGTGTGTGTGTGTATGTGTGTATGTGTGTGTGTGTGTATGTGTGTGTGTGTGTGTGTGTATGTATATATTGAGATAATCTGGTTGGTCTTGCAGATGGGATATACTCTTTGAGCTATACTAAGCTACGTTGGTTTGTTTATGATTTTGTTTAGTTGATATAATATACCTTGCGGGAAGAAGAGATCAAAGCTGACTAATAATATGGTAGACTATATATATTCTTCCTATGAATCATATCAGTAGCGTGGTGTTGGGAAGTATTCTGAATTAAAAGAAACATTTATTTTGAAGAAGGAAATAAGGATTTGCAAAGCAGATAATGACAAAATCATGCAGCCATAGGAGAAATAAGTAGAAGTCAATGTAGTTATTCTTAAAAGTTTGTTAGAATTGCAGAGACAGGGACCACTTCAGATCAACTATGGACAAGAGTATATGACTAATCGGGCCAGTGGAAGTAGACCCCATAGTGGGCACAGGTCAAATAGAGATGAAACAACCATGGATGTCAATTTCTTGGATATTCCAGAAAGGAGGGGTGATGGACATAGATACTATTCTCATTCTTGTTCTGATAGGTATCATGGTCATCATCATTATCATCCTTACAGGAGGAGTGATAGGGGATGTTTTATGAATGAGTTCAAGAAAGAAAATTCACCTACATTCGATGGGGAAATGAAGAAAACACATGATGCAGAATCATGGTTGATTGGAATGAATAAGCCCTTCACATTGCAGGATTACTCATAGAACATGAAGGCCAGGATATCTACATTTAGTCTTAAAGGTAAAGCATATATTTGGCGTGAATATATAAGTAACATTGAGATATTTATTAGGATTTGACTTGGATTGAATTCGAGAGACTATTCAGGAAGAATTATATATCAAAGAGGTACTATGATGACAAGGAAATAGAGTTTTATGAGCATAATATATTATCGATGAGGAGTACACTAGAATACTTCTAGATTTTTTGAGATATTTTCCTTACCTCAAGGAGGAGAAGGCCAAGATTCAATGATTCATCAATGGGTTTCCAATAACATTCAAAGGCAGGATTGAGTTTGATGAGCCCATATCATTGGAGGATGCCATTCGGAAGTTAAAGAATTGTTATGAGCAATGAAAGCATAGATCCGAGACTCATCAATACTGGAAAGGTAATGCAAGGAATAAAGGGAAATGGGATAAGAAGCAAGAAAGGCCTCAGGAAACAAGTAACAAAGAGAATGCAACACCGCACAAGAATTTCAATGCATCTAGAAAGGGGCAGGGATTTTAGTTTGAGGAGTAGAAAAAGGGTGTAGGTTGGAATCCCATACAGTGTTGGACTTGTGGAAAAGATCATCACATGAGAGATTGTACACAACATCAAGGTGGTAGACTGGAGATTTACAGTGCTCAAGAAGCACATATAGTGGGGGATGTTGGACAAAGTGTTCCTCAAATATATTCAGCTTTGGATAATAGGCAGGCAGATCATCAGGCGTCTATTATCGAGATGGATGGTAAGATTTGTGATTAATTTGTTTCTATTTTGATTGGCCCTGGATCTAATTATAGTTATGTTAATCCTCACCTGGTGGATAATTGTGGTTTGAATAAAGAAGCACGTGAAGAGTCTTGGTTATTGCACTTGGATATAGGTATAAATAAGTGAATTCATCATTGGGTAAGAGCTTATGAATTTGAGTTTAATCATATGTCTACATCAACACATTTTAATGTGTTGTCATTGGGTTCATATAGCATGATATTGGGTATGGATTGGTTGTATCTCCATAGCACCAAAGTGGACTGCTATGACAAATTTATTGAGTGCCTGGATGACAATGGAGAACAAAGAGCCTTGCAAGGAAAGAAGAAGGAAACATCAGTTAGAAAGGTGACAACTATGCAAACGAAGTGTAGTCATAGGAACAGGTGTGTTATTTGTAGCACATATTTCTAGTGACAAAGATATGGAAGTTGAGGATGCAGATGTCTTGAGAAAGTACCCAATTTTAAAACAATTTTAGGATGTATTTCCTGTAGATATTTCAGATTTTTCACCTCACAGGGAAGTGTATTTTTCTATTGAGTTGGTACCAGGGGCAGAACCAACATAAAAAAAAACATACAAGATGATCACTCCACAGTTGGTAGAGCTAAAGTTCTAATTGAAGGAAATGTTGGACAAGGGATAAATTAGGCCAAGTGTATCACCATGGGGCACACCAGTATTGTTTGTGAAGAAGAAGGACGGTACTCTCAGGTTGTTCATTCATTACATGCAATTGAACAAGGTGGCCATTAACAATAAGTATCAGTTGTTGAGAATTGATGATTTGTTTGATCAATTGAAGGGAACAACAATTTTCTCGAAGATTGATCTGAGATTAGGATATCAGCTAAGAGTAGACTATTTACTAGTAACATTTCTCCTAAGGGTTGCAGAACCAGGTTTCATTGATAAAATTTTATTTTATGGTTTAAAACTCTTCTTGTCTCCTTCGAGGGGGCTTCTTGAGGTCTTCAAAAAGACTTCCTTTTGCTAACTAGATGGATTGTTTCTTTCACACATGTATGGAAACGTACTTTTCAAATCATATTGTAGTATATTCATAAGATGATGTTATTGGTATTGAATTCATCTTATTTGGAGACATCATTTTTATTGTATGGGTTGGTACCTTTTCTATTGGACGTGGTTGGTGATGTTAAGACTACTCACCTTCTAGTAAAGATTCATACTAACTCTAACAAGGCTATGGATGCTTGTTTACAAAGGGAGACCCCTCCCATATCAGTTCATTGGCTTCTTTGTTTGTTCATGCTAATTATTTTTCTTAACTTTCCTTCTCCAAGGGGATGAGACTATTTTCTTCATTTATTTTACATGGCCCGATGAAAGAAGAAGAATCGAGATTGTCTCCACATCTTTTCAATTTCACTAAGTTACAATTAAAAAGAGTCAAAATATATAACCAATAGACTAATAGCCTCTTGATACACCTTTAGTGAGCTATGCATAGCTCCCACCTATCACTGTAGCTCAATGAAATAACATCTAATAGCTCTAGGATAAAAGAGTTTGATTTTATGCTCAAGACAACAATATAAATGGAGTAGTTGTGAAGGAAACAATCTCCATTGGGAATTTCCATTTTTGCTGCAACATACAAGAAGAATCTTGGTGTTGGATGAAGAGATAAAATATATTTTCCAAAAACACAATATCATCACTCTCCTAGTGTCATTTTTGTTAACTCATTAGAATGCAGATAATGCATAAGGATTCATCAGTATCTATGAAATTTTCTGTCTTTCCAATAACAAAATGGGTTCATCCTAATATTAATATATAAAATAAGGTTCATTAATATGTATGGTTCATTTTTTTTATGAACCTATTTCTCTAAAGGATATCTATTTTTTGAATTTTGTTTGGTATAAGATATGGCGATACCTTTAAATATGAGGTAATTTTGGGTAACATTAGAAGTGGAACAACAAGTTGTGGTTTAAATTTCCTTTGTAGTACTAGGTTACATGAAATTTCTATCGAAAGGTTTTGTTGTGGAACAACATGGAATAATATTTGGATGAAAAGGTTCATTATGGGTGGTTTGTTTTTTAGCCCTTCAAATCGTTGGATTCTTTGTCTGTTCATGGTAGTTGTTGTTCTCAACATCGAATCCCTGAATCCCCCTAAAAGGTCATGAAAATGTAACTTTTGGAGGAATTTTTGGACAACCCCTGCCCTAAAAAAAAAAAATCATTAGAATAAAACTTTTAGAAGTTGTTGTTAAGTGATCACCTCCAAATGTTAAATTCTCATGAATTTTGGGGGTGGGGGATCTTTCGGTATTTTGAATGGGGAAAGGGGACATAAGGGTAGAATGGATGTGTAGAAGTGAGAGGTTTGTGCATGGCTTACTGGGATTTATAATCCTAACATTAGAGAATGGGAAGGAGCCTTAGGGCCTTATGGCATAGGGGATAGGTGACCTATAAGTAATGCAATGAAAGAAATTGATAGGGGAACCCCCAATAGTTGTGATAAGGGGATTAGGGGCCGCATCATCATAACCCATAAGCACTTAACCCCTAACCACTAAAGTCCCTATTTATCTCACCCCAAAGCAACAATCCCTTAACCCCTACACTCATAACTCATAACAAATTAATTCCTTTATCCCTTATACCCCAAGAGACTAACCCCTTAACCCGTAACCCCTAACTTAGAATCCTTGAACACCATAAACCCTAATCCCATATCCTCTTAAACCTCGACACTTAACCCTTAACCCCTAACCCCATAACCCGCTGACACCTAAATACCATAACCCATAAGCACTTAACCCCTAAATACGCTGATCTATAAGCCCTTGACGGCTAAGCATTAACCCCTAAAGCCCTTAACCACTAAGAAATTAACCTCTAACCCTTAAACCCCCTATACCTCAACCGCTAACCACTAACCGCTCCAAATACAACCTCTAAGCGCTAGTAGGGTGCAAGGAAAAGAGCTACAAGGTCCCAAAATCCTATCTACATTTTATGGACAATCACATTTCCCCTAAATATCCTCCACATATTTTCCATGTTGTATTGGAGTTTGAAAAATACATAGGATGCTACAAGTAATCCTAATCCTAAGACCAACCTCCCTAATGAATAAGAGGCCTTAAAAATCAAACACCATCTTAAATTCTACCTAGAGTGCTAAAATTTCATATCCGAAAGATGTAATTAGAAATTATACAGAATTATAGGGCAACAAGGAAGCCAACTTCCTCTTCTAGAAATATCTAAGACCTTCTCGAGGACAAATACAAATTTTTAAATACATTGTTGAAATTATGCTCTTGCATCAGTAGCTACCAATCTATCCTTATAGGCCACCCCTTTTAATAATAGTAATACCAATGTCCTTTACCTAGAAGGAACTCCTTACAAAATTCTCTCTTAGATCTTACCAAGCATGAATTTTCTTAGTAAAATGGATGCTCACCCTACAAGATTCTATCCTCATGGCCTAAGATAAGGCATCCCTCTATGTCACCCATGACTATTGAATTAATGGTACACTATTAAAGAGCAACAAACTTTGAATGGAACATTCTTTGTGTTGAGTTTCATGGATAGTATAGGATATTTTGTTGATCAAGTTTTGTAATTTTTCATCATACTCCTGGGAAATTTCTCCAACCATTTTCTTAATATCCTTTAACTTAGTGATTTTTTGTTGTTCAATGTTTAGCCTCTAGAACTTAGATATATTTATCACCTTTAATTCATCCATGGCCTTAGCTACACCCTAGGGATAAATCTATATGAACTTCTTGCACCATTAGAGAAGCTTCCCCACACAATGTGGTTAGGAACTTTATCAACCTAGAAACTAGCACTACAATCTTTTTCACCCTCCAAATGAATCCACATAAGAATCAATGCGGTTTTTCATCACCATCACCCTTCATAAAGTTCTTGGAACTACTATAACCATATTCTTGGTTGTGTTGCTCACAAAGATGAAACCTTATGTACATGTTTGAATAATTATGCTTCCCCCACTTGAACTAAAATTCAAACATAACATATGCCACTTCTACTTATATTCCCACCTTCATTTTGTTTTCACTACTACTATATCCAAAGCTACTAAGAAAAGGTGCTTTAAAGTCAAACATCGAATAAAAATTTGGTATTACCTCTACGATTTTAAAATTCATAGGGTGGTTGGTTTGGATTGGATCCACTTTTCTTAGGTTATATCATGTCTACTACTTGACCTTCCTATAGCTCAAATAATTAGAACACATTATTTAGTGTTTCTTCCTCTTCTTTATTTGTGATGATATCTCTCTCCATAGGCTAATCAATATCTTACAAACCGAGGCTTCCTTTTAGACAATCATGATCCATATAACTGAACAAGCTCACCTCCTTGTGCCATCACTTCTTTTTTCTCTTCCAAATTTCTAGAAATATTATCCCCACCTATTCTTCTCTCCAAGCTCTTTCCAATTATTAAATCCCCCTATTTGAACAAATGTTTGGTATTCTCTTGACACCTTTGAAACCTTTTGAACTCTTTTACTTGTGCCTCTATGTTTCCATCCTCACTAATACTCATTTTGATTACCAAAGTATTGTGATGAGTCCCTTTATTCTATTCATCCAACACTTCTTAATTATTGCATTTTTATTAAAATCCCATTTTTCACTCTTTAATGCATGTGCTTCCTCTATGACACATTATTACCATAGTTATTCAATATCAATCAATCCATTCTAAGTCACCTCCAAGCATTGGCGCTTAAACTTCCATGGTTGGAGAACTAAAAAAACACATAAGTTGTGTACATGAAATAACAATGCTCAAATAATAAGGGAATTGCTGAATTAACAATTCTCAATGACAAAAACTCCACAGGTCAGAGTTGGTGATGAGACTTGATTTCATATTGTTTATATCCTCCTACGCTACGGGTGTATGGGCGACGCCTCTAGAGATTTGAGAACCAAAATTCTTTTAAGACAAATGATTAATAAAAAACATGAAACTACTAAAAAAATAATTGTATGATATTTTTATAAGGAAAAAAGAAATATATTAAACATTTAAAATAATCTGAAACATGTTGGATGTGAAAAACTATTTTCTTAGTAAACATTTAATTTTGTCTTAAAATTAATTTAATATCAAATTTTTTGTTAAAAATAAAAATTGACTTAAAATTAAAATTTTGGAGATAAGGTCATATTTAAATAGACTTATAAAATTTTGGAGACGAGGTCATATTTAAATATATTTTTCATATGAGGTAATATTTTTCACTAAAGTTTTTGTATCAGGTTCACATCGTCATGAAGGGAGGAGCATATGTCACGAGAGAGGGTAGGTACGCCAGTTGGATAAGCAGACGAGGATATCCGGTTGTGGATAACAATGCTACTATTGAGAATGAAAAATATGCTAAAGAAGGATAAATATATTAATGACACAAAGGAGGAAACTGTTATTTTCGAAGAGAAATCAATTTTGTTGGCAGCTCTTTGAATAGTTTGTTAACCTAATTGGCTAGCGTTCAAACTATTAAGCAGAGTTTGTAGAGGCATAAATATCTACAACTTATTGTTGATTACTAGTCTCTGTATTTCTCATAGGGAAGTCTATGTCCTTATTTCATGGTGAGGTATATGAGAATCCCAAATTATGGAATCGACAAAGGTGGTCAAGTACCAGTCTCTATACTTCTCACATGGAATTCTCTGCATTTATCACAAGGTGAGGGCAGGGAGAATCCAAAATTACGGATCGAGGAAGGCCGTGAAGTACCAATATCTATATTTGTCACAAGGAAGTCTCTTTATTTTTCATGCATGGTGAGGGCAGGGAGAATCCCAAATGATGGAATCAAGGAATTCCATCAGTTAGTTTTAAGGTAGGCCATCAATGGAGTTGTTTCTTCCAAATAATTCTTGCGCTTTCAATTACCCTCAATCCATGTGGGTTTCTTGGGTAACAGGTCTATCAGTTTCTAGAACCTAGTATCATTTATTCATTATGATTGGATATTTTAAAAAATAATGATATCTTCTTAAATATTTTCATGTTGATTAATTCATTTTCATATGTTGAGTTTAAGGTGTTAGGTCTCTGTAATAAGAAAGATTGGCAAAAGTCCGATCACAAAGTTAACATCATTTCAACCAACTTGGGGATTCTAGGATCTAGCCCTCCTGAATCCGGAGAGGGATCTCTCCAATATGTACAAAGATGGATTTTTCTTTGAAATCTTAAGGTAATGATATTAGGCTAGTTATGAAGTCCAAGGGTTTTGTTTTGTTTTTGGATGGTTGGGCTTGATTTGTTGTTTGAGGAGGAAAGATCTATATGCAAAGAGTTTCAAAGGTGAGAAGTTGCAAGAAAATAGGACAGCTTAGGATAACAGATAGATATAATGCTGGTTTTTAGTCCATTGGGCTATGGAGTCATATCTAGGCTTTAATTGAACAACAACATCAGGGGTGATCCAAGGGGCAAGTCATATATATCACAAGATTGATGAGATTAAAGTGATGGGATGGAAAAAATAAAGTGTTGGAGGGGTTGAAACTGATAATAATTTCTCAGAGGATTTATAGTCAGTCCAAACAAGAAAAGCCTCTTAAGCAACTGTTTAAAACCAACCAAGGACAGGGCTAACCATAAACTTCTTGGGCAAGTTCTATTAAAGTAGCTTAATTGAAAAACAATCCAGTAATCCACATAATTACCTTCAGACAGTATGAAAACATATAAGAAAAACAAAGTGTAACTTAAGATCAGATAAAGTACTTTGAAACCTAGTCTGCTTTCAGCCAACACCAAGGGAAACTTTCAAAATCTGCTTTTGGAGAAAACAATCTAGGAATCAGGGCGAACCATATCTTCTCTAGTCTAACTTTAATAGCAAATAATGGAAATCACATTCAAGAACAATGTTTAAGCGAACAGATGGACGAGGGAACGCCAGCATTCCTAACTGTTTGAAACGTATTGAATCATTCTTAAATAAAAAAGTTTAGGGAAAACATTAATATAAATATTTCTCAGCCAGAGAAGGTTACTGATATACAGCAGATCCTAACCCTGTTTAAACTATTCTTTATAGAGGAGACATGGACAATATGGCATACATAGAAAGAAAACAATTATCAAAGAAAGAAGCACTTCACCAGTAATATAGACCAGGATCCTAAAGAACAGCCTTTATATTGATGTCAAACCAGTTACAATCTTCAAGTCCAATGTTTCAGTTCAGCAATCATCTTCACTATTCAACCTAACTTATCTATCACAAATAGAGCTCCAAGGGCCAGTGAACACTATTTACAAACATAAATCTCTCGCTCAACTACAATAAAATGCTCAACAAATACATAGCATACAACCAACCCCTCACTCATCTTCTACTGAAGTATTTATAGAAGAATGAGGAGGTGAGATCTGATAAAAGATCTCAAAATCAATTAATACAGGCATCAATGTCTTCTTGGCCTTTGAGGGGCTCAACGAAGAAACTATACAGTTGTTCCGTTGTATTAACTGACTTGCACTTATGCTTTTTAGCTCAGTGAGAGCTTTGTTGACCTTTTGAGGATTTGCGTACTATTAGGGTTACTCTGCAAACATTCTGTCATTAAATCTGAGGCAGAAGTAACTTCTTTGGCTATTTCGAGGCAAAAAATTTGATCTTTTTCAATAAGTTAAGCCTCTGATTAAGTGTCTTGAGACAATAGGTGGCACTGTGATGGTTGAGGAATCAATTTGCCTTAGATATGGCAGTGGAGGCAATATGTCTGATAAACACTTTTTAGGTTTTCTCTTTTAAACTGTGTTTTGAGTCGGGGATTAGGCTTTTGATAACTGTCTTAGCCGTAATCCCCATTCATCTGATCGTTAACTCTCTGATCTGGTTCATCTTTGGCTTTCTGCAATCTGATACTCTTTCTCTGTGACTTCTTTGCTGTTTTCCAGGTTTAATAGGGGAGCATAGCAACAAAGTCTCATGAAACCTCATTGACAACAAATTTCTGCACACTGTGGATAATTTCTCTGAGGCATTCGAAAGGCAGAGGATCGTCATCCTCGTCCCACGAAATTTCTCCATTGAGACCGGGAAAAACCTTAAACCTGCACAATACAAACAAAATGAGGAAATCCTGCATTTATATGGGTAAATCTGCATCGAAGGGCGTGCGGGGGAATGGGGCGATCGGAGCCGTTGATCGCGCTGTGATCAACGGTCTGGAGCAACTTGGAGGGTCAGTGGCGGAGAATAGTTGACCGGGGAATGGAATCGAGAAATTGAATGGGGACTGTCGATCTGCAAAGATCGACGGCGGAGATCGATTTTTGGATGCGCCAGAGCCCAGCTAAAACACCTGCAACTTGGTTAAACAGCGAGCGACTTTAATGAAGGGCAGTCGTTAGATGAGAAGGATCAGATCGAACGATGGTCATTAATTCCACTGGGCGACCATGGCATGGAAGTTAATGCACGGGGAATGAGGTTAAGCGGCAGTTTTGGAGAATTACAGAGGACCCGTGGCGAAAGATGTGTGGAATCGCTGGCGATCGGGTTGAAACCACCTTTCGTTGAAGAGCGGTGCGGAATAAACCGCGGTTTTGGAAAACAGCGCGGGGTATGGCGGGGTCCACAAGGCAGGTTGCGTGCCGCACCATTCGATCTTCGGAGTAGATTGATGGCCAAGATTGTTTTGAAAATCATGTGGGTGGAAAACCTTTGAAATTTGATTTAAATTTAATTTCCATAGTTTACAAAGGTTTTTGGTGTTTCGGGTGGAGAAAATTAAAGAGAAAGGATAAGCACCCGACAGTTGTAGCATTCGGTTCTGGCGCTCGGGTGCATGGAGGAAAATGGGTTTAGATCCTCAGCCCGAGGGGGCTAAGTACTGAGGGATAGAAAATATGCATTTTCTGGGGTTTTCAATGGTTTTTCAAGGAAATGAAGGCTTTCGATAAGGTCAAGAAGGGGTCTTAGACCTTATGAGATGGGTTTTAATGAGGGGAGAAGGGAGAAACATGAAATTGAGAGGCTTTCATGGGAGATGGAGAAAATAGAAAAGAAGTTTAGCTTAAGGGGGAAAGAGGGGGAAAAGGGGTCCTTTGCAGCAGCATATGACTGTGGATTTTCTAGGATTTCAGAGGCTTTTGAAGTGTGAAACAATAGTGAAGGGTTTGTATAGAGGGAAAAAGGTAGGAGGCCTTACAGAGACTTCAAGAGCCAACAAGTTTTAATGGTAAAATTTTTTCCTTGGAGGCTCCCAAAAGTTTTAGCCACCTTTTTGGTATAACAAAATATTATAGGTGGCTAACATAAGGGTTAAATAATGTTGTACAGGGGATGCTCAGATCGGACCCAAGGTAATGCCATTGGATCCTTACTCAGTTGGGAGTGAAGTGTATTATGGCATTAAAAGTGGTATACACTTCTTCAAATCTCAAGGGAAATCTGCGATATATAGCCAAACATTTATAGAAAAGTGGATTTTAAATTAAAGATCCAAAATTATTACTAGGTTCTCGTCAAAGGTGAGAAACATTGAGCTACATATATCAATATGGTAACAATTTACTTATGCTGTAGTTTCAAAAAGTAGGCTTGTTTTATTTCTATGAAGTATGGGAGAAATTTTCTTAGCATGATATCGCTGCAATGTGTTGGTAGTCATTACATGAAGTTCATTTTTAATCAGAAAGTCCATTTTCTATTGAATAGATCTCCCTCCAAACACCAGATAATGTTATATATGTCGAGACAAATCCTTATCTGCATTGAGTGAAGAGCATGAATTTGTCACTTTTTCTTCGTTGGGCCCAAATAAGTATCTCCCTTGAATTATATTACCACTGGTGATAAATCTACGACCTACTTTAAGTGTGCATTCCCTAATGGTCCATTCTATCAAACGTATCAGCTTTGCTGGGATGCATAGGTAAGGTAGATGCCTTTTAATTTGTTCATTTTCATTTCATCAAAACCTAAGATCTATTATTCATTTTAGATTTTAATTTGTTTTAAGGTTCATGGGATCACTTTTTTCACGTGTGCCTATGATGGTATTGGAAGGAAATCATGACATAGAAACATAAGGGGGAGGCATCCAATTTGCATCTTAAAATGCCAGATTCTCAGTCCCATGTAAGGAATATGGACCCTCCAATAATCTCTATTACTCTTTTAACACTAGAGGAATACACTTGTGATTCTAGCATCATATACTGACTATAACAAAACCAGTAAGTTATTTAATGTTATACTCCATTGACTTTGTGATAATATTACCATTTGGTAATTCTTAAAAATAGAGCAGTATAAGTGGTTGAAGGGAGATTTGATGCACGTGGATTGAAGTGTTACTTCATGGCTAAATGGCATAGCCCTTGATATAATAGTTACAACAATCATTACCTAGAATTCGAATGTATGAGTCAACATATGGAAGACTTTCTTTACCTGTATGGAGTGGACATTGCTTTTCATGGACATCTAAGGGACCATTAACACATGGCCATGGTCTAAGTATTCCAATTTTTTTCTATTTTTCTGCTAATTTTTTTTGAAATACATCACAAAAATATATCTAGAATATGGATGGGTGTGTCCTTTCACATACACCTCAGGTCGAGCTAAGGGTAAGTTGCGCTGGACAGGCAACTAGATTGGATACAGAGAATCCAGCTTTTGTCGAGGCATACTTGAGGTGAGACTTAACATCCCACATTAAAATATCCATTCCAAGAATCCAACCTTATACTTGGTAAAATAGCCACTGACTTATATTCTATGGTTTTCTTTTTTCTTAATAATAGGAGAAACTTATCATGTTCTCCAAATATCTCTAGATATGTATTTTGGGTACAAAATTCAACTCACACTTTATGGACATGCACCGAAATCAAGATGCATATGGGAGTGTAGGCGTTGAAAATAAGAATAAGGAGGATGATCTAGATGTGTTTCTTGGGGTACCTATTATTCTCCAACAACATATTTGTTCATACTTTATGTTGTGATGATGAGTTGGAATTTTATTATATGCTTACACATTTTTAATATATACAATTTTACCAAATATTTTTATGTATTTGCAATATAATTTCAAGTGCAAGTGAAACATAAATATTAGGAAAACTAACTCGCATTATAGACATAATTATTGATATGAACTAAAGATATAATGTTCAAGTTTGTGTGGAAGGAGTTGGACCTATCACGCTAATTGAGAGTAAATATGACATCATAGTAGACATCATTGAGATACTTGTGAATATGTAATCTCCCCCATGTCCAAGGCTCCACTCTCACAATAGATCTAATGAGGAAAACGTGAAGAGGACTTCTAAAGTTATTCATCACATGAATAAGTACACCATTAAGAGGGTTAGTCAGAGGAGGATTCACCCTGATCAATGGACTTTCATCTACCACTTTGAGTATAATGTGTTTCCCCTCTTTAACTAAAGAAAACCATACTAGACTTTTCTATATCTAATCCCTCCAATAACAAAACTATCCTACTTTTCTTTAATGGTGGGCCTTCCCCTTCTAGAGTAAGGTGTTTAAATCTTCAATACGGATACCTTGATGAAAATATTTTTTTAATTAATGACACAAGAAGCACCTATGATCAACTAACCTTGAACCATATAACACACCCTTAGAAAAGCTAAGAAATAATAAAATGAAAACCAATGGATGTAGGGGCATTACAAAGATCAACTTGGCATGATGAGGGCACCTAAGTAGATTTCCTAATGAATGAGAACTTAGTCAACGCTTAAAAATAAAAATATTGGGGAAGAAGTCATGGCTTTGGATTATACATTTGGTCAACAAACTAAGCCTAAAACATATGAGTGATTTTTTCGAATAATGCATTGTCATTGATGTCAAAGATATGGGGAGAGCTAAGATGGATGCATAATACCTAAAGTAGGTATAAGTCAAAACTAGGGGGGAACCCAAGATGGATAAATTAAACCCTTTTGAATAGATGCCAAGGATAAAGGGAGACCATTTTTGGTAGATGTCAAAAATTTAGGGGGACACTCTTTCACATGTTTTCCCAGCCAAGTCAAGGTGAGCATGCATCAATTCATCTTAGCGAAAAGTGTGTTCCATGTCAGATTAAGCCAATATTTAGCATGTGCCACGTTAACCTAAGCCAAGGTTTAGCATGTGCCATGTTAACCTACGCCAAGATTCACACAAAATAGCTATAAATAATATTGGTGAGCACATTATAATGCATCATAGTGTGGATCAGCAAATTGAAGAAGTGCTAGGAATAAAGAAGCATGGTAGAAGAGGATTATATGTGACTACAAGATGAAGGGCCAAAGTAAAGAAAAGATATGAGAAAGAAGAGGAGAGTAGAGCATTGAGGAGAAAATCATATGAAAATTTGAATATTGTGATAGGAAGCATGAGGTTTGAGGGAGGATCTGTTATTTGAGGTGCAAAGCAGGTGAAATATTAAAAATTATTGAGGAAAGATAGAAATTCCATTATAATGTGAAAGCATTAGAAAACCAAAAGTCTTGGAGCTCACTATGTCAATTAGTGGATATATAATTTACTAGCAACACCAAACCCTTGGCATAACAAAACATTTATAAAAGGTTTGTTCTGTAGAACACTAATATCCTAGTCCCCCCCTCTACCACTAAGTCCTCATAATAAAATCACCCTTGGGTCACATTCCCTAAATACCCTTCACTTCTACATTCCTCTATCACGCACCTAGTTTCCTCATGAAATGGGGCACATAATTTTCGAGCTTTGATACCATGATATTGCATTTACTAGTCTCCTTGTTGTCTTGTGTAGAGGCTGGAAGAGCCATATAAATTTTCTCAAGCATCATTGAGATTTATTCCATCTTCATACACCACATCATCACCCTTCCATATTACCAGGTTTTCATTCTAAACTTTCATGACCCTTCACTTAGTCATTATTCATTCCTTCACCAAAATATATTATGTGGTAGTGCATTCCCTAACCACCATAACACTATAATGGTAGTGTGAGATATTAAAATTCAATGACCATGGCCTTGATAGATCCATAATGCCTCCCAACAATACCAATTTTATCCTCAATGTTTATTCCTTTTATTAGCCAAAATTTTTACCCTATAGTGTGAAGTCATGACTCGATGACTAGTACCTTAACCTATTGGTTTCCATCATCAACAATTCTCCTCGAGCCTCCTAGCAGTTGGGGGAAAGAGATTCCTTAATAACACTCCCTATTCGGCCCTTTCCAGTAGTTGTTGGCTTATTAAATCAGTCATATCCTTTCACTCCATATGATTCTTATTGCGTTGACATCACCTTAATGTCATGCCCATCAAAGTCATCCATTGGTTTCTATGGTTAGCTTGGAAACCACCTAAGAGAAAAGATTCCTCAAGGGGGATATGACTACATTCAATTCCATATGATGGAATTTTTTAGTTGTATGACATCATGTTGATGTCACTATTTATTGACTCTTTTAATTGACCTTACCTCCTGGTTGATGTCACCATCTCATGAGGTCCAACTATCGACACTTGTTGATGGATGGAGGAAAAAGATTCCTTGAAGGGATTTTTTTATGGAGGAAGACTACATTGGGTCTAAAATAAAGGCCTCCTAACACTTAAAATATTTTTTTGCCCCTTGGAAAAATCCCTTTCCACATGGTCTCTATCTTCTTTTCCATATGGCACTACTATGTAATTGCATGACCCCTATTTTGGGTCCATGTGTTGTTTTATACTTCTTCCATGTATCCTCTACTAACATCATCAATGAACATCATCCTTCCCACAATATGGTACCATGCTTATCCATCACCATTTCTCATTGGTGCTTTCCATAAGCTAGGGGTAATGATTCTCTGAATGGACTACTCAATTGGTAAACTCCACTATTTTTTAGGTAAACTTCAAAATCTTCACTTAAACCCTTTTTCATTCATCATTGATTTCAAGACCCAAATTATTTCACAGTTGATTGATTTATTTCCCATGTTTTCAATGCAACTCATGTGCCACACAACTAGCCCCGACTCCACCATGTTGCACTCCATGTCACATCCTAGTACTAACACTAGGGCCACATATAAACCATATAGCACTACCATGCATCTCCATTCCTTGAATTTCCTCAATGTGTTATCTCTAAAACTAACTGATCCCATCAATAAATATCACTAAAATAACAAATACCAAATACCAGTTATCAGCCAAATATCACATTGGAGGAAGGGTAAGATAATACTTACACTTTCTCCACATCCTTAAAAATATTATCCTTAAAGAAGGGTCAATTGAACCATCAATGTGATCCATCTCATTAATCATATTGTTCTGGAGGGAAGGTTGGTTGATCCTTCCTCTACATGAATCATGACCAAAGTTCCATATTTGAGGAAGGGTGGGTTGACCATTTCTCTTCATTTGCATCATTGAGAGTACTATCCTAGAGGATGTGTTACACTATTTTTATGTGATCCACCTCCACAATAATACTATCCTGGAGAAAGGTTTGGTAGACCCTTCCTTAACATAGATCATCACATAAATACCATCTTGGAGGAGGGATCAACTAACCCTTATACCTTTTCTATCTCCTTGAGAATGTTATCTTGGAACATGGGTTGGTCAACTCTTCCATGTTATCCACCTCATTGATCGTACTATCTTAGGTGAAGGGTCAGATGACCCTTCATTTACATCAATCATGAGTAAAATAAAATATTTGAGCAATGGTTGGATAACCTTTCATTTGAGAAATGGTTGGATAACATTTCCTCTTCACCTACGTCCTTGAGATTACTATCCTATATGAGAGGAGGACCAATGCTAACCTAGAATATTTCTCTAATATTATAATATTTGTGGTGATTAACATGGAGGGAGTGTATATACCAACCCTTCTAATTCAAGGTCATTAACTTTCCCTTCCACTTGATTTTCCTCCTTGAGAGTATTGTCCTAGAGGAAGGGTCGACCAACGCTCCCTTGGAATATTTTTGAAGGATTATAACATTTTATGCCATTATCACAGTTGAAGGCTTGGTTGACCCTTATAAGTGATCCATATCCTTAGTCATACTATCATAGAGGAATGTTTGGTTGATTCTTCCTCTATATTATGAAAGAGGAAGATACCATAATTTCAGAAGGGTTAGCCAACAATTCCTCTTTCTCATATTTTTCAATAAAATACTATCTTGGGAGAAGGGTCAAGTGACCCTTCCATGTTTCAATAGATCATTCCTTTATGTGACTAATATTACCCTAGAGGAAGTTCTAACTAACCCTTCCTATACATGAATCATTCCCAAAGTATCATATTTGATGAAGCCTTGATCAATGCTTCTCTTGCTTACAAGGTTGCTATTCACCAAGGGTTGGTAGTTGGTTTTGGTATTGGGTCTCTCCTATTTATTATTTACTCCACCTTTTCATTGGCTCTTTGATATGGATCACAGTTAGTAATTAATGAAGGGTATTCCTGCAACACTATCCAAAATATCATCTTTGTAGTTTTGATTGGAGGCATGTAAGTTGGAAGTGGATTCTGAAATGAATATTGTTTTAACTATATTGTTTTTCACTTATTTAAACTACATAAATTCAATTTAATTAATGAGTACAAGATGATAAATATTTTTCTGTATTCTAGGTATTTGGGTCAGACCTCAACATGTATAAGTGCCTTTGGAGCTGGATAAGCTACAGGTTACAAAATGTTTGAGACAATTGAGAGAAAGTCGGAGATTGATGTATATGATACAAATGGATTGATACTTAAGGATATCAAGGGTTATATTGAGCTTAAATATGTACACTTCAGTTATTCAACGCGGCCTGATGTTCAATTTTTTTCTCGGTTCTCACTAGAGATACCCGAAGGTATCACTGCAGCTTTAGTTGGGGAGAGTGAAAGTGGGAAGTCCACAGTTATAAGTCTCATAGAGAGATTATATGATGCACAAGTTCATGAAGTGCTTATAGATAGTATCAATATCAAACACTTTCAACTTCAATGGATAAGGAAAAAAATTGGACTTGTAAGCCAAGAACCTACTCTCTTTGCAACCACTATTAAGGACAATATTGCTTATGGTAAAGATGGGGAAATAGTAGAGGAAATGCAAGATGTTGTAGAGATTGCTAATGCATAAAAATTTATTAGTAAAATACCACAGGTTCATGGAAATAGTGTAGGTTTTAACCCTGAACAGAAATTATCTACACACAAATCTTATAACGGAAAAATAAACAATAGCGAGAGCATAAAACATAAAATAGATAAACACAGAGATTTTCCCCTGGATCCCAAATTGGGACGACCAACTTGATTTTGCATTATATTCCTTTTAGTGTTACAACACATATATATACATGCCAAAGCATGCATAAACCCCAATCCATTAACCCTGGATTAGAACATAACCGTAGTTCCCTTGACCGGATCTACAAAATACCAAGGGCCGAAAACCATCGTACCCCAAAACCATGTGCAAACTCATGCAAAAAACATGGGTGGGTCTGCCTATGAGTGGGACCGCATACCAAAAAAAATTTGTTGGGGCGCTGCCCCAGACCCAGACAGGGGGGGTTGCTGCCCCCCTGTGACCCCCCTGCTGCACCCGGCGCAATGTACATTGCGTGGGGCTAGTCATGGAAAGAATATAACACATACCCAACATTCTCCCACTTGTTGTTTTCTTTCCACAGGGGGCCACAAGAGAGCTTAGTCATTGGGCCAATTCTTCAACACCCATTGTTTCTCTACACCAAGAAAACTTCTAAGTGCTCATAGACTTCGTCAATGAATATGCAACATTCTTCAAGGTGTCCACCTTTACTAGCAACACCCTTTTAGCCTCAACCATATCTATAACAAAATGATATTGAACATCAATGTACTTTGTCTTTGAATGATAAGCAGGGTTCTTAGCCAAGAAAATTGCACTTTAGCTATCATAGTCTATCCTTATAGCTTGCTGTACCAACCCCATACTTGAACACAATCTCTACAATCAAACTGCTTCCTTGCTTGCATGAGTGGCTGCTATGTATTCTGCCTCTGTAGTTGAAAGCACCACTACAGACTGTCTTTTACTCATCCAACTGACTACACGTCCAAATAGGCTAAACACATACCCACTTGTAGATCTTCTTTGGTCCAGATCTCTAGCCAAGTCTACATCAACAAAACCATAAAAGTCCAACATTCTTTCCAATCTTGGTCTTCCCTAGTAGCACAAGACGTAATCACTAGTGCCACGTAAATATCTGAAAACCCGCTTCACTGCTGTCCAATGCTCCTTCCCTGGGTTTGACATAAAGCTTCTCAATACTCCCACTGCATGTGCAATGTTTAGTCTAGTACAGACCATTGCATACATCAGGCTACCCACTGCACTTGCATATGTAACACGGGACATATCCTCCTCTTCTTCTTATGTCTTGGGACACTGTTCAGTAGACAACTTTACACCTACAAGAATAGGAACATTTACTGGTTTACTATCCTGCATATTGAATATCTGCAATATAGTCTCGACATACTTCCTTTGGTTTAACCAGAGCCTCCTCTTTGCCTGATCTCTCTTAATTTCCATGCCCAAAATATAGTTTGCAGCACCAAGATCCTTCATGTCAAATTTGGAGAACAACTGGGTCTTCAAATCTTGGATAATTTCTTTGTCATTTCCAATCAACAACATATCATCCACATACAAGACCAAATAAATAACATGCTAACCACTTAATTTAAAATAAACATAGTGATCCTCCTTGCTTCTAGTGAAGCCAAGTCCACGTATATAGGTATCAAATTTCTGATACTACATCTTTGGTGACTGTTTTAACCCATACAGAGACTTCTTCAACCTGCATACTAGTTATTTCTTACCCTTCACCATAAAGCCTTCAGGTTGCTTCATGTAGATCTCCTCTTCTAGATCCCCGCGAAGAAATGTTGTCTTCACGTCCATTTTTTCTATCTCAAAATCAAATGCAGTAGCAACAGATAAAAGCAATCTAATAGAAGTAACCTTGGCAACAGGAGAAAAAATATCACCAAAATAAATTCCCGGCACCTAGGAATAACCTTTTGCTACCAACCAAGCTTTGTATTTCTCCACCTTGCCTTCTACGTTCATCTTCTTCTTAAACACCCATTTTCTCCCAATGGGCTTCCTTCCAGCCAGCAACTCCACCAGATCCCATGCCTCATTTCTGTGCAAGGATGCCATTTCATCAACCATGGCCTCCTTCCAGAGTTTTCCATCCTCTAAATCTACTGCCTCCCTAACAGTTCTGGGATCATCATCAGTTATATTTAAGGCAAAACCTGAATATAAAGCAGATGGACTATACCTTTCTCGTTTCCTTCTTTCTCGAACTGATCTTCTCAATGTTGGGGTTTGTGGTTCTTCCTCTTCTAAATCTTCTTCTGTTGTAGAGTCTGATTCATCCTCCTTTAGCTCAAACTCTATCTTCTCAGGTTCCTTTGGTAGGACTTCATGTGTAACAACATCTTTCACCTCTCTAAACACCACATCTCGGTTGTACACAACCTTCCTTGTTTCTGGGTTCCAAAGCTCGTAACCCTTTAAACCATCCTTATACCCAATAAAGATGCACCTTTCAGATTTATTATCCAACTTGGTCCTTTTCTCCTTTGGAACATGTACATATGCATCACATCCAAATACCTTTAGATGTGAAATAGAGGGTTTCTTACCAGTCCATACCTCATGTGGGGTCTTATCCTCCAACGCCGATGAAGGTGATCTGTTAACTAAGTAACATGCAGTCTCCACTGCCTCTACCCAGAATTCTTGTCCTAACCCGGTACCACTGAGCATGCTTCTTGCCTTTTCCATCAGTGTTCTGTTCATTCTTTCTGCAACTCCATTTTGCTGAGGTGTGTATGGAGTAGTCTTATGTCGTGCTATACCACACTTCTTACAGAACTCTTCAAATTCCTTCTTGCAAAACTCCCCACCATTATCTGTCCTTAGCGCCTTTATCTTCTTCTCTGTCTGGTTTTCCACCAGAGCCTTAAATTCTTTAAATTTGTCAAAGACTTCAGATTTCTTCCTCAAGAAATATATCCATGTATTCCTTGAGAAGTCATCTATGAATGAAACATAGTACACATACTTTCCCAGTGATGGAACTGACACAGGTCCAAACACATCACTATGCACAAGTTCTAATATCTTGTTTGCCCTCTTAGCACCAGAAGGAAAACTCACCCGATTCTGCTTCCCATATACACAATGTTCAGAGAAATCGAAATCCAAAGAGCAATTAGACATACCTTCTACCATACCATTTATATGTAGTATCTGAAGGCCCTTCTCTCCAATATGTCCAAGCCTTTGATGCCATAGCATGGTCTTTTCTCCAGAGACAACTAGGCTTTCCGCTCCACTTTCAGGAACCAAAAAAATGTTACACCCATCAATAACAGTGCTACCTTGTAGCTTTTACAGAGTTCGAATTCGAACTCCCCGCATTAATACCAGTGCTCCCCAAACCATCTTGCAGACATCTTTCTTGAACACCGTTTTTACACCTACATCATCCATCTTGCTTACAAAAATCAGATTTATGGCCAATGCAGGAATATGTAGAACACCAAGAAGTGTTCTAATCCTTCAACCTTGTAGCTTCAGCTTGAACTTTCCACGTCCGATGATTCTAGCCTTCCTATCATCCCTTAGGAAGACATCACCACCATCATATTTCTCATACTCGTAGAACCACTCCTTATGGGGAGTGAAGTGAAAAGATGCACCTGAGTCAATCAACCATGACTCATTATCTACATGCGTATTTGAAAAAGAATCCAAATACACATCCCCACCTTCACCCGAGGTGGTTTTTGCCTCTTCAGAAGGAGCATCATCAAATCCCTTTCCTTTCTTAGGAGCTTTAGATTTGCATTCCTTTTTGTAGTGTCCTTCCTTTCCGCATTTCCAGCACACCTTTACAAACTTTCCAGGAGATTTATATCTCCCTCCAGATTTAGATCTCCCACTTGAAGCCTTATTCTTGTTTATGTTTTGGGACCTTCCTCGTATAGATAAGGCATCTCCATTTTGGTCATCCATATTTATCCATCTCATTTCCTCCGACAACAAGGCTTAGACAATGTCATCAAAATTCAAGGTAGTTGTATTGCCACCTATTGCAATAACCAGACTGTCCCACGAGTCTGGTAGAGAACAAAACAAACTGATGCACTTATCTTCATCTGAGATTTTAATATCAACAGATGACAGCTGACTTACCACAGTATTGAAGGCGTTTAGATGCTCTGTCACCGAGTCTCCATCCTTCATCCTCGGGTTATACAGCTTTTTCCGCAGGAACAACTTATTCACCAGAGACTTAGATTGGTACAAAGTCCCAAGTTTTTCCCACAAATTCTTTGTCGTAGCTTCCCCAGATACATTCAACAATAATGAGTCTGAGACACACAACCGTATTGTGCTCTTAGCCTTTCGATCCAGTTTCTTCCAGTCTTCATCTGACATTGCCATTGGTCTAGTACCTAGATCTACCATGATCCACTGATCTTTATCCACCAACAGATCCTCCATCTTGAGCTTCCACAACTCAAAACTCTGACCATTAAATTTCTCAATATCTATCTTTCCACCGCTCACCATCTTCTTTCACAATAAGAATCGATCCCGCAGATCTCCCACTCAATAGAGTCTACCTCAGGCCCAAGCAAAAATCCCTCAATAGCAAAGGCATCCCCTTGAAGCCGAAACAACTCTAATACCAAATGTAGGTTTTAACCTTGAACAGAAATTATCTACACACGAATCTTATAACAGAAAAATAAACAATAGTGAGAGCATAAAACATAAAACATATAAACACAGAGATTTTCCCTTGGATCCCAAATTGGGATGACCAGCTTGATTTTGCATTATATTCCTTTTAGTGTTACAACACATATATATACATGCCGAAGCATACATAAACCCCAATCCATTAACCCTGGACTAGAACATAACCGTAGTTCCCTTGAATGGATCTACAAAATACCAGGGGCCGAAAACCATCGTACCCCAAAACCATGTGCAAACTCATGCACAAAACATGGGTGGGTCCGCCTATGAGTGGGACTGCATACCAAAAAAAATTTTGTCGGGGTGCTGCCCTGGACCTTGACAAGGGGGGGATATTTCCCCCCCTGTGACCCCCCTGCTACGCCCGGTGCAACATACATCACGTGGGGCTAGTCGTGGAAAGAATATAACACCTACCCAACAAATAGATCTTCATTATTGGTCGTGATTGGTGATGTTCCTCCTTTTGTGTATGCTGACAGTCACGGTTGTTCTTTGCAAGGGTTTGATACAATTTTCAGAGAGCATGGGAGCCAATTATCTGGAGGCAAAAAGCGAAGGATTGAAATTGCGAAATTTATTTTAAAATATCCTCAAATTCTCCTCCTCAATGAATTTACTAGTGCCTTGGATGTAGAGACTGAAAGAGTGGTTCAAGAAGCTCTTGATAGAATTATGATAAATAGAACAATAGTTATTGTTGCACATCATTTTAATACTATTAGAAATTTTAATATGATTGTTGTGGTTCGGCGTGGTTGTATTGTTGAAAATGATAATTTTCTAAAATGTTTCAATTTTTACAATCTTTATTAACTTATAGATAAGAAATAGACAATCTAACATCCATTTGCTCATAATATAACCTACTAAAACATTTCTTCTCCATTACCCATTGTTCAACGAACAAAAAATAATCGATATTTTTCAACAGGATTCATGAAGTGATTCTTCATTTCTCATTACTCATGCAAATCTATTAATGGACCTGACAAATTTCATTTTCAAGTTCATACTCCTAGCTCATCATGAACCCATCTGGACCATTCTCTCAACTTATACATATATAGGAAACACATCCATGAGAAGTAAAAAATGCAAATGATCTCGAGGAGATGGAAATGGAAATAAATTTACATGATTCCAGAACCATTGGGTCATCGGGAGTGGGTGGTAGTCATAACTCTGATTCCTTGCCTGGTGTAGTTTCTCTCCAGGATGTGTTCAAGTAGATGAAAGTGAGACAAAGAGGAGATATATGAATGGTTTCTCATCCAAAAGGCAGGGAGATGTGGAATATGGTTGGTCAAAAATTTTAAATGATGTCCCTCTTTTACACCTAGAATCTCTGAACAAGCTAGAGGCTTCGGTGTTTAGTTTGGGATCCATTGCGGCAGCTGTTAATGGGGTTAAAAGTCCTATTTTTGGTCTCTTGCTTTCAAATGCCATTTCCAATTTCTATGGACCTATGCATAAGCTTTGAAAACAATTCATTTTCTGGGCACTTATATTCTATTTAGTTTTGGCAGCTACATTCCTCCTCGTTGGAACAACACAGATGTATTGTTTCGTGGTTGTTGGTGGAAGACTTGTGCAACGTATTCGATCAATGACTTTTAACAAAGATGTTTACCAGGAGATTGGCTGGTTTTATAATAGTGAAAATTCAAGGTGAGTGGATGCACAAACCTCTTCATGTAAAACACAATACACTCCTAGGGAAAATACCAATTTTTTTTAAATACTAAATTTGTATTTTTTTTTGGTATATATGAGATGAGATTTATCATATTTGTGATCATTCTAACGTTAAATTTGTGTTTTTAGTGGTGCAATAGGTGCAAGTTTATCAACGGACGTTGCAACTGTACGTAGGATGGTGGGAGATGACTTTTCTATGGTTGTTCATAATATTTCAAATATCATTAGTGGCATTGTTATAGCTTTTTCAGCAAGCTGGAAGTTGGCACTTTTGACATTAACTCTCCTGCCTCTTCTAGGTCTTCAAAGTTGGGTCCATGTGAAGTTTTTGGAGGGTTTTGCTCTTGATGCACAAGTTAGGAATATCATTGACTCTGCAAAGAGTGTATGGACTGCATATTGCTAGACATGGTTAAAAAATCATATCAAAATATGTATAATCAAACAAAATTTTTAATTGTGATTCACTCTTTAATACATGGCAAACTCTCAATTGTGGACCAGGAGAATTATCCTTCTAAAGAGATTTAACCATTTTTCAATGTTACGAATAAATGAAAGTATTCATATTAACCATTTTTCAATGTTATTACTAATTGAAAGGAGTCATATTTCAGGTGATGTATGAGGAAGAGAGACAGGATGTGAATGAAGGTGTTGGAATCATTTGGATTGTTGCCTCCTTTTCTGCAGAGGACAAAGTGATGAGCTTGTACAATGAAATTTTTTTTACGCCTTTGAAAAGTGGAGTTCGACAAGGAATTATAAGGGGACTTAGTGTTGGGATGGGAAATTCTCTAATGTATGTGGTATATGCACTCATATTTTGGGTAGTGTCTTGAATGGTTGAACAAGGAGAAACAACTTTTCTAGATGTTTTTAAGGTAAATACTACATAAAAATAGTTTTCTCAGTTATGAAATTGATGAATGAGAATTAAGTTATTTATTGGGCCAAATTGGAAACACTAGAGTTACTAGGTGTGTAAAAAATTGTGAAAATACTTTAAACCTAATTGAAGCACTTGTAGTTAACCACTCTGAGAAATTGATTTTCCATTGAGTTTCAAATAATTCAACTGGGTTTCAAATGCTTGGTGTATCTTAGTCTCATTCCATTTATAAGCACATAGAGTGTTTGCTACAATTGTTTTTTGGCTCTTGCAATTGCTTCCTTGGAAGTTTCTTTGTCAATAGGCATGGCCCCTAATATTTCAAAACTCAAGTCATTAGTCAATTCAGTGTTCAAAATTATTGATCGAAAATACAAAATTGATGCAAGTGATGTCTCAGGGACTCCATTAGAAAATTTCAAAGGTGACATTGAGTTTCATCATGTTAATTTTAAATATCCTAGTCACCGAGATATACAAATCTTCAAGGATTTAAGCATTATCATCATCTTTTACAGTTATTGTTGTCTTGCTATATATACTCTTTCCCACCTACAAATTTGTTGTTGATTTCTTTTTATAGCCCCATATTGAACTACTACTTGTAGTGTTATCAGATGAACTTTCTGTTGGATATATATAGGTTTATTGTAAAGTTCAATCTAAAGAATGCTTAAGTAAGTTTCCCATTTGATGTAACTTTTGAATCAGTATATCCAATCATGTAAGGTCGGAAACAAGCTTGTATGGACCCTTATAAGTGATCCATATCCTTAGTCATACTATCATAGAGTATTTTTTGGTTGATTCTTCCTCTAGATTATGAAAGAGTGAAATACCATATTTTCGGAAGGGTTAGCCAACAATTCCTCTTTCTCATATTTTTTCAATAAAATACTATCTTGGTGGAAGGGTCAAGTGACCTTCCATGTTTCAATAGAGCATTATTTTACGTGACTAATATTACACTAGAGGAAGTGGTAATCAACCCTTCATATAGATGAATCATTGCCAAAAAATCATATTTTATGGAGGCATGATAAATGCTTCTCTTGCTTACAAGGTTGCTATTCACCAACAATTGGTATTTGGTTTTGGTATTGGGTCATTCCTATTTATTATTTACTGCAACTTTGTATTGGTTATTTGTTATGGATCACAGTTAGTAATTAATGATGTTTATTCTAGTGGCACTGTCCAAAATATCATCTTCAGAGTTCTAATTGGAGGCATGTAAGTTGAAAGTAGATTGTGAAATGCATATTGTTTTGACTATATGGTTTTTCACTTATTTAAACTACATAAATTCATGTTAATTAATGAGTACAAGATGATAAATATTTTTCTAGATTTTAGGTATCTGGGTCAGACCTCACCATGTATAAGTTCCTTTAGAGCTCGACAAGTTGCAGGTTACAAAATGTTTGAGACAATTGAGAGAAAGTGGGAGATTGATGTATATGATACAAATGGATTAGTACATGAGGATATTCAAGGTGATATTGAACTTAAAGATGTACATTTCAATTATCCAACATGGCTTGATGTTCAAATCTTTTCTAGGTTCTCATTAGAAATACCTGGAGGTATCACTGCAACTTTAGTTAGGGAGAGTGGAAGTGGGAATTCCACAGTTATAAGTCTCATAGAGATATTTTATGATGCACAAGCTAGTGAAGTGCTTATAGATATTATCAATATCAAACAATTTCAACTTAAATGGATAAGGAAAAAAATTGGACTTGTAAGCCAAGAACCTACTCTCTTTGCAACCACTATTAAGGAGAATATTTCCTATGGTAAATATGGGGCAACACCATAGGAAATACAAGCTGCTACAGAGCTTGCTAATGCAGCAAAATTTATTAGTGACATGCCGCAGGTTCGTGGAAATATATCTTCATTATTGGTTGTGATTGGTGATGTTCCTCCTTTTGTGTATGCCGACATTCATGGTTACTCTTTCCAGGGGTTTGATACAATGGTGGGAGAGCATGACAGCCAATTATATGGAGGACAAAAGCAAAGGATTGCAATTGCGAGAGATATTTTAAAAGATCCTCAAATTCTCCTCTTCGATGAAGCTACTAGTGCCTTGGATGCAGAGACTGAAAGAGCGGTTCAAGAAGCTCTTGACAGAATTATGATAAATAGAATAACAATTATTGTTGCACATTGTTTGAATACTATTAGAAATGTTGATACGATTGTTGTGGTACAACGTGGTTGTATTGTTTAAAAGGATAACTTTCTATCAGGGTGAAATCGCAAAGTTGGGAAACACTTTTTGGCAGACGGCTAGAATTTGGGAGAAATTTTTAATTTCTCGTCCGAGAAAATAGTAAACTCTATTTCTCGACCGAGAGTTTTTAAAACTCTCATCCGAGAGTTTTATTGGGTTTAACTGGAGTTAAAAATCTCTCAGACGAGAGTTACGCATTTTCTCGTCCGAGAGTTTTATTGACGAAAACTCTCAGAAAGACTTTCGGACGAGAGTTTAAAAAACTCTCAGACGAGAGTTTAAAAAACTCTCAGACGAGAGTTTTAAAAACTCTCGGATGAGAGTTTAAAAAAACTTTCGGATGAGAGTTTTAAAAACTCTCGTCCTAGAGTTTTTTCAACTCTCATTCGAGAGTTTTATTCCTATAATAAAACGCCAAAATTATTAAGTTGTTAGAATTGGTACTTTATTTTATATAAAACTCTCGATACTTTAGAATTGGTACTTTATATAATTTTAATAGTACTTTATTAAAATTAAAAAATGATAAAAAATAATAAAATTATAATTTTATTTTAAATTATTTTATTATTATTAATGATAAAAAATACATGAAGATTTAATTAAATAAAATTTGTTACAATAGTTTGTAATATTAGTATTATATAAAAACTAAAAATATTTTATATAGAACTAGTTGATATATTAATATAAATAAAATAAAATTCTAAAACATAAATCAAAATAAAAACAACTATATATATATATATATATATATATAATATTTTTTTTGAAATTAATGAATAAATTTAAATTTAAAAAACAATTGACTAAATGCAATGCGGTGATAAAGGAGACAATGCATAGCACCTTAATATCGTTATAAATTCTTGGAAATCTCAAGAACTTTTTGAAGTGAGATGAGCTTCTTGGAATGGGTCACTTTATCTTCCACTTCAGTTTCACACGATTAACTTGAAAGGAAGTCTATTTTCCTAGGTATGGATGTAAGGGGATAAACAATATTATTTGAACATTGAGTGAGATGCCCTTCTTGGAATGGGTCCTCTTATCTTCCACTTTAGTTTCACAAGATTAAATTGAAATGAAGTTTATTTTCCTAGGTATGGATGTAAGGGGATAAAGAATATTATCTGAAAAGGAAATGAATGTTAAGTGTGACATTCCAAGAAGAAGTGTATGGGATTGGAGAATTATTTTATTGCAGAAAACTAACCCTTGACCCCTTAAACCATAATTCCTAATCCCTAAACCCTTAACCCCATAAACCCTAAACCTCTAAACCCTTAACCGCTAAACCATTTACCCCCACTAAACCTCTAAACCCCTAACCCATTTAACCCCTAAACCCTAAACCTCTAAACCCTTAAACCCTACCCCTAACACATTAACCCCTAACCCATTTAAGCCCATAAACCCCAAAACCCCTCACTCCTAACCCCTAAAATCTTTAACTACGAAATCCCCTAACCCCTAAACCTCTAAACCAATCCTAACCCATTTAACCCCCCTAAACCCTAAACCCCTAACCCCTTAAACCCTAATTCCCAACCCATAACCCTTGACCCCTCAAACACTATTTCCTAACCCCTAACCCCTTAAACCCTAATTCCTAACCCCTAACCAATTCAACACCCTAAACCCCTAAAAACCTAACCCATTTAAATGTGGATTCCATTTAACCCCCAAAACCCTATCCCCTAACCCCTAAAATCCTTCACTGCTAAATTCCCTAACCCCCTAAACCTCTAAACCTGTAACCCATTTAACCTCCTAAACCCTAAACCTCTAAACCCTTAACCCCTAACCCCTTAAAACCTAATTCCCAACCCCTAACCAATTCAACACTCTAAACCCCTAAAAACCTAACCCATTTAACCCCATTAACCCCTAACTTCTAACCCCTAAAATCCTTAACTGCTAAATCCCCTAACCCTCTAAACATCTAAACCAACCCTAACCCATTTAACCCCCTAAACCCTAAACCTACAACCCCTTACACCCTAATTCCCAACCCATAACCCATTCAACCCCTTAAACACCTAAACCTCTAACCCCTTAACCCTTGACCCCTTAAACCCTAATTCCTAACCCCTAACCCATTTAACCCCTAAACCCTAAACTCTAAAACCCTTAACAACCCCTAACCCATTTACCCCCACTAAACCTCTAAACCCCTAACCCATTTAACCCCTAAACCAGAACCTCTAAACCCTTAACCCCTACCCTAACCAAGTAATAACCTCTAACCCATTTAAGCCCCCTAAATCCCTAAACCCCTAACCCCTTAAACCCTAATTCCCAACCCATAACCCTTGACCCCTTAAAACCTAATTCCTAACCCCTAAACCCTTAACACCTAACCCCTTAAACCCTAATTCCCAACCCCTAACCAATTCAACACCGTAAACCCCTAAAAACCTAACCCATTTAAGTGTGGATTCCATTTAACCCCCAAAACCCTAAACCCTAACCCCTAAAATCCTTCACTTCTAAATCCCCTAACCCTCTAAACCTCTAAACCTGTAACCCATTTAACCCCCTAAACCCTAAACCTCTAAACCCTTAACCCCTAACCCCTAAAATCCTTCACTGCTAAATCCCCTAACCCCCTAAACCTCTAAACCTATAACCCATTTAACCCCCTAAACCCTAAACCTCTAAACCATTAACCCTTAACCCCTTAAACCCTAATTCCCAACCCCTAACCAATTCAACACCCTAAACCCCTAAAAACCTAACCCATTTAACCCCATTAACCCCTAAAATCCTTAAATGCTAAATCCCCTAACCCCCTAAACCTATAAACCAACCCTAACCCATTTAACCCCCTAAACCCTAAACCTATAACCCCTTAAACCCTAATTCCCAACCCATAACCCATTCAACCCCTTAAACACCTAAGCCTCTAACCCATTAACCCTTGACCCCTTAAACACTAATTCCTAACCCTTAACCCATTTAACCCCCTAAACCCTAAACCTCTAAACCCTTAACCCCTAACCCATTTACCCCCACTAAAACCTCTAAACCCCCAACCCATTTAACCCCTAAACCCTAAACCTCTAAATCCCTAAACCCCTACCCCTAACCCGTTAACCCATAACCCATTTAAGCCCCTAAACCCCAAAACCCCTAACCAATTCAACACCCTAAACCCCTAAAAACCTAACCCATTTAAGTGTGGATTCCATTTAAACCCCAAAACCCTAACCCCTGAAATCCTTCACTGCTAAATCCCCTAACACCCTAAACCTCTAAACCTGTAACCCATATAACCCCCTAAACCCTAAACCTCTAAACCCTTAACCCCTAACCCCTTAAACCCTGATTCCCAACCCATAACCCTTGACCCCTTAAACCCTAATTCCTAACCCCTAAACTCCCTGCAACCACTTAAACCCCAAACCTCTAACCCCTATAACCCGCATTTACCCCCACTAAACCTCTAAACCCCTAACCCATTTAACCCCTAAACCCTAAACCTCTAAACCTATAACCCATTTAACCCCCTAAACCCTAAACCTCTAAACCCTTAACCCCTAACCCCTTAAACCATCATTCCCAACCCATAACCCTTGACCCCTTAAACCCTAATTCCTAACCCCTAAACCCTTAACCCCGTAAACCTTAAACATCTAAACCCTTAACCTCTAACCCATTTACCCCTACTAAACCTCTAAACCCCTAACCCATTTAACCTCTAAACCCTTAACCCCTACCCCTAACCCTTAAACCCTTAACCCATTTAAACCCCTAAACCCCAAAACCCCTAACCCTTTAAACCCTAATTCCCAACCCATAACCCTTGACCCCTTAAACCCTAATTCCTAAACCCTCAACCCTTAACCCCTAATCCCTTAAACCCTAATTCCCAACCCCTAACCAATTCAACACCCTAAACCCCTGAAAACCTAACCCATTTAAGTGTGGATTCAATTTAACCCCCAAAACCCTAACCCCTAACCCCTAAAATCCTTCACTGTTAAATCCCCTAACCCCCTAAACCTCTAAACCTGTAACCCATTTAACCCCCTAAACCCTAAACCTCTAAACCCTTAACCCGTAACCCCTTAAACTCTACTCTAACCCCAAACCAATTCAACACCCTAAACCCCTAAGAACCTAACCCATTTAAGTGTGGATTCCATTTAACCCCCAAAACCCTAACCCCTAACCCCTAAAATCCTTCACTGCTAAATCCCCTAACCCCCTAAACCTCTAAACTTGTAACCCATTTACCCCCTAAACCCTAATCCTCTAAACCCTTAACCCCTAACCCCTAAAACCCTAATTCCGAACCCCTAACCAATTCAAAACCCTAAACCCCTAAAAAACTAACCCATTTAATCCCATGAACCCCTAACTTCTAACCCCTAAAATCCTTAACTTCTAAATCCCCTAACCCCCTAAACCTCTAAACCAACCCTAACCCATTTAACCCCCTAAAACCTAAACCTATAACCCCTTAAACCCTAATTCCCAACCCATAACCCACTCAACCCCTCAAACACCTAAACCTCTAACCCCTTATTCTAACTCTTTAAACCCCACCCTAACCCATTTAACCCCCTAAACCCTAAACCTATAAACCCTTAACCCCTACCCCTAACCCATTTGACCCCTTAAACCCTAAACATATAAACCCCTAAACCCTAAACATATAAACCCCTAACATATAAACCCCTAAACCCTAAACATATAAACCCCTAAAACTTTTGATTAAAACATTTAATAAAATTCTCGGCCGAGAGTTTTTTAAACTCTCGGCCGAGAGTTTTTTAAACTCTCGGCCTAGAGTTTTCAGGTCCCCTACGAGAGTTTCATGTAACTCGAAGCAAAACTCTCTATGTAAATTTTTTTAAACTTTCTGGGCCGAGAGTTTCGCCTCGCATGGTTAATCAATTTTAGAGGGTTAAACCCTCTAAGAGAGTTTTATAAATTTCTGCCCGAGACATTATTCCTACGAGAGTTTCTAGTCAACGAAAAGCCCAAAAATTTGGCGGAACTCCAGAATCTTGAGGGAGGAACACCTCCATAAAACAAAATGTTATATGTCGAGTTAGTACCATTAGATTCATCTCCTCGAATCTAGTTTCATGATATGAGATTTGTGGAGTTTCATTAAAAATCAATTTTTATTAATTTTTGGATTAAACCGTGTCATCGTGGAATTTCATTGTTCAGTGGTAATCGAATGAAAATTCAATAACATTCAAATGATTAAACTAAAAAATTTAAAAATCATCTTGCATTTCTCCTCGTCTACTTCAAAAGAGTACTCTCATTTTTCTTATCGACGATCACATTGAAAAGAAAATCAAAGGATAATAAAATGTACTGAAACATCACTGTTTTTTTGTCTTCGTCCATCTCAAAAAATAATAAAAAATAGTGATTTGATCCGAAAATTACCAAAAAATAGTTTGTGCACTAGTGCAATATATGCAGATTATGATGCTATGATTTTTTTCCAAAAAATGAATAACCTAATTGTCAATCTTTCAGCAAACACAATGGAGAATTTTTAAATGGCCACGTTGACCACAAGGTGGTTCATCATCTGAAACCCATGATGAACCACACACCGTCGAAACCAAATGCGTCGACACAAAAAATTCTCTATTGTGATTTTAACCGAAAGATTTGATAATTAATTTATGGATCATGTCATATTCAATAATGAATAACCTTCCCTAAAAAAAGTAAAGGATGATAAAGTGACTATTTATGTTTGCCTGAAAATTTCAAGTATATGCAATTAGTAAACAAGAAATTTACCCCTCTATATGTCAATATTTTTTTTTTTTAAATATGGGTATGGAGGTAAGACAATTCTCTACAATTCTTGTTTTTATGTTAAAGCATAATTTGCAATAAAAATATGAGTTTCGTGGAGTTGAAGTTGAAAAACATAGAAAATTACAATTTTCAACGTCAAAAAGGGCAAAAGGTGTTTCCCAACTTCACATTTTTACTCTACAATGTTTCAAATTTTATAATATTTATTAAATTACATCGAAGAAATAGACAATATAACACCCATTTGCTTATAATATAACCTACTAAAAAATTCTTCTCGATTACCCATTGTTCAATGGACAAAAAATAATCGATTTTTTGCAACAGGGTTCGTAAAGTGATTCTTTGTTTCTCATTACTCATGTAGATATATTAATGGATCTGAGAAACATCATTTTTACGTTCATATTGCCAGTACTGAAGAGAATTCTCTCTTTCTAGAAGAGCTTTGAACTATTTTTTCAATGATGTTAATAATTGAAAGTATTCAACAACTATTTTTCAACACATGCTAATTGCATGTGAGATATTTCGTGACAAGGAGGAGTGAGGAAGCCATTTGGGTTGTGAATGATGAAGGTGTTGGAAGCATTTGGACTGTTGCCGCCTTTTCTACAAAGGACAAAGCGATGAGCCTCTACAATGAAAAGTGTAATGTGCCTTTGAAAAGAGGAGTTCGATAAGGAATTATAAGTGGAATTAGTCTTGGGATGGGAAATTCTCTAATGTATGTAGTATATGCACTCATCATTTGGGTAGGGTCTCGAATGGTTGAACAAGGAGAAACAACATTTCCAGATGTTTTTATGGTAAATAATACTTAAAAACAGTTTTCTTATTTAATAAATTGATGACGAAGAATTAAATTATTTATTGGGCCATATTGGAAACACTAGAGTTAGTAGGTCTGTAAAAAATAGTGCAAATATTTGAAACCTAATTAAGAACTTGAAAAAAGAAGTTTTTAACTGCTTCTTAGAAATGGATTTTCCATTGAGTTTCAAATACTCAACTAGGTTTCAAATACTTACGTATCTTAGTTCTCCATTCCATTTATACACAGAGAGTGCTCATTTAATTGTCTTTTGGTTTCCACGTCTTTGGAAGTTTCAAGGATTTAAGCATCATCATCATATTTTAGAGTTATTGTTGTCTTTCTATCTCTACCCTTTCCCATCTACAAATTTGTAGCATTGATTGTTTTTTATAGCCCCATATTGAACTACTACTTGCAGTGTTATCAGATGAAATTTATGTTGGGTATATAAAAGTTTATTGTAAAGTTAAATCTAAAGAATGCTCAAGTAAGTTTCCAGTTTGTTGTAACTTTTGAATCAGTATATCCAATCTTGTAAGGTCAGCAACAAGGTTGTTCCATTTTACAATACATGATTAACTTTGATGGGACCTGTAATTTTACATCTTTTGTGCGGCTCTAGGTGCCATCTGTTGCCACAAGCAGTGAGTCGCCATTGGAGAGGCCAAGCGAGCATGAATGTCCTGTAAATTAAACAAAGATTTTTTTATTTTTATTTTCTCTTAGGTGACATCCTTCTGATATTGTTGTAATTTAGCATTTTTTATGATTTATTATTTATTTTTATGTGTAATTTAGCTTTTTTTTGGGTTATTTATTTTCATATTATTGACTCAGTACTATATGAAAACTAGCATCTGCAAATTTGGTTCAAAATGCAAGTTTCACCATCCAAAAGATAGGTTTGAAACTGTAAAATCAGAGGAGAATGTTCATGGAAGTGAGGTACTCAAGTCCATCTGTGTTTTCATCAATTTTTTTGTCTTCCATTTAATATGCTATGTCATCAGTTATATGCTCTTGTCTTTGCAGGTCTAACTTGTTTTTGTTTCACTACCAGAGAGGCCTGGCGAGCCTGAGTGCATTGTAAGATACTCGGTGATCAGTTTTGTGTTTTCATGTTCTACAGTTGTTTCTAATCGGATTATATTTATGCTTTCAAACCTATTGGTTTATTTAATTTCTTGTTGTGGATCTCAGTTCTTTGTCAAGAGAGGTATTTGAAAGTATGGTGCCAAGTGCAAGTTTGATCTTCTAAAGAAAAAAGGGGAATCTTTAAAAATATCAGAGCACAAAGGGGATGGGTATGTTGCTGTAACTGTAGGAACTTAGGAACAAGGGGTTTCTAGAGTTATAAATGGGAAAACAGTGGTCACACTTGCTATCATGCATAACTCCAAGGGCTTACCAATTAGACCCGTGAGTATTTGTTTGGATTTATCTATTGCTTAATGTATGGATAAAGGAGTCTATCATCAATAATTACGAATTAAATTTTTGTCATTTCAAAGTCACCTTGAGTTACTGTGTTATATGTTTATTACTGTTTTCTACATTTCTCCAATAATGAAAACCTAGGTTGGATTTCCCTTATGTGTTATGCTTGATGTAATTCATTGTAACATGGTTGGCTTCATTGCCTTTTATGTCTATACTTGTGGTTTTTTATTGAGATTTTTTTGGCTTTCTGTCAGTGTTTTTCACTTCTGAGAATGCCTTGGTTTTGTTTTTCTCTAATTATTGTGGATCCTATGATTTTGCAGGGTGAGACAAACTACCCATTTTATGTCAAAACAGGGAGGTAATTTTACAATGTGATGCCTTTCTTTTATCAATTCTAAAATTCTTATTCATGTCATTATATATGTATGAGTAAATGGAGTGATAATATTATTAGTGTTACTGTAAAACAAGCATATGTTTTATTGAAATCTTACAAGTTGATCTACTCGCAATTAAATCTATGAATAAATATATTGTTAAAACCCCCATTCACATTAATATCAATATTATTCAATTTAGTATTTAGTAAATTTGATTTTGTACAACCTTTCCCAATTTTAGGGGTCAGATGTTTTTATTTAGTAAATGAATTTAGATACTCAATTACCAGTCGTTTTGACTCTTTTCTATCTTAATTAAGTGCATTCAACATTAACATGGAAAGATATTCCTTTTTTGGTTTTCCGAGTAACAACACTGTAGCATCCTACATGTATTGGGGGAATACTGTGATGTGAAGTTAAATCAGATTGAAGTATATTTGATCAAGAAGTCATATCTCTTTGCATTCTCTTTATGTTTGGTGTTTTAACCTAAATTTTTTTAGGTAGTTCTGCATGCTGTTTCTTAATTTTGAATTTTTGCAAGTTATATTAGCTGACATTCTTGTTTCCAATGGAACTTCAGAATGACTGAGATGTTGCAGTGGTTCTTTTATAGTTTTCATAATTCATTTATTGTTAGTTAGAGATCTGTTCGCTTTATAAAATTTTTCTTCTTAATTTTTTTAAAGAGATCTTGGAATGACCATTCCATATGGTATATTCCTATTCATATGGACTTCCTAAAGATTTAAAGTTCCTAGTTTCAAAGGGATTGATTCTCAGCATTGTATCAATATAGAATTGAAATATGTGCGGTTTGTCAATTTGTTTGATAAAATAGTAGTTTCTAAGTGTCTTTCTAACCTGTTCTTTTCCTTCTTAATTGATGCTTCTAAGTGCAGTTGTTTGCAATTTTATACAAAAGACATGATGACTAACCTTCTTATTTTTGTTGCTCAGGACTACATCAATACTCTAACATAGCTCAGGACTACATCGAAATTCTGAAGCATAAAAAAGGTTATCAACAGATTATGTTGTGGCATATCTCAAGGTAGTAAAAGAGAGATATTCAAGGACAATGGAAAGAAATATGATGAGTTCCTTGATGTCAGGAAAGCTTTCAAGGCCCACAGGTGTGTACTTCTTTTTCTAAAGATTGACATTATCAATCAATAAAACAAGTTAGGTTGTTTTTTCTTTTTTCTTCATTAACTACAAATCTTAATATTAATGGCAATTCTACAGAGTTGATACAACTGGCGTACTACATCATATGTGTCGTCAATGCCTACTAGAAAGTTGGTGTAGCTCTTTGGGTGGTGGTTCTATTGCTTGTGCTAATTCTAGTTAATTTTCTTTGTATGGCTAGATTAATTTGTTTGTAGATTATTGTTTGTTATTAGCTTTATTAAGTTAAAAATAGTGGCTTGCATGATTATATATTTTACAAGTATTATGCAATTATGTGTTGAACATTTTTAAAAATCAATGCCTATTATACAATTTCAAGGACTATCACAACTCCTCACATAATTCTTTAAAGGGTGCTAGCTCAATGGAAGAGCACCTGCCATGCAGGAGGTTGGTGGTTCGATTCCACTATACCCTAACATGAATTATTTAATGATATTGTAGATTTTTTTAATTAAATATTTTTATATTGATTTATTTTAATAGTGATATATTTTTCTAGATTCATTGTTTTATATTGTCTCTAGAGAGACAATAGATAGGATTAAAGACATTGTCTCCATAAAGACAAGGTCTTTATAGAGACAATTTTTTAAGACAATAATTTGAGACACGTGCTTAAAGACAAAATTTTAGTTTTGTCTCAAGTTAAGACAATTTACCCAAAAAATGTCTTAAAACCTCCTTTGTGTTGTAGTGCAACTTTTGTCTCTAGAAAAACAAAAATGAAATTGTCTCTGGAGAGACAAAAATGATTGTGTTATATATTATCTTTGTAGAGACAATATTTTAAGATAAATTAATTTTAAGATGATTTAATTGGAGACACTCATTTAAACACAATATTTAGAGCAATACACAAATTTTCTTTTGTCTCAAGTTAAGACAATTTACTCAAAAATTATCTTAAATATTGCCTTTAAACCCCCTTTATATAATGATAGCTTGATTGTGTGTTGGCCTTGCGACTTCTCCCTGTTGTGCCATTTCATATACGGTTTCGTAAAGGACCATGCACACTCCTTTCATATATTGTGGAAGCCACTCTGTCGCGTACGGATCCCATCTGATCACATGCAATTATAACCACCACAATTTTCTGTCAAATCGGTTCTTCGATGCAAAGGCATTACAGAAACAACAAAATATTCTTCTAGAGCTCGTTCACCACCTCTTAACTGCCGCAGTGAAAAGTTGGAGGTCGTTCATCGTTAACTGCCGCAGTGAAATATCCAAAGCACATTTCATTGCTGGGAAACTAAAAATACAAATAACAAAATCACACTCTCGAATGGTATAAAAAATTAATTATATGTATATGAAATAATCAAAATCAGTTGCCCAGCTACAACCAGATAAATTATTGAAGTGCCCTCAACGGGAAAATTTAGTAAGTAAAACATGACGCGTGGAAAAAAAAACAGCATCTATCGAGAGGAATTTGACCAACTTTTATCAACGAAAATGGGACGATATAACAGATCTAGTCTTCGTGATTTAATAATTAAGATAGTGAATTTCACATTTGCGTGAGCATTCTAAAATATATATGTATATATTTATGGTCAATTTATACAAAATGGTATATGACTGATGTTACGCGTTAATATTTTTATAATTAATTTAATAAATATTAATTGTAATATTTTTTTCTAAATTATTTAAATATTTTTATAATTAATTTAATAAATATTAAATATAATAAAAAAAATTTAATTATTATAAGCGTTGTTTTATTTTATTTTTCAATTTAATGTTAATAATAATTATAAAAATGATAATATAAAACTTATATATATTTCTCTAAAATAATAATTATTTTATAATATTTTATTGTTTTTATTAAAAAATTATTTTAAATTTTAAAATTAAACGGCATTCTTTTAATATATATATATATATATATATATATATATATATATATATAATCTTAGGAATTTGGCTTCTGTGATTAAAATTTTCTAGTGAAAATGATATCGCATTTCGAACTTTAATGTGATTTTCACTGGAAGATTTTAATCACATATATATAATCTCTTTTAAATTGACCAACTCAATGTCATCCTATTCCATAAGGGATTTAAATTTTGATGTGAAATAGTTATATTATGAGTAATTTGATTAAGTAATGAATTATGGAAATGTTTACCAGATTTTAAGAAAAATTTTCTTAAATTTTTTGTACCCAGATTCTTACCACTTTTAATTGTTGAGACAATTCCTCCCCCTCGATCCGTTATTAAAGTGATTGCGCAGATCATTGTACTGAGTTTTTACTATACTACTAAAAAAATTTCAGCTTTCTCTAGCTTTTGGAAAGGACACTCACTTATTGAATGCCCAGTTACAAAATTAGCTTTTTATTTATTTTAAAATAAATTGTTAGACAGTAAAAAATACTAAAAATAAAACACCCTTTTTCACTAGGGAAATACTAAACATTCTACTAAAATTTAATTAACACAAAAACACAACAAAATAATGCAAGATCAACACAAAATATGTTAAATTCACTAGATTGTATGTTTTCTCTATTATAATTAAACAAAATAATGTTATTTAATATTATTATAGCATTAAACAGCACAATTTTGTTTAACATTTTTATAACAATATACTTATATATTATAATTAAACAAAATAATGTTATTTAATATTATTATTGCATTAAACAACACAATTTTGTTTAACATTATTATAACAATATTACTTATATTTTAATCTAGAGGTTTTATCCATATCATTAGCATGAAAGGGAGGTTTTGATGTTATGTAAACATCAGTCATTTTTAGACTCATGTTATGGTTGTTTCCATGGTATTTTCTCTAATGCAAAAACATAAGAAGCCTTTGGTTTGGGCGGACAAGACAATGTTAGACATCCCAAGATAAAGGATAAGATCGTGCTGCTGCTACTTATGGTTGAACTGCCTCACAGCAGGATGATAGATTGATATCACGGATTCAATGCATAACGGAGTTCAACGAATGCTATTTAATAATCCACCAACAGAAAACAGAATTAATGCTGTGGAACAAATCTAATAATGTTTTAATTGTATCACCTAGATGTGTGCACATACTCATGAAAGTTATATATAATCAATATGATTTTTCGTGAATGTTGTAGCGAACTGCCCTAGAAATTTAGTTCCTTAGATCCCATCCAATAAGGATAGATCAAATTAATAAGTACGTGCTGCTATTCTTCCAACTTAAGTTTGTATGTTTTGATCTAATATAAATGAAGCGTTTGCATCAAATATGTCACCCCAGACTAAGGTCTTACACCCAGACAAATGTCTTACAGTAAAGCTATACTCTCATAGGTTGCGAGGCAGCTGGCAATTTGAGTTTCTCAAGGGAGTTTTACGGCATTTGGAAACAATAACGATTACCAACGATATATGATGAGGGGGTTACGGCAAATAAAATAACAGCTAATGAATGTGAATGGTGACTAGGACAGATTACGAATACAGTGATTAGTTTTACAGCTGTAGGGGACATACATATTCACATGACAATGCAAATCACGTAATGGAATGGGATGCGTTAATCACGGAGGATAAATAAAACGAGAGAAATGCATAAAAGCACTCAATTCCAGCATAAAGTTTATTTAGAATCCAACGACATATTTATAGAACTCTTTTGCTGTGAGATATGAACTCCACGTTATTTTGATCGATTCGTTGAAAAGTAACTGCTTGATCGAATCAATATTGTAAGCCAAGAAAGGGACATATTCCAGAATGAATAAGGGGAATAGTTGCAGATCACTATTATGCAAATATACATTTCACATTTCACTTCGACAATTTATATCCCCTCACGGGATAGGATCTCTTCTGTCTCCGCCTGGTAAAGCACGTAATCAACGTTAATGGTAATGGAGAAGACATCGTCCTAGCAGCCTTAGGGAGGGTATCTTTGTTAGTAGGTATTGCGAATGTAGCAAAAGGTCTCAAGAATAGCAAAGCCTTTCTGCTGAAATTATAATTCTGTCTTCTTCTTTTTTATAGATTGTTCCTTAACTTGTTGGATTATTGCCATTATGTTTTTGCTACAAGGATTGTAACCATTCACCTCAGCTTCATTTTATTATCTCCTTCTCCAAGCATTGTGAAAAAGAAAGGGGAAAAAAGGAAGCCCTAGACAAGGACAATGCCAAAGTCATGAATCCTCAAGCCAAGCTAGGCAGACGCTCCAGCAGAAAGGTCATGGAGACCTTATTCCAGGCCTACTCAGAGGAGAAGTCCTGCCATATAAAATATCTCATTCAGGGATGGGAAACTGATTCAAGAACCAAAATAGAAGAAGAAGAAGACATGGTTGAGGAAGAAATTAACGAGATCATCAAAGACTTGGGTCAAACTCGGGGAGAATTTCTCTGTTCCACCACTCTATCATAACATACTGGATGATAAAATTCCTTCTTGTTAAAGCAATTATGTTAGTTCCGGAAGTAGGGAGAGATCCGAGGGCAACTACCACGCGGGTTGAGATCAACATAAATATCCAGGAAATGAGCAGCTACCACTCTGGATGAGATCAACATAAATATCCAAGAAATGAGCAGCTACCACTCTGGCTGAGATTAACATAAATATCTAGGAAATGAACCTGCTCGGCACAACCAACGCCTCTGGAGAATTGAGAAGGAAATCCAATCCATGCACCAGGTTGATATGCCTGGTTCAGTGTCAAAGATCCAGCTCGAGTAGAGTTAGATGATATGCTAGTAGATAGACTCAGGAAGTATATGTTTTGGACCTGGTTTCCTACGGAGGTTGAGGCCTAATTTTGTGATTACTATACCTGCTTTTACAAATTAGTAGAAAATAGATAGGACCTACTAAGCTTACAAAAAAAAGAGAGAGATTGAGTTGGTCAATTGAGAAGAGATCATATAGTCCAAATAAAAGAATATCCTTAAATTTTTAAAAATTTAATTTTTTTTAATAAATATAATAAAATATTATGAATTAAAACCAACATAGATCTGTCTAAAGCACTAATCTAACATGAGCAGAAAGGGATCAAATTTCTTTTGTTATAAATTTATTTTAGAGTGCAAAAAATAATGTGTAATTTTTAACTCTTTAAATTGTATTTTTTAATGTTATAAAGATTACATAACATGTGTATTGAGCTATTTTATATTAATTCATGTTAAAATATTTTATTCATAACTCATATTGGATGTTTTATTTATGTAAAATTATATTTTTGTATTTTATTACTTGAAAAGTGAATGTGAAATATTAAGTGAGTTAATTGTTTTGTTAATAGATTTTTAATTGTTTTATTTATATGGTTATTTAATTTTTGTTTTATTTTTGGGAGCAAAAATTACTTTTATTATTATTTTTAGGACGTGACATACTTACACATGTCTCTCATATTGACTAATTATAATTTACATTATTAGTTTTACAATTATGTAAGACTTAAATTAAATTATTATTGAAACTAGTTTAAATTTATTTTAACTTTACATCTACCAAATTTTGGGATGAGATAGATCAAATATCTTTTCACTTTAAAAAAAAAAATTACATATAAATAAGTTTGATCCCTCTTTGCTTTCAATAAATCCAAAATTAAAAAAAATCTAAACTAATCAATAGTAAAATTAATAATAAATAATTATAATTAATTAATCACTAAATTATAACTTAACTATTAGATAAATATTTTATATATATATATATATAATTTAACGTTGTCCATTTCCACTTAATTCTAATATATTTTTAATATCGACCAATATTTATGAAATAATAAATTTTAAAATAAATGACCTACTCATCATATTTATTGTTAATGGCCTGTGGAAAGACGTCGCTGTAATGCCTTGCTCCCAATCGTGGGAGATTTGTGTGCCAACCATATTCCATAACGTATTCTATTTGCAACCATAAAACTCCACTTATTATAAAAAACTTCCAGACATTGATGTACACACGTGAATTGAGACTAGCAGAAACTATTATTTGACTATTTTTGCAAATTTTGTTTATCTGTTTTGAAGTGCTCGTTGTCAAAATCCCTGCCTCGCCTCACCTCTCGTTACCGAATCTTTTGCAAAGATTGTTTTAAATATGTTGTACAGAAGGCTTCGGCGTCTTCCATAACTTTCTCATTGGGAAAGGCGACGAGCGAGGCCCGAAATAAATTCAGAATATTTCTTATCTCTCCAAATAACCACCACCAAATATATTTTAAAATGTCTAATTTATCAATAACTTTTACTAAATATATTTTAGAATATTCATAATAGTCTACACAAATCAAAGGTTGAGATTTATCTCCAAAGTTGTTAAGTTTTATTATGAAAAAAAATATTATATGAATAAGTGTCATATGAAGTAAGTTTTAGTTTTTTGGGCATGTGGTATTCATAAGAGACCCATGGTATTGTGTCAAAACCTATCTAACAAGCTTCAAAACAGATAAAATCTATTGAGATACAAACATCTTTTAAAGTGAAAAGAAATTTGATCCCTCTCTCTTTTTGATAGATCCGAAATTAAGATGGATCTAGGAGGGTTTTTATATACACACATACCATATCTAGGTTTAATCCATCTCTCTCTCTCTCTCTCTCTCTCTCTCTCTGTCTCCCGCTCTACTCTCTCTACCTCGACCTTGTCACCCTCTCTCTCTCTCGACCTTTCTCTCTTCATGAATTTCTTATTCCTTCCCTCTCTCCTCCTCCAATGCCATTGCTCTCTCCTTCCATCTCTCCTTTCTCTCAATTTCTCTCTCTCCCTTTCCCTTTCCCTTTCCAAAGCAAGACTATAGGATGATTTCTCTATCAACCGTTATTAATTTAGCATTGACCAATGTAACTTGTAATTATTCATGAGATTTTTTGAAGAGTATAATTTCTAACTTGAGTTGGGGGGGCTAAGCATGGGGGCTTCCCTAGGGAAGCAATAAATGACATAATATATTCGGGGCTTCATTGAAGAAGAAATAAATGACATAATATATTGGGGGATATATAGGGGGTGAAGAGTTTTTAAATTAGAAAATATAAAAAATGGAGCTCAAAGTTAATGAAAAAATATAAAGGGATATAAAAATGTTAATGAAAAAACGTATACCTATAATATCTAGTGAAATTAGGGGTTTTTAAAATTGGGAAGGTATATTCAGTTCATATTGGTAGGGGGTTAAATAATGTGATTTTTAGAGAGATTTTCCAATATGTAGTCAAATTAAGGGTATTATTTAATATGCCACGAACACACTATGTTAAAGGTTCAAGCCCCCATGGAGCTAAGCTATCCTACAAAACATAATTGCAATATAACATATTGAATTTTAGCCAATATTTAAATGCTTATACTACAACTTCTCCACCATAATTAGCTTCACATTACTTTTAACTTTTCAACTTCACTTAATTAAAAAGATCCATGGCAAAGTGAGGGTAAATCTGCATGGTTAAGAATCTTGTTGCATATACATGTTTAACTTATATATATATATATATATATATATATATATATTATAATAATAATAATTTAAAATAAATATATAATTTAGTTAGTTTTTATGATTTGTTTTTTACTTGTAATGAAGTAAGTGTTTTCATGCTTGGTGTAGATTGATTGATATCCTTATTTATCACTCATTTAATTTAAATGAGTGAGCTAGTAATGACCTATTTGAATTGGTATGATGGAGGTGGGTGTACTGGTATGCTAACTCAAGGCTAGTTTATTGGAAGACCTGTTATTTAGGCAGACAATTTGTAGTGTTGTGGGACCACTTGAATAGGTATGATGGTGGAAAGTGTACTCATGTACTAGCCTAAAGGGAAAATGTGAGATCTTAGAATGTGATATGGTTCATGAACCTTACATGAGAAAAAGTGTTAGTGAGATCTTAAGAACTTAGACAGTCAATGAACCATGCACTAGAAAAATATCATAGAAAATTGGTGGATATAGCTACTAATGCCCCATATATTCCAAGGGATGGTGAGTTTTTTTTATGTGGAGTTCAATAAAGATATTGGGACCAAGTTAATCTCTCCAAGTAAATTTTAAGGGGGGATTGTAAATGTGGTTAGGGTAAACTTGATTAGGTCATTAATCCAATTTGGTATGCTCATTAATGGGTTTATCATAAACAATTTATCATATACCAAACCTAGGTGTAGACTTTGAGTTGGTTAATTTCAAATCAAAGGTATTCATGTGTTTGGAATTGAAATATAAATATGTATATTTAGAGAATCTACAGAAAGAGGAAACTTAGGGTCATGAGATCTATTATCTTTCCAGAGAGAATGATAATGATATAAAACCATATTCTTTATAAATTTTATTATGTCAAGAAACTGTGGTTATAAATTAAGTAATCCATGAATTTCATGGGAGGTTGGGTTGATGAAAGAGTGGAGAAAAATATATTGAGCTGGTTAAAAAGGAAAAAAATAAAAGAGAGGAAGGTTCTCCTTTTCTAACATGTTAGGGAGCATGGCACATTAAAAATCAATTGTTTTTTTTAAGGATAAGGGGATGCCATCCATCTAGGTGTCCCAAAAATTAGCAGTTCAACCATAGAATACAAATGAAAATTATATATATATATATATATATATATATATATATATATATATATAAAGTACAAGGAAAAATATAGAGTAGATTATTAACAAATTTCAAGAAATTATCAAGCACATTCTACTTGAATGTGTTGCAAATTTTTTAACTTTCCTTACATGCAAATTCCAATAGTTGGGATTGTTCTACACATAGGCTTAAGATCATGAGTAGAATTGGTGAATGATTTGTGCAAGAACCATTTGGAGGTCAATGGTGTGGTTAGGACATGATCCATTCTATCTTCTTCACCATCATAGGTAGATTAATGAGTTGATTTTCCCTAGATGGAATCAAAGATAAAACCAATAGTTCAAGGACTTGAGTGAAGGCTTGTGACTTGTATATTTAATATGCTTATTTATCAATGGCAAGGTAATTTAATTTTGGCCCTTGTAGACTAGCGCTCATAAAATAAATGGGTCAGTCATTTTCTTCATTTTCCTTCTGAGTCAATACAATCGCAATCGATAAATTTGAAGAAAATTTATAGACCAGGAAGCCTTTGCCATAATCTGGTCTAAATAGTGGAGGTGCATGACTGATAACATGTTTAATCTAAGAGAAAGCATCTTTCTCTCGCTTGTCCCATATTTATAATGCATCTTTCTTAACCATCTCCTATATCGGTTTGACTATTCGAGTGTAATCAGAGATGAATTTTATAAGGAAATTAATTTTCCCTAAGAAAGACTGCACGACTTTCTTGTTCACCATAAATGGGATCTATGTGATAGACTTGACCCTCTCGGGATTAGTTTTGATTCTGATCTTTGCTATTATGTGCTCTAATAGAATCCATTCAGACACATCAACGATGCTCCTTTTGGGATTAAGGGAAATCTCATACTTCCGACACCGCTCAAATATATGCTTTTGATGACGTACATGATCCGACATTTTCTTTCAAAACACAGTGACATCATCTAAACAAAAACACTTTGACCTATAATTCCATGAATGGTGATGTTCATCTCTCTTTGAAAAGTTGCACCAACATTAATGAGTTCAAATGGAATTCTCTTTAAAGCGAATGTTCTCCATTTATTCCAGAAAGTAGTTTTCAATTTGTCTTATTCATCTGATAGCACTTGATTGTAACCTGAAAATCCATCTTGTAGCGGAAACATTTTAGACCAAGATACTATCTAGAGTATCATCTCCATGGAGGGAACTAGATATTTATCTTTTTTAGAAACCGAGTTAAGATTCCGAAAATTAACACATAAACGTATTTCACCATACTTCTTTCTAATCGGGACCAATTTCAAAACCCACATGGAATTTCTAACTTTGAAATTGATTTGGGAATCCAACATATTTCTCAATTCCTTTTAAATGAGGGGTTCCAATGTTGGATCGACTTTCCATAGTTTCTGTTGGAATGGTTTGACCCTTTCTTTTATAGGAATTATGTGTTGCATAATATGAGTGTCATAAGTCTTTAAATCTACATATATCAACACAAAAATGTCTCGATACTTCTTGAATACGATAATAAATGCTTTTCATTCATGTGGGGAACAACAAGTACCGAGGTTCACATATTTTGGATCTTGTGGGGTTCCAAGGTTGACTTGTTCATATGCGACCTTCGAAATGTAAGTCTTTGTGTTAGTTGGTCCTTTGAATCGGTTCTATAAGTCATATAATTTATCGAAGGATACCATACCCTTTGGCATATTGTTTCCTTTCGATGATTGGGATGCTTCATGTAGAGCTTCCTCATGCTCATCCTCCTCTATCGAGGCATATTTGAATAAATAAACATTCACCGTAAAGTGTAGTATATGTTTTTCATCGTTGAAAACACGTAAATTAGTAAAAATTTTAGGTACAAACGGTTTATAGAAAAAATCAATAGAAAAAACATTTTTCAATGACAACATCCTAGCAGCATCATTTGTTACCGCATATGTTGCCACATTTCTAACTCTTTGAACAGAAACAATATTGAAAGCTTTGAAATAATTTATCAAATGCCATACCTCATGTTGGTAGTTTTTAAGATGAGGTGAAAGAAAATGTATAGTATCTCGTACCTCATGAGTGACCACCTCTGAGTCACCGATTACCTTTAGGAGCTCTACCTGAGGTCTATATCTTTCTTCAATCCATGTACGAGTGCTTAATATTCTACAGTATTGTTAGTGCACTCGAACTCCAGACAACGTGAAAGTATATGTTTCTTTTTATATGGGCTTATAGGTACACAATCGACTTCGGAATCGTCATGCATCTTAGAACCATCAAAATAAAGAGTCCAAAAATTGTAGGGTACTAATTTATTTCTTGTATTATTATTTCTACTAATACTTGCATTACTACTATTATATACATCTATATTACATAAATCATTTGCACCAGTGGGAGAGCAAGGAAGGAGTTCTAGTTGTGTATATGGTCAAATGGGTAATGGTTGTGAAAGGTAACACTGAAGGTCAGTTTATAAAAATCAGTTTCCAAAAATTAGCTCTGCGAAGGCAACAGGCTCATTTTTCCCTTCGAAGGGTGTAATAGTGTGTTTCATGTAAGGTTTTGATTTCACCCGGATTTGGTTATTCTTTCCCTTGTACGGAAGCCATAAATGCAACAAATTGGTAGAAAAATACCCTTGTAGTTTTCTAGACCAGTATCTACTTATCAATACATCGTAAGCTTCTAGGATGTCCATAGTTACTATGTTTATACATTGGTGAACTCGCTGATCGGATGATAAGCGAATAAGAACATTCCTAAGTTCACCAATAGCCTGGAAAATAGATCTATCTAGCTGAATAATATGTGCATTGGTCTTATCACATTGGGAATTTATTTTCTTTGAAACAGATAATAGAATTACATTTAGAGATCACCAAAATCGATTAAAAAATTGTGAACATTGTAATCGAAAATATCAAAAGTAAATAAAAATGGAGGTAAAAGAGTATTAGCCTTTAATGTTACAGTGTTTAAAACTGATTCCAGGGGACCAAAATACTTACCAGAGACCTTTGAAGAAAAAGAAGCATTACCAGCTGATCAAGGTTGGGCAAGGACTTGGACGAGTAGTTCCCGCTGGATTTCTATCCTCGTAAATTCGAAGATTGAAATATTTGTGCAATATTTTTTTCATATCTTATAATATGTTATAATCTAGCACATCAGGAATTATCATAGTGTCTGGAGGGTTGACCTTGTTTTCCACTTCCGGAATGATATACTTGATTTTACAATTGCCGAAAGTGTTATTTTTCACGACAACATCTCCAGACTTGTCATGACCTTTATGAGTCGGGTTAACAGGCAATGTGATTTTTCTTCACAAGTTTTCTTTCATTTTTTTCCCTATCAACTCTTGTTTGGGAGCAGGCCTTGACTTATTAACTTATATCGATTGCTTTTCTTCTGAGTTGGGGCCTAATTTAGTGGTGGTTCTTGATAAATTTTATTCTCAGTCGTGAACACAAAATTGAAATTATTTACTATGTTTTGGATACCCATTGTCTCTTCATCCGCATAAAATTAATCCTTTTCTTTTTTTGCTCATCGTAAAGTACAAAATAAATAATATGCATAACCATAACATTCATGTTGTGATTCCACTGCGGGAATGTATTTTTTGAATGATATTCTTGATTAAAATAACATTATTGGTCCATGCCCATGCTTTCGACATTCAACATGACATTCAAGCTCTATGCAGACTTAGTTAGTTGATTTATATTGTTGTTGTTACTCTTAGTCCTTATCATGCAGTCAAACTTGGGGGGATTGTTGCATACAATGGTCTCTCTTGTCCTTTGTTTTAAGTCTGAAAAATCATTGGAAAAAGTCTTGATGGTCTGGGTCAAGCTTTCAAGATCAGTAGCTTCTTTAACTTTGGCCTTGCTCAAAGAGGCCTAAGACCCTTTTCCAATCTCCTTGGAGTCTTTGGATGATTAATAATCGATAATGACTCCAATGGTGTTCCAATTTTATCGCCTTCTCCAAGTAATATTTCATTAGCAGTTATTCCAAGTGTCTTGGCATCTTATGTAAAAAACCCCGAAGAGTGAGTGGGACTCGAGACATGCAATCTAGATCCTGGTCTGCCATGTTCTTGTCTTTGTGTTCCTCCTCATCTTCAGAATCTGAGGAATCTTCTCCATGGTTGCCTAACCTATGGACAATTTCATCTGAGAGCACAATTTTTTCCTCTTCCCCTTCTTTGTTAGGTGGAATCTTCTTTGGATGTTCTGTGTCACCTGTGGATTCTGCTAACTCTTACAGAGTGGCAAAAACCAAATCTTACACTCTAGAAACCACTATCTCAGAAGTATTTTTTTCTTTATTCTTCGGAAAACAAGGAAGATTATGTTCTCCTGGAATTAATCCTATAGACTTCGCAAAGTGATGGGTTATAGGTCGAATTTCCTAGATGTGCTTGTAGGTAACTTCACAACTTGGTTCCGAGTTGGGATGAAAATATCCATCTCCTTCAGGAATATGAGTCAGAGAGGTGCTAATAAACCTTTTTCCTTGTCCAGAAGAAGTACGATGTGTGTGGGTGGAGTTATCATCCATAAAAATATGGCTTCCCTCCTTCTAGCACCAAAATGTTGACAGTGTTGAACCTGCCAACTTTCAAAGGAGTCTCCCTAATATGTGGTACCAACTAGACCTCACACTGTTTGGTATAGGAGCCCCATTCGGAATACGACCCAAATATATTTTATTTAAGGATTTTTCTTGGCTTTAGCTGTCATCAAGAGAGAGAATCACCTAAGCTCCTTAAAAAATCAAGTAAGTGTGCCTGGTGAATGTTCGGTTACAGGTGCATCAAGGTTCTTCTACTACGAAGGGGGGAAGAAAGTGAGCCTCTGAGAGAGAGGTAATAGTACCACCCTATTAGAAACACACACAAACATGAATGTTTCATCTAACATCCATCAGAATAGTCCACAAAGACACGAGGATTGTTACAACCATTACAGTACATTCTCAATAGGATAAGCACTAAATAACCAAAATAGTTCAACCAATTTAGTACTTTTAAAAGAAAATATGAATCGTAAACATTTGCATAATATTCTTACAAACATCCATAATCCATGTATGAAAGCATGTTGGCCAAGAAGCTTGAAATATTAAGTAAAATTCTCAAGATGCATGAATACAACAAACATCACTTGCTCCAATAGTGGAGCGTTAGAGCCAATACTTGCTCCCAAAAGGTACTAACTTATCTCTCTTATTCCTTATGGGAGAAGAAAAGGTTAAAAGTCCTTTACATAAGGAATGAGGATCTATTTATAACTTGAGGAATGAACTTTCACATCCTCGTGACTCTTGACTTTCTAACTTTTAATGACCGTTGTACTTCTACAACCTTTGGAATTCCAAATGACTTTTGGAATGACATATGACTTTTGATATTACATGTATTTTGGCTTTCCATGACCTTTTAGTTCATACATGACTCTTCAGCTTCCACTTATTTGTCCTTTACAATAATACATCATGAGCTACACATCATCATATGATGAAACTAGACATGTCACTATCTTGGATGGTTACGACTGACAGTGCCTCATGACATGGAATTTCTCTAGTGGTGACATAGTGTCCACTGCATTTTCTCTTTGTTCATATTTTAATCATGGTGCTTTCACCCTCCAAAGGGTCTTCAATCTTGCAGTCTTTGGGGTTCTTATGTCATCAAGTTTCAGGTGTGTTCTTGGTTATTTTCACGCTTTCTTTATTTATTCTCTTTTCCTAATATTCCTCATGTATGCTTGCAATGGGGTCCGTGGAATACCTATTTCTATAATCTATCATGATGAGAAAATATTAGTGTGAAAATATCCTATTCTACCATGTTTTGTGCAGATTTTCATATTTATACCTTTTCAATGCGCTCAAAAGGGTTAGAGGTGCTTCAAGGCTCATGGGCGCACTTTGAAATGATGAAGGACATAAGGAGAGGAATTTTGAGGCTTAGGAATGTGCTCGTGTGCTGAAAGCAAGAAAGAAATCAAGGTAGAGCACTTGTTGCAAGTGAGAAGGATGAAGGGGAAGGTTTCAGGATTCCCAATTGCGCTATGTGCTCAACGGAGAGAGGAAGGGTGCAGGGTGCACTCCTGAAGGATAAAGGTTGAGGCTTCGTGCCTTCAAGGTGCATTGATGCGCTCAAGAGGCCTCAAGAAGGGTGCGGGGAAAACTCTTGAAGCTTGAAGGTTGGGGCTTCGTGCCTTCTGAGCGGGCCAGTGCACTCAATAATTTCAGGAGTGCACATGGTGCATTAGGGAAGGATAAATGATTTATTCTTAGGTCTTCAATGTGCGCTCAAGGAGGGCACACTCCTTCGAGTTGAAGGAATATGCTCAAGGAAGACTTAGTCATTTTGGAGGGTGTAATTTAGAAAAAGGAAGGGGATTCATTCTTTTGGAGTGCGCCCAACTCTCAGGGAGGGTGTAGGGGACACTTATAAACCAGAAATGGTCTCCCATTAAGGCTTCAGAGTACACCCATGTGCTCTTAGCCTTAATGGGCTTGTTTTACAACCAAACTTTTTCTAAGTTTGGATGATTGGTCAAGGGATGGGAAAGATGAGTTATAGACATAAAACCATGTGTGAAACATAATAACTCCTCAAAAAAACTTAGACAAACTTGATCAACAATGAATATGCATCAAAACTTTACTTTATGCACATTTCCCAAGGATAACTAGTGAAGTGTGTGCCACTGCAACCCAAGAGTTTTGTTTACAAAAGAAAAGGTGTAATGATCATGAAATGCATATAAATATATTCTAATCAATGCGAAAATACAAAATGAACATCAGTGCGTGTTAGTTACTATGCACCAGTGTGTTTGTATGATAATGTGCACCAGTGCGTTTCAACCAATGGGCACTGCACAAATACCAATACCAATTAGAATGATCGGTGTGTTTGTGTGATACTGCGCACCAATAAGTTTATGTGAGACTTCTCACCGATGCGTTTCTACGACCTATGGGCACTGCACAAATACCAATACCAATTAGAACACTCGGTGAATTTCTGTGATATTGCGTGTCGGAGCGTTTGTATAATACTACGCACCAGTGTGTTGATACGACCTATGGGCACTGCACAAATACCAATACTAATTAGAATGAACCGATGCTTTGTATTACCTACAGTGCGGCCGGTGCGGTTATACACCCTAACGGCGCGATGCATGCACCTTCAACCGCCCCGGGGCAACTATCTGGCTGACATGCATTGGGGCATTGCTAAATGCTTCGAGGCATCCTAAATTTGTTTTCTGTCCCGGTGCTTGGTAGGGTTACAGTACCGGTGCGTTCACTGTAAAACGCACCTGTGCGTTGACACCTAATTAGTGCACCGATGAGAAAAAAATCCGTAATAACCTCCCGCCGCCTATTTTCTTTTAGTTGTGCTGAAATTCCGTTAGAAGCTCCGCCAAAACCTTCGTTACCGAAAACCGATGTTGTAGCAAATGTTTTTTAGAAAATTTTGGCCAATTTTATAACACTAAAAACCTCTGTTATGACCTCCTCTAGAGGCTCTTTTGCTTTTAGTTTAACTTCTAATGATCGTTGGACTTCTAGAACCTTTGGAATTCGAAACGGCTTTTGGAATTACATATGACTTTTGATATTACATGTCTTTTGGAGTTCCATGACTCTTTAGTTCATACATGACTCTTGGGCTTCCACTTATTTGTCCTTTACAATACATCATGAGCTCCACATCATGATATGATGAGACTAGGAATGCCACTATCTTGGATGGTTTTGACTAATAGTGACTAATGACATGGAATTTCTTCAGTGGTAGCATAGTTTCCATTTATTTGTTCCTTATTCATCTTTTGATCATGGCGCTTTCACCCTCCAAATGGTCTTCATTGTAATAGTAGTTTGGGTGCTTCGATCATTGAGTTTTAGGTATGTTCTTGATTCTTTTCATGCTTCCTTTGTTTATCCAATTTTTCTGATCTTTCTCATGTATGCTTGCCATGGGGTCTGTGGAATACTTGTTTCTACAATCACTCATGACGAGCAATTATCAGCCTAAAAATCTCCTATTCTACCATGTTTTGTGAAAATTTTCATATTTATGCCATTGGTGCGCTCAAAAGGGTCAATGGTGCGTCACGACGAATGTGCATACTTTGAAAGGATGAAGGGATGAAGGAGAGGAACTTTGGGGCTTTGACATGCACTCATGCACTCAAATGAGGAAAGAAACCATGGAAGGATCATGCATGTCACAAGCCTGGAGGATGAAGGGGAAGGCTTCGAGCTTCCCAAGTGCCCTATGCACTCAAGGAAGAGAGGGAGGTACTTGAAGGCTAAAGGCTAAGGCTTCATGTCTTCAGGGTATGCTCATGCGATTAAGAGGACTCAAGAAGGGCATCAGACGCACTCTTGAAGGCTAAAGGTTGGGGCTTTGTGCCTTTGGAGTGCGCCATTTCGCTCAATAACTTCAGGAGGGTGCATGGCGAATAATTAGGAAAGTCTAAAGGATTGAACTTCGGGTCTTTGGGGTGCGCCAGTGCGCTCAAGTAGGGCATACTTCTTTGCATCGAAGGAGGGAATAGTTTTTTGAGTCAAAGGAGTGAACTCAAGGAAGACTTAGGCATTTTGGAGGGCACATTTCGAAACAAGGAATGTGATTTGTGCTTTTGGAGTGTGCCCAACTCTCAGGGAGGGTGCATGGCGCACTTCTGAACAACGAAGGGTCTCCTATCAAGGCTTTGGAGTGCACTCATTCCCTCTTGGCCATAATGGGCTCATTTTGCAATTGAAACTGAATGATTGGTCAAGTGGTGAGCAAGATGAGTTCTAAACATCAAACCATGTGCGACACATATCAAATCATCAATAAAACTTAGAAAAACTTGATCAACAATGAATATACATCAAAACGCCACTTTATGCACATTCCCCAAGGATAACTAGTGAAGTATGTGTGAATGCGACTCAAAAGTGTTGTTTACAACAAGAAAAGTGTTATGTTCATGAAATGCATATAGAGATGTTCTAATCAATGCAACGACACTTGAGAACATTCAAGAACACTTACGACATATAAAACAACATATAACAACAATTGACGATTGGGGTGACACTTGATACGACAATAATGTAGGCTCCAAAATTTGAATGTGGTGAAATTTCGGAGGGTGTTATAGGAACGAAAACACATCCATAGGGGTTTCACTTAATGAACCTCTAACATATCACATGCATTCATGACTTACTAAACAATACCCGTAGTTTGACTACATATTGGAAAATACCTTTAAAAATCATATTATATAACCCCCTACCAATACAAATCCAACACACTTTCCTAATTGAGAAAACCCTACTTTCACTAGATATTGTAGGTATCCATTATATTAAAACCCCTTAGCCTCTAATATATGTTCAATATATTATGTGAGTTTTTGATCAATATATATCCCTCAATAAAAATGCATGTGATATGGTATTGCTCTTCAGCAAAACCTCAATTACAACAATTCCCATCTTATCTTATTTTCTTATATTGTGTTTTAATTTTTCTATTTTAAAAATCTAATAACTTAAGTTGGATCATTTGGGATCTTTGGTGTAAGATGATTGCTAGCATGGATTTTTTACATATACATTCAACGAATCGGAGAAAAAGGTACTAGCTTCAAGGATCATTGATTCTCTAAGGCTTCATTATTCTTTAATATTAAAAAGAAAAATGCTTAATATATTTTCATACTATAATTAATTCATTCATATTATTTAAAATATAAATATTTTATATCTTTTTTAAATAAAATTAAACAAATATATTAATAGAAATTAAATTTAAAATAATATTCCGGCCATGAATTTAGAGCTGAAGTGAGTTTACAAAGTCAAGGTCTCTAGCACGGTTATCATGACCAAATTCTTCATTTCATTGGTGGCGATGTTGTACCCATCGCGGTATTTGTAGCCATGAAGGAGAGCTCTGGTGATGTCGAAAGCATATTTCTTGGCAGAGATGGGAACATTGGGGTTTGGTTTGAGAAACTCCCAATTTAATTCTTTGATTAACTCATTGACCATGCCATGTATATGATTTACAACATCTTCCTCTGTTAATCCATGATTATCTTTCATATAACATGATATACACGTAGCTACTTCTCCACGGGCTTTTTCTGCCTGCATTGGCCGTGCCAATTTCAGAATCATGAACTGTATTTTAACAAAAACTAGTAAAAAAATCAATAAGAGAATGTAATGCAAAAATTACTCCATTTGCATTGGGATGGATATAGGTCGTACCTTGTAACCACAAGTGTCACTTTTCAGTCTAAGGATACCAAATGCCAAGCTACTGAACCTCGTTGGAAAGTCAGTTTCCTGCAGGTTGGGGTGAGGAAGGGGAATGTCCAATGTTGGAGTGAGTTGCAATTGTATTATAGTATAACCAAAACTAACTTTTCCGTTATTGTAGTACTCCTCGAACGTTGGCAGATAAACAGTAGAGATCCACTCTGCTTCTTTCATAAACGAATCAATAAAGGCCTCCAACTGCACATACACAAGCAAATAAAATTATGTCATCACCAACAAGCCGTCGAGTGAAATCCATGCATGGGCAAGGCAATTTTGCCAAAGAAAAATATTTGTTTTGACAAATATAGTCATGAATCCTTATTGTTCATACAGCCTGTCGAGCATAGTTGATTGTGTCTAGGCCTTTTGACTTCTCTCCCTGTTGTGCCATTTCATGTACGGTTTCGTAAAGGACCATGTACACTCCTTTCATATATTGCGGAAGCCACTCTGTCGCGGACGGATCCCGTCTGATCACGTGCAATTATAACCACCACAATTTTATGTCAAATCGGTTCTTTGATGCAAAGGGATTACAGAAACAAGAAAATATGATTGTAAAGCTCGTTCACCACCTCTTAACTGCCGCTGTGAAAAGTTGGAGGTCGTCCATTGTTCCAAAGGTGTCGGAGATATCGTGGAGAACCGTGACAAGATGACTCATTTTGGCAAAGATGAGTCGTAATGCAGAATGCTTAGGATCAACCACAAAGCAAGATGCCAAAGTGTAAAACAAAAATAATGCTGTAGAACAAATCTAATAATGCTTTAATTGAATTTTATCAGGTAGAGGTGTGGACATACTGACAATTTTTCATGAATGTTGTATCTAACTGACCTAAAATTTAGTTCCTTAGATCCCAACCAATAAGGATACATCAAATTTAGAAAAACAATAAGTACGTGCTGCTTTTCTTCCAACTTAAGTTTGTATGTTATGGTCTAATATAAATGAAGCGTTTGCATCAAATATCTCACCCAGACTAAGGTCTTACAGTGAAGCTGATATACTCTCATATGTTGTGAGGCAGCTGGGAATTTGAGTTTCTCAAGGGAGTTTTATGGCATTTGGAAACAATAACGATTATGATAGTTATAATTTATCAACGATATATAATGAAGGGGTTACGGCAAATAAAATAACAGCTAATCAATGTGAATAGTGACTAGGACAGATTACGAATACAGTGATTAGTTTAGTTTTACAGCTGTAGTGGAAATACATACACATTACAATGAAGATCACGTAATGGAATGGGATGCGTTAATCACGGAGGATAAATAAAACGAGAAAGTTTATTTAGAATCCAAGATCATATTGATATTTATAGAACTCTTTTCCTGTGAGAAATGAACTCCACGTTAATTTGATCAATTTCTTGAAAAGTAACTGCTTGATCGAATCCGGGAAACGATATTGATATGGTGCATATTGAAGAATGAATAAGGGGAATAGTTGCACATCACTGTTTTTTTTAGAAGAAAAAAACGCTGAATATATTAATATATAAACAGTACATTGACTTGTATAATCTCAGCTGTAAAGTTCTGCAGCGAGAAATCCACCATATACTGGCCAGTTGATAATGCTCACTTATAGGAGTAAGGAGCGGAAATGTGTTAGGTTGGCCTCCTCATATCAGGAATAAATCCATCCCTTACAACAAGACCATCATACAGAAGTGAGGACAATTAGATTATGAAAGATGGAATGAACAAAAAGATAAACGACCTTCAGAAAATGATTCCTGTGTAGTTTAGAGAGATGACTGATAATTGAGGGTGATTAAGAAGCTAAACCTATTCAGATCACACCTGCACTGCCCTGTGTGTATTGTAATGATTTTCCAGAAACATAAAAACGCATAACATCTACATCATATTTTGTCAAAACGGGCTCGCTTGATAAAGATTGGCAGGCGTAGAAAAAATCATAACATGTCATTTTGACTGACATGCGGTGAAAATCTCTACAGGCTCGCTTGAAATGGACATGTCAGGCTCGTTTGAAATCTATTATCCGGCTCGCTTGTTGACAGGCTCGCTTGAAAAAGATGCATGTCAGGCTCGCTTGAAATCTATATCCGGCTCGCTTGTTGCCAAATGACAGGCCCGCTTAAAAACTTAAAAAAACATATCCCAGGCCCGCTTGTTGTGATAAAGGCTGGCACGTTTCATAGGCTCGGATGATATAAGCAAAAGCAGCGACATTCACCCTTGTTGTAAACTACTCTGCCACGGTTGAGAATCTGAGAGCCTAATCGGAAGAGAGTATAGTACCCTCTCCCATATGTCGATTCAAAAACTTGTAGGCTTCCAAAAGACATGAAACTCAGTTGCCAGGTAATGTAATGAAAAGGTCTGCACGCCTGAAATATGATTGGACGTTATTGAAATAGTGCATTTGTATCTGATTCATGTCAGGCTCGTTTGAGAAGCAATCGAGGGGCTTCCAACACCGGATTAAAGCCTATATACCATGGTATGATCTGGAGAAAACATCTTCCCCTAACCCAGGTGCAATCAGTAACCTTGTGGACATCCTTTTCATTCATGAAATGTACGCTAAACCAGCCATTTATAAGCTTGCTAACAATGGGAGAATATCCAATAATGGACTTCCATTTCTTGTATACCCAAGTAGCTGAATCAAAATCCTCAGAATCAGGAAAAACCCATCTACAAACTATGGCCCTACGTTGTAAACTAGTCACGCGGATACAAAGGTCATCGTAGTCCAGTGCAACTTCTCTGATCTCCATCCTCTGTTTGAATACCTTCCTCTTCCTATGACGAACACATCTTTGAAAATGACCTCTGGAGCGAAACTTAGGATAAACTTTTGCTACAGATGACTCTAGAAGCCCTTGTTTAATGATGGCATCGTCCCCTCAGAGCTCGGGCGAAAGGATGCCTTCGCCACCTTGCATCCTGTCAGCCATAATAACCCCCTGTCTTTTGCCTGTAATGAAAGAATGACGTCAACACGCAAACTGATTCATTTCAATTTCATGTTCATAGTGCCGCCACCTTCAGAGAATGTCGTGTCGATCAGAGTTACTTGCGGAAACGTAGTAATGGATAACCTTGTATACTACAGCTACAATAAATATGAAGTAGATATGATGTTGATGGGAATGTATTATAGATAATGTAGCCGTAGACGGCGGTTCCAGCTGGGAGGCCTGAATAAAAGGCGAGCCGTATTTTAGCTGCTATTGACCCATTAATGCCCCTTAAGTACCAATGACCATGACAACCCAATCCATGCCATGCACCCCATGTCGTTGAAACCCTGTCTTATCATCCGGTACTTGTCTTTATTTGCATCGATCAAGACTGGCGTACGTTACAGTTCCATTTCTCCCGGAGGATGCATTTATACATACATGAGACGGCCGGTACGCATCCTGTGGCTGTGTCTCGGCCTACTTGCCATCGTATATACATATACGATATACGCCACAATACAATGTAGACATGGGTGTTTGAATTTTGAAATTCAAATTTGAAAACCCGCCCATTAGAATTTGAAATTTTAAAGTTTGAAATATTGTTCAGGGGCACGTATTTTTGAGATGAAATATCAAATTCAGCTCCTTGCCTTCTTCGTTCGGGCCATGCATCATTGTCATTTCCATGGTGCCAGGCTTACTCTACAAATTCGTTGCAGCAATTCAAAGCATTGCTGGTTCAAGTTTTAAACAGCGACAAATGCCCAAATGGATATAATATTGCTTTCATTCGTGTCGATTTCGAGCCAGCAATAGGAAAGCCTCTGGATGCAAAGTCTTTGGGATTTTCAAAGACTGTCAATCTTGTAAAGGAATGCAAGGATGTTGCAACACTGAAACAACAATTCAAGCAAGGATGTCATTTGGCTTTCACGGTGAAACAGAACAAACAAAAAAGCCTCGTACTTTCACTTGGTGCACCCAATCCAAATCCGAATGCAAGATTTGCATCCAACAAGAAAGCCTCGAAGGATGATTTTAGAGCATTTATGTATCAAATGTTGCTGGGGGGTGAATTCTCTGAGGGTTTCCGGATGTCCCGATTGCCTCGGAAATTTGAACAGTCTACAGGGAAGCTTCTGGATGTTAAGCATCTTGGATACAAAAATCTGACTCAACTTGTTTCTCAATATAGTCTCCTTGTATCCGTGAAAAATGCCTCCACTGGATCCAGTCGAATACAACCTGCATGTTGTATCAGGAAGATTGAAGCCATAGCCACTAATGACAATTCTAGTAAAACAAAAGTCACTGTCGTGATCATGGAACATCCCCTAGACCGAAAGCGACGGAGCAAGATCAAGAGGCACGGATTTAGGGTTTAATCAGGGTTTAATTAAGTTTCAGTTGATTGGTTGTGCATGGCTGAAGAGCGTTCATGAGCTTATCACGTGAAGAAAGAATCATTGAAATGATATAATAGGTGTTGATAGGACTTACTACTCAAATATCGTTTGAGTTGGTTGCAGAGGCTGAAGATATTACAGCCATATCTTTGTATTAAAAAAGGGTACATAATTGTTTTGGAAGACATTTTCTCAGGAGCACTTGTCCAAACTAGGGATAATTTTGGTTTATGTGGAGCTTCAAATATTACAGCCATATCTTTTGTATCAAAGAAGCACGAGATTGTTTTTGGAGGACCTTTTACATAGGTGCAGTTGTCCGAACCATAGTTACAGTTTTGTTTTGTTGATGTAAGTAGAGCGGCAAAGTTTTTGCAGTCATAGTTATATTTGCACTGTATATATTTTGGTATGTATATATTTTGGGATACAAATGACTAGTATATATTTGCATGGTTATATTTGCAGTGTATATATTTTGGCATACCAATGATTTTTTACTGGGGCATATAATATTTCAGAATTCCTACATTGGATTTTTATAAAATCGACTAAAGAGTAAAATATTTTAGAATCTCTGAAAACCTGTTCTTTCTTGATCCGACTTGAGTATAAAATATTTGAGAATGTCTGTAAACCTGGTCTTGATACACATGTAGTTTCTTTATATTCTAACATTTCAGACCACTTATATAGCGAGAATATAACTAAAGAGTCATTTACAATAACTTCGATGGGGATTTAGATGCAGTGGATTTGAGCCAAAGCAGGTAGGAACTAAATGTTAATGTTATTAGAAAGAAAGACTCAATGTAGGTAGGTGAAATACTAGTTTCAATTGTAGTTACAAAATTACAAAATTTGGTTGAATTGGGTTATAGAGTTCCAAAATTTGAAAAATCAGTTCTGTTTAGATATCATACATCAAAAAAGATTCGATATGGGTGAACAATATTGCATATTGTCATTATAGGAAGGTTGCATTCTGTTGTTTATTCAAAAAATTTATTTTACTTTTTATTGGCATTTGTATTTTTATTTTACTTTTATTTTGTTTATATATAAGTTTTGTGTTCCTCAATAAGTGTGGTTAATTTTAGAATAAGTTTTCTAAATAATTAATATATAAATGATGTAAATTCAATATTATGAAAATATTTTATACCAATCAAAAATTTCCAAAAATTGTTTGGTTTTAAAAGTTATGCAATATTTGCTATTCAAAACTCAAAACTTATACACTGTATCAAATACCAATAAAAGTTTCCAAGAAAAGTTCATGTTGACAAATTATGCAATATTTACTATTAAAAATGTATATGTAGTGTATGTTGTGTCTACATTACAAATTATTGGCATTACAAATATGGTTTGATTTATTCGACAAATCCTTCATATTTATATGAATCCGTCTCAACGCCTTCAATTTCCCAAGACTATTTGGATATGAAGGCTCGCAAATTCCATTGTTAGAATGAAGGGAGTAGTGGGATTCTGCTGGTCTGAATTGCCATTGAAGTGGTCCTTTTATTGAAAATATGCAGAACCCACTCAAGACAGGTGGACAGAATTTTTTTTTTCAAAGACTGAAAACAAATTAAATGGCAGCTGTTAGACTTTTTTTTTGGTTGATTATGAAAATTAATTAATTATTTAATTTATAGAGTTGTGTTAGTATTGTAATTTCACTATTAGGCTGAACAATTTTAATAGGAAATGGGCCAAAAGCACTATCATACTAGAAAACTTCTAGATGTCTTCGAGATAAAAGACAATAAATTAATAATTATGAGATTAGTAATAGTTAATTTTAGTGAAATTATTATTACGGGTAAGAAATAAGAAGAGAAAAATATGTAAGTTAGATTCATTTTCATATATTTGCATTGATATTTATGGGCACATGATCTCTTGTACTAATAGATCCTCTAGTAACAGAGTAGTTGGCTAAACAACTCAAATGGGAAATGGCTGAAAGGCACTAGCACATTGGAAAACTAGTGTTTAAGGGTCAAAATGCAAGGTTGATAACTATGTTATTAATAATTTATTACATATAGACAATGGCAATAGCACAAAGGTAGAAGTTAGATTTAGTTGCATGTATGTCTATTTTGATATTTTTTGGGACATTTTGTACCAATAGATATTTTTGTAATTTTAGTAGTTTGTTGAATAGCTCCAATGATGGATCAAGAACACTAGCACATTCAAAAAATTGTGGCTATGGATCAAAATACAAGTGTAGAAAAATATGTTGTCATTGATGCCTATATATATATATATATATATAGATATAAAGGGGTTCATGAAAAAAGGAAGTCAAAATAAAAACGGAAATGATGGTTTCAAACCAATGTTATCTCCCATGGTATTTTTAATTTAAATTGGAAAAGTGAAATAAAGAGAATTATTTATTTATTTAATGAATTAACATGTCTTTTTATGAAGGGTTATGACAATGGAAAAAGTATTGAAAGGAAAATGTGGGGGGTAAAAATGTAAATTATGGAGTGGATGATTCATCTTGGAATTTTTTCTACAACAAATTTTTTGGGATGATTCAAATGGTGCAATTTTGAGCATTTTGAGGAGAGATAAAGTGAAAAATCTAGTTAAATTTTCAGATTTTGGTTCACTATACTTTTTTTTTTTGTAAGCTAAGGTGGTACCTTTGATTTACTATTAATAAAAGTCAGGCAAAAGATACAAAACTAGACCGCAACCTGCCTGTAGAAAACTAGGTATTTTGGCCATCTGAGTTCGAAATAGTTCAACCAAAACATAAAGAGTCTTAGTAACAAGAACTAGATCTGTATATACTTAAGACCATAGAAAAACCATAGGCTATCGAGAATCATAACAGAGAAAAGAAAACATCATAAATACCAGTAGCAACATTGCCGACAAAACTAAAGACATTGAAGAAGATTAATCTTCATCAGATTCAACTAGTGTAGGCGTTGTGGAAGTAGCACCAGGAAGTTCAACAGGGACCTGCTGTAATGCTTTGATCTCTTTTTCCAAGCTGGCAAGACGGGTGTACTGATTTAGTTGTCTTAAATTAATCTCCTGAACATTTCTGTTAATATCCGCAAGAATGGCTTCCAACTTAAAATCCAGCTTAGGCTCAGCAAGTGACATAATAGCTTTAGCAAGGAGACATTTAATGACCCAATAAGTTCGGACTGATTGCTGATAAAGAGATGTGCGACCCCGAGTATGTGCTTCCCCTTCCCCCCAACAGGCTTACGACTGCATTTAGCCATGGAAAAGTCACCTGAACAATCTGTTGAAACTTCCACCCATAAAAGAAGAGAGGTCAACCGCAGAAAAACCAGAGAAAACTAGAGAATATATATCAGCATCAGCTGCCAGGTCCAGCATCACAAGAAGGCGCAGAGTTAATGGTGTCAGAAACAGCCCAGATTGGGTACACTGCAACAGAGAATGAGTTGCAACAAAACAGCAGGGAAGACCACTGAGAATGCACAATCGGAGCAGAAACCCTGCATCAAAATTTGACCAAAATCGAGCGCTAGGACAACCCGAACCAGACAGAATACCTGTAGCGTAACAAAAGCTACCATGCTGTAGCGGCCCAAGCAGAAACCCCATATTAAAATTGGCCGAAAAACTAGCGCTGGGACAACCCAAACGAAACTGAAGGTCTGTAGGATGACAACAACAACCACGCCGCCAAATAATAGCAGACAAGACACAGATAAAGCATGCCTGAGAAGTATGAGAATAAATTCGAAAACCCATCATGTAGACATGAGGCATGCAACGGAAAAGGCCACCCCAACAACCAACCAGTGGCAGAAGAGAAGATCTAAACCAAATGCAGAAATTATCCCCAACAGGAGAGCGTGAAAGAAACGAAACAGAATGGTAATGCAACCAACCCACTCGAGACGAAAGTATATGACACAGAAAGCAGTAAATAGAACTAACGAACTGAAAAGGATGAACAGCTACGAACGGAAGAAACCAATGACAACAGCGAAGAACATAAGCCGGCCTCAGAAACTCTAGCCAGAAGCGGCCATATCGCCATTCCCACAAATCTGGTATAAACACCTTATGAAAAATCCGTAGTCGAGAGGAGAGTAGATGCATGAACTGAGAGGATGGAAAATGAGATCCTTGTGAGAAGTCCGTCATCCTGAAACCCTGGTAGTTGACACCACTGCATGCACGAGAACCTGCGAGAGCTAAACGCCAAACAGAGCAGATGACAATGAGAAAGAATATAACCAGAGAAATATTAACCCCGCAACCTCGGCGCACTTTCCAAAATACCGCTGACAAGCGAGCTGGCCGATCCAGCTGGGAGCTCGAAAAAAGGAAAATCGTTTAAGGGGGGGTTTCGGAATGTCTCGTCAGTGATCACCACATACCCGCTGCATGTGCGCACGACGTGGTAGGCGTACCATTCCTGCCGACCCTCCACCACGTCGGCGTACAACAGCCACGTTATCACGATTAACCGGGGTTGACATGTTAGTCCTTATGCGAAGTAATGGTCTCTCGGTTCGAGGTACCCCACCGCCATAACACAGAGTACCCAAATCGGCAGAGGAATTATCCAAGTCCTTTGTTAGGATTGCATGCAACTCTGGCATAGTATGCAACACCTCCCGACGCCATGGCTGATCTAGAGAACTCGAAACATGGCGACAAGCCCAGTTTGCAAGATAGTCGGCCGCCTGATTGCCTTCACGCCGCAGATGCATAGGTATGATATATTGAACATTCCGAATTCGTTGTTGAATATCATGTATCAGTGGGGTTGTACGCCAACTTTTAGAAATTGACTCCCAATTTAGACCATGTAGAAGTTTTTGGAGAATGCCAGTGACCATGGCAGAGTCTCCTTCAATTAAAAGCTCGTTATAATTCTCCCTCTGGGAAATTTGAAGGCCCACCTTAATAGCAAGCAATTCGGCTTCATTATTCATAGAATGCCCTAGTTCAGTGGAAAAAATTTTGAGAGTCGTCCCTGAACAATCCCGAAACAGACCACCAGCCCCGACTGGTCCGGGGTTCCCCTTAGACGCACCATCATAATTCAATTTAATAAAGCCAGGCTAAGGTCGCAAGAAAATAGCTCTGACTTGGTAGGGTAATGGCACCTATTTCCAACTGGAGGGTGCCACCATTTCCTTGGCCAAATTTAATTTTTGAAGAATTCTCCTCTCTTGAGTGAAAACCACCCAATCATCATGGTTCCATGGTTCGGCCAAAATGGTCTCGCGGACTCCTTGCTTAGCAAGATTCCAAATTTCCTCAAAAGGAAGCTTACAGTTGTGAAAAATCCTGCGATTGTGTTCCTTCCATTGGAACCAGAGGAGAAAACCCACTATCAAAACCCATGCTCTGTTAACAACAGGGCTTTTATAACTCCCTTTCCGCCAGCTAGCAATAGTTTGAGGTACACTATGAGCCTGTCTGTCAGTCTGTTGAAATAAACGATGAAGGTTAAGCCATCACTGCTCCATTTCAGGGCAGGTATTCAACAAATGCTCCATCGTCTCGAAAGAAGATTCACACATAACACACAGAGACGGGCCATGCAGTCCCTTCCTCTGCAGTTGATCCCAAGTCAGGATCCTCCCATGCCCTACCAACCATAAGAAATGTTGAATCTTCGCAAATGCTGAGTTGCCCAGATATTTTTCCATAACCGATTGACTGGGATATCAAAATGTCGTGCCTGCAAGTGATAAGCCTCCTGTATTGAAAACATACCCCGCGGTCGATACCCCCAACGCAAAATATCAAAACCCTCCTGGAGGAGGATTTTTCGAGTCCGAAGTTCAGTATCAAAATTGTGCCATTGCTGTGTATTTGGGGCTTGTGGCCAATGCTTCTTAGTTTTCCATTTTCTCCAGAGATCATCAGGTTGAGCATCCCAATAATGGTGAACTGTCGGGCAATTAGGGTTTTGTGTAAACAAAAATATTTCAGCGAAATCCAATCTGGTGAAAAACCTCTCCCGCTGCTACGAAGAGTCCTCCCAAAATCTTGCCAGAGAACCATCACGAACCTCCTAGAAACTATGCTGCCTGATCAGATGACGATTCGCAGACGCAAGATTCCAGATCCCCGAGCCTTTTTCAACAGTGGGTCAAGTAAGACACTCCTTAAGAGTAGGAGGCATATGGTACTTCCAAGTCCAAATGTTCTGCCATAACGCGACTCCACGCTGTAACCACTTCCACCAGAGCTTAGCACCCATAACCTGATTAAGAATGAAAGGATCCTGCAGTCCAAGCCCCCCAGTTGATTTAGGTAAAATAAGCTTATCCCAAGAAAGCAATGCCCATTTCCGCTTCTCCTGCACACCCTGCTATAAAAAAAAATTATACAGACTAACAAGATCTGCACAAGTCTTTTGAGGACAAGCCATACCTGATAGCTGATGGATAGGGATAGCTTGAAGTATTGCACACAGAGAAATTACCCGACTTGGCAAATTGAGGGCACGAAAAGACCAATTGAGCATACATTTTTGAATTCTGGTCAAAAGAGCTTTCCAACAGCTTGCTCTAACCACATTCTCGGATAGAGGCATGCCAAGATATTTGGAAGGAAAAGCTCCCAAAGTAAAACCAAGTGTTCGAGTGAGAAAACGCTAAGATTGATGAGTCGTGTTGAAAAAGAAAACATTAGACTTTCCTTTGTTCACCAGCGTCCCAGAAGCCTGCATAAAAGTGTTTAAAAGATCTAAAACTGCTTTGCATTCCCGAAGAGTAGCTTGGCAAAATAACATAATATCATCAACAAATTGTTGATGTGATAAAGTTAATTGGGGACCCCATAAATTAAGTCCTTGAATTTCACCATCCTGTACTTTCTGTTGAATCAACCGGCCAAGACCCTCCTTTGCAAGAATAAACAGAAAGGGTGATAAAGGATCACCCTGCCGAATTCCCCTAGAAGCACGGAAGGATCGCGAAGGAGAACCATTTAACAAAATAGAGAAATGTGCAGAGGAAATGCTAGACATCACCCACTGCACCCATCAAATATCAAATCCAAACGATAAGAGAACATGCTGGAGATAAGTCCAATTAAGACTATCATAAACTTTGGCCAAATCGAGCTTGATCAACATTCCTTTAGCTTTAAGTTGGCGAAGGGAATGGATAGCCTCTTGCGTAGTGATAATACCATCAAGAATTTGACGCCCCTTGACAAACCCAGTCTGCTCGGGTGGAATCAAACTTGGTAGAATAGGCTTCAAGCAATTTACCATGATAGTAGACAGGATTTTATAGATGACATTACATAAATAAATAGGACGGAAACCGGAAGGGGTATCACATTTCTCTATTTTCGGAATCAAAGTGAGAAAGGTAGGATTTAAGCCAGGGAAAACCTGACGGAGCTAACGCGACTCCTCAGAAATACCCACAATTTCCGGACCCAAAAAATGCCAACATGCTTGATAAAATTCGACTGTGAATCCGTCTAGACCATGAGCTTTATTCTGAGGCATTGCCTTAACAATATCCTCAACTTCAGCCAAAGTAATTTCCCGAAGTAAAGCTAAGTTTTGATCACGAGTTACCACCTTAGGAATGACAGCGGAAATCTTATCAATAGCATCCGATCGATGTGGATTAGGTTCTGAAAGGAGCCCTGAGAAATGAATAACAAGTTCATGTTCAACTACCCAATTTCCATCCACTGTTTTGAGAGAAAAAAATTGATTATATTGCCTACGCTGAATCATAGCTTTATGAAAAAAACTCGTATTTTGTTCTCCTTCCCAGAGCCAACGAATCCAAGATTTCTGTTTCCAAAGCAATTCCTCTTACTTACGCCTTTCCTCCAATTCACTAAGGATCCGCCCCTCTTCTCGGATAAGGTCGTCTGTTCTCCCTGTTAATATCATTTGATGCTGAATTTGGTGCATATGCCCTTCAAGTTTATGCTTCTCTTTATGGATGTTACCAAATTCAAGTTGGTTCCATTTCTTAATTTTTTGTTTGACGTCCTTCAGCTTTAATTGAAAAGTGTGCATGCGATTACAGCCAGTAACCCTACTCCCTTCACACCAGTTACGAACTTTCTGTACAAAAGAAGCATCGCGGAGCCAAAAGCTTTCAAAACGAAAAGGCCATTTCTTCTGCTATTGTTTAACATCCACTTCCAAACAAACAGGGCAATGATTAGAGCCAAGACAGGGCACAATAGATGCTTTGTAAAAAATATCCAAGCTAACAAAATCCTCAAATACCAGAAAACGATCAAGGCGAGAAGCAATTTGATGCTTTCCCCCTCGGCGATTATTCCAAGCAAATTTGCCATTCGTAGTGGGGACATCTACCAAAGAAGTATCCGTAATAAGATCAGTAAAGTCCTGCATCTCTTGAAGGTATCGACCAGTACCACCTTTTCGTTCATCCAAACTTGCGATCATATTATAATCACTGCCAACAATCCAATACTTATCAGGGTTAATAAGTTTAAGATTCTTAAAATTGGTAAAAAATTCAGGCCGCTCACCAGGAACAAAAGGGCCATAAACAGAGGAGACAACAAACCACTCTTTCGTACCAAGTTGCCTAAACCTACCAGAGAGCAGTCGAGGCAAACCAAACCAACCAGTAGCCTCCAAGTCTACAGGATTCCATAAAATGGCAACTCCCCCTGCAGTACCATTAGCGTCAATAGCCATAACATCATAACGTGGTTTTAATCGGGAAGCAATAAGCATTAATCTGTCCCCAGATAACTTAGTCTCCTGAAGGAGAATGATGTGGGGTTTATCCTTAACAATTCTATCCTAGATATGTCTTTGTTTTCCTTTACTATGAAGGCCACGAATATTCCAGGAGAGTATAATCATGAGGAAGATTTGTTAAGTTTCTGGAACATCGTGGAGATTGGCGCGATGTGTCTAGAGTTTACTAACATTTTACCTACCAACTGAATAGACTCTTGTATGGTTTTGCGACTGTGTTTCTTACCAGATTTAACCTTCTGAGAAGGTTCGTGGCTCGGCTTAGTCCCTCGCTGAGATAACGGTAAAGTAGTTACATCCACAGATTGTTGTTGATTAGCCGCCTCCACCTCTCGACGTGCCTGGATCGTAAGATACCTTTCAAAAGTCTCTTTGTACAATTCTTTTTCATCAGCCGGTATGAATCGATCATCCAGATTTTTCCAATCATTAAGTAAGCGTTTCATAAGTAATTATTCCTTCGTAAGGCCATCGTTCAAAACAACAATATCCATTTCAGCGTGTTCCGGAAGCTCTTGATGCTCTTGTTGTTCCTGTTGCTCATGTTGCCCTTCACTGTCCAAATGTTCCAAAGGGGCTTTGCGTTTAGCCATTGCCCGAAGAGCCTGCTGACGAGGCCGAATTTCTTCCACCGGTGGATCCATCTCGTTGTCCCCTTGATCTTGTTCTTGTAAAATATCATATCGATTTGTTGACTGTCGAGGCACTTTCTTCTGAATAGGGGGATTGCGCTGAGCGCACCCCGGTTGTTTTTTCTTGGTAGAAACTGTCTGAAAATCCGCCTCCTTAAGTTCTTCTAATTCAAACTTTGGTTGTTTCAGGTTGGCTGCCAACTCATTAAGAGGGCAGGTTTTATACAAGTGCCCATATTCATGGCAACACCGGCAGCGAAAAGGAATATGCTCATAATCCAACGGTTGCTCCATAGCTCCCCAGCATACTCTAGTTCAATAGATTTTGGAAGAGGTTCAGAAATGTTCATATAAACACAGATACAAGCAAACGATGTATAACGACCTCTCCGAGCATCTCAACGATCTTAACAAAACGGCCAAGCGAATTTCCTATGCCCTCTAAAATTTCTGAATCCCAAAAATCCATAGGAAGAGCAAACAATCGAACCCACACCGGGGCTGACAGACACTGTTCCTTGTTAGGGTTATAACATTCTTCCCAATGACGCAAGAAAAGCCTGCATACTAGTAAAAATAAGGACTTCCTTCAAAAACACGTTCTTTATCGAGTAAGTTGGTAAAAATAACTATAAAAAAATCTCTAGCACCAAATTTGATATCAAGATGACCTTTGGGTTGCCACTTAAGATGAATCCATTTAAGGAGATCCTTCTTAGTGGTCCAGATGCCTATAAACTTACAAATCAAAGCATGATCCTTCATATAACCCCGATACTGATCAAGTTTATTTGGAGGAATGATAAAACGAGGTTTCTTGGATGATTTAGGCAGACACTGACCTCTTTGCTGGGCTTTCCATTGGGCCCCAAGTACGGGACCAGCACTACCAGGTTGAGACTGCCCACTACTTTCCCCTATCATGATATTTCTGTAGGAGGGGGTATCCCCCTCCCCCAAGAAGCCCACTATTTTCCCCTACCATTTACTATTAGCAAACCATTTATATATATAGCTAACATCAAGTTAGGTTTTTCTTAAATTTAAAAAAAAAATAATAATGCTTTCTTAAAATCAATGTCCTTTTCATTTTACTCGTTTTCTAATTTATACTATAATGTACCATAATTAGCACTTGTCTTAGTTGTTCAAATTGTCGGGTCATTTATAATATTGTGAATATTTGTAAACTCTAAAAATGAATTACAATATTACTAAAAAAAGCAAGAAAAAAAGCACTGGAAATGAATCTAACTTTACTATCCCTAGGTATACTTTTACTTCTATGCATAAAGAAAAAGGAAATAAAAACTCAAGAACAAGCAGTAATCAGCCAGACTTTGGAGCAACCCCACAAAAGTGGATGCGTGGCTCTTCACTCATGTCTTACCGTACACTCTTCGCCCTCTGAAAACCCTGCAAGATCCTGAAACTATGATAATAGTTACTTGAATAAAAAATTACAACTCCCCGACAATGACGCCAAAATGTTGATAGTTTTAATTGGTGAATTAAAGCTCTTAATATTTAATTGTCAATTCGGGCTCGTAAACATGAGCTACACTTCACTTCTTGAGTCAGTTTGTAGGTCAGAGCTTTAATGTTTCCTTTATAATGATCAACTAAGTAATAAAACACACAAATTATTATGAATAAACAACTTTCAGAAAGGGAATCAAACCATCCCACTAAAAATAATCGAATTCAGCTTTAGATCTTAAGATTTTTATTGAATCAATCCAATTCTGCTCAGGAAAATGCACTTAAGTGAAACGCTAATTTTTATTTCAAATGAAATTTGAACTTGAAGTAAATAATTGCAAACTTAATGTATTTAACCACAACTCAATCCAAACAAACTTAAAACTGAAATCTCAAAATTAATTCTTGCATTAAACCCTAAAACTGTACTTGAAATTGAAAACCCTAAAATGGTATGAGCTCCACATACACAAACTTTAATGCTTCTTTCAAAAATAAACAAAAAGGGAATGCTGGCTAAGAAATGATCTAAATTTCCCGACTCTAAGGAATTGTGTACACACCCGCTCAAATGAAATTAGCAACTCAACTCTACTCTCTAAAGAATTATGCACTCACTCAATCAAATGAAATTAACAACTCGGATCTCTAAGACTCAACAAACACTTTAACTCTCTTCAACACCCTTGAAAGCAATATTGAATCTATTTTCAAAACTGAAAATAACTCACTAAACCCTAACTCTATTTTCAGAAATAAAAGGCAAGGTAGAACGAAGAAATTCTATTTAATCACACACATAAATGCAATAAGAATAAATCAATTGAAAGACAATACTGATATTCAAACTCAACTTACATCACAACTTGACGTGGACTTATCTGCTTCACTCTTCAAGTAATCTATGAAATTCAAATGAAACTGGAACCTCTCTCTTTCAAGGGAAATGAATCACACTCTGTTATCTACCAATGCAAATTCCCAAACTTCAAAATTTATCAAATTAACCATCAAATACAACACTGTGATATCGATCTATTCAAAAAGTAAACTACAGGAAACAATCCTTCGTAAAAAAAAGTATTCTCACCCAATTTAAAATTGGAAATTCTCACACACTCTTACTGCAATTGAACTCACTCACAACTAAAAATATTAACTTAAAATGTATTTCAATACTCCGTAAAAAAATTCACCCTTTCACACTATCTTCATTCAGAATCACACTCATTGTCTTACTGAATTTAGAATCACTCTCAAAATCAACAATACTTAAATTGAAATGCTATGATTATTTGGCACATACATATAAAAATCTACTCAGTCTTTGAAAGCAACTCAAAATAAAAACAACATTTCTGTCACTCAGTCTTTCCAAAATCAATTGGACAGTGAACATACCAAATCAATTCCTATTCACATCTTAGTTTAATGGCACCTATAGGTACAAAGAAATCGATCTATGAGAGAATGTGCATACCATTCAAGGTTAGGGCCTATTGATACAACACGGAGATTTTTGAAAGGATTAAATCTATGAATAAATAGAAATATAATTTTTGATTTTAACGCACACAGTTCTGTGTCCATTAATTCACTGTGATTGTGTTTGAAGGGAACATGGGATTTTTATTATGTTTAATTTAACATGCATACCCATCCAATCCTTCCAATATATAAATCTTGCTGTTCGATGGAGCATTCAATTAAAATTCACGCTAATTCAATCCACAATGGTATCTTGCAACTGGATTAAAATGAATAGAGACCAACAATAATTTCTATCAAATACTCAATCAGAATATTCACACAGTTCACAATAGGATAAGCGAATTGCCACTAGATCACATCAGAACACAATCAAATATAGTGAAATCGAACTTGTGATGAACAATTCAAAGATACACATTATTAACTAGAATTGAAAATGTAAATATGAAATAAAAACTAATAATAATCACATGACATACTAAATTCTACCTTTAATGAATAAAATTTCCCAGGTTGTTGTGGGCCCTTGCCACACTTGGGATTAAAAACTTACAAAAGTGAACTAAACTTCAACGCATATAATTCAGAAACTAAGTGAATTCACCATGATAAATCACAAACCGAGATTTGATTACTGAGTGAAAGAGTTTACCATAAGACTTGAAAACAAAATGGGAGTGGCAGTCTTTGCTAACTAACTCGTGACATTACATTAGCCTTTATAGGCATAGTTACATTTATAAAATAGTAAAGAGTGTTGTTCATTGTAAACATTTGAAACCAATTGATATCGAGATCCTATGACTGTTCACAATTAACATTTCGCTCCACCTAAGATAACCAAACTCTAACCATTCCTATCTCTGGCATAATTGCGTAATACTCCAGAAGTTTGCTTCATAAGGATGATTGAGCTGAGCCCGATTTCTAGAAGATGGTCAGCTGGAATTTTTTGTCGAAATCATGGAGAACTAATGGAGTGTTGATGATCCAGGTGGATATTGGTGGCCACCCGCCTATTCCACTTGGGCCCCCACCTTTGTCTCTTTCAGTTTTTCAGTTTCAGCATAACTTACTATTTTTAGCAGTTTTTCGGGTCTTGAACTTCCGGAGCCGTTTTGAGGCCCTAAACGACGTTTTTTGGGCATCGCGCTTCCAGCGAATGATATTCATGGTGAAAGTTGTAGTCCTCAGATAGAGCTTTCTAATGATGAATCATATGCGTCAAACGGAGATAGTATGCCACAGTTACGTCCCTGGGAAGTTGAAACACCAATTTACCCAAACGGGGCCCATAGTTTTGGCGCTTCATCTCCTAGGGTTAGGTTTTTGGATGTTTAGGGTTCTCCATTGTTTCTCAATCATAAATAGGCCCTCGAGCCTCATTGTAACTCAGTTCAGAGGCCTGTAGTCGCCACATCTCTTCTCAGAGATAGCTACCAGCGCCCTAGCTAGTTTTATTTCCATTCTGTTTGTAAGCAAATTTCAGTTCTTTGATATTAATGAAATGAAGTGTTATTTCCGCTGCATCTCTGTATTTATGGTTATAGGTTTATTTTGTTGCGTTCCTGCATAAATCCGGATCAATTGAGCACTTGGGTGAAAATTGAGTACTTCATTCACTGGTGATATGTCTTGCATTCCATAAGTCTTCAACTAAAAAGTAGAATTTCTTAGGATCCCCTGATCCGAATCCTCTAAAGATCGGTAACTTGATATCATTATCCATGTTTCCTAGAGGTGGGGAGGTGGAGTTGGAGGTGGAAGGAAAGTGTAGGGAGTGGGATAGGGGGTGAAGGGTGTGGCGGGGTGGGGAATCCCAAAGGTGCCCTGATTATTCTCAACTCCTGACTTCAACACACCTCTAGGGGTTATTGGATTACTTCTTTCTTCTTTGATCTTAGAGCCACTAAAAAATGGACTGTAATCAATCTCAATGTAATTTTCGCGATCTACTCTGTATCATTTTCCCCTTCACGTAGATCCACCTTTAGAATTCAACCCAAACATTAATTTGACTACATTCGTAGTACACCCTTTTCACATATTTTTTTAATCCACAACTTCAAAGAATTTAGATACTTATCTCGTGGACCCTTGAAAAATATTCGTTAAGCTTCACTGTAAGATACAAATGTGTCTATTGCGAATCCAGTAATAAATCCTCCCAGTATACTTTTGATCCAGAAATCAACAACTCTTGATATGTTGTTATTGATCTCCTTGAGTCGTTGTAACAATTCAAGGCTCTATGCAATAGGCTCGTCGTTCTTAAAAATGGTCTTGTTCTCAGTCAACCTTGATAATCATTTATGAAGTTCATTAGCAAGCGTCGCGAAGAAAATCTCGTGTTGTTCTTTGAAAATGTACCTCTACAACCAAGCTTCAGTCGATAGTGGCAGATTTCTGTTTTCTTGAACTGAAAATTCCCGTTCTTTCAGTTCTTCCTAGTCTTGTATTTCCTTCTTGGACAGATGCCACATCTACATATCCCTCAAATGGATCTCAGTCCCAACAACAGAACCATTTTTTGGCTCAAATGGGCTTCGACCCAGGTTCGAATTTGCTACGCACCAAAAGAATCCTTTATTACCAGCCCTTTCGGCAACGACCTGTAGCGCAGATCACAGTCTCAACCGAGACAATATTGGGGGATGTCAGAATCAAGTTTCCGCATCCAGAGGGAAAGTAGGATGTGGATTTATTGCTAAAATTTTACTTATGCTTATTTGGAACTGCGCAGATGCATTTATCTACTCTAACATATTATATTTCATTCACCTACCAATACTTATGCACACTACGCCTTTATAATTAAAACATAAATAAAGCATATAAATAACTTCACAACACTGATAATAAGCAAATACAATGTATACACACATATATGTCTTCAATTGGTAAAACTCTTCAGTACATATACTTCGTCGACCTACACACACAGCTGCAGGTGGTCTGCGCACAAAGCTACAGACTCTTCAAGGCCTCTGTGCACACACCTAAAGAGCCTTCCCTTGGCCTAAAACACAAAAAGATAAAACAATTACAACCTTGCTTCGACCATGAAATACAATTTATTAACTTCGACTCAATATGATATTTGTTTATATAGCCTTTACCTCTTAAAAAAACCATGGTCCACATACCATGGGCAAACACAAAACTAATACAATAAACCCGATCCCTTTACAAAAAGATGGGCTTTGACTCGCCCAAAAGTCCCTAAACTCTGTGCAGTTGATTTATCCTCACTGGACCACGCACTCCGCTCCTTGAGTTGCAGAGTCTTTTGACTAAAATTGGACCAAGTTGGGCCATGCTCAAAAGTGGAATATGGATTATCAAAAGAGGGAAGCAACATAGATCCGAGTAGGATCAAATTTTTAGTTCTTGTCAAAGAATCCATCTAGGTTTCATTTCAGTTTGAAGGTTTTAATCAGGCTAACAAATGTGTTTTTCTTGATTATTGTATGGTATATTTAGGCTCTACTGAGCTAATTTTGTATATAGAGGAGTTACAATGAACTTTGTGATGATTATTTTGCTAACAATTAGACCGCATAAAAGTATCAGTAAGTAAAGTCATGAGAATTCCAATTGATGTTAGAACCTTGAAAGATTCATGATTCACATAGTATGGTTGCCATCAAAGGTATGTAAATAGTTGAATACCCATGTAATTTGAACAATTTTTACTAATGAAATTTTTGTTTTTTTCTTTTCTTTTGAAAAAAAAATATCCATCTTAATTATTGATCAAGCAACCATCCAAAGGGATCAAATCTCTTTTGAGGTGCAAACCTATTTTTGCACCTCTAAATATTTAATCCCTCAATACAATTGTTAAATGCATGGATAAAATACATCTCTCTCTCTCTCTCTCTCTATATATATATATATATATATATTATTTAAATTGAATTTTGGAATGTATAAATGAACTCAAATGCCTTTGAAAATTCCTTTCAAACTTGGATTGTGTACAATGCACAACTTAAATTTGCTATTCCATCAAATATTTTCTAGATTTGAGACAAAATCTACCAAAAATATTCTTGAAAAAGGACCAAAATGTAAAATAGTGAGACTACTTGAAATGTTCTAACTATAAATTTTTAAATATTTACTCCATTTAAAATATTATATTTAAATGTTTTATTTATGAGCCACATTGAATTTTATTTATTAATAATATTTTTAAGAATCTATATATTAATTTCATATTAAGAATTATATATTACTTTCATGTTAAGAATTAAATGAATTACACATTTTCTTGATATTTGGAAGCCATTGATTTCTTTTTTTTAATTTCATTTACTCATTTTCTTTATATATATAATTTGATATTTAAATAAATTAGTTATCATAGATATTTATATAAATATAAATTGATATTCAACTAAATTAGTTATTATAGATATTGAAATAATTTATTTAAGTTTAATACTGAAATATTTTACAATGTATAAGAATAATAAAACTTCTTCATGCTAAAAAAGTGTGTGTATATATTAGTTTCTCTCTCTTTATAAAGTTGATATAAAATTATATTACTTAAATTATTTATAGTTGAAAGTGAGCACAGTGAGAATGGAAATATTGATATTTATAATATTTAATTAAAAGTAACCAAACATGTATATTCATTTTTGTTTTTTTATCATATTAAACATTTTTTCTTTATTTCAATAATATATATATATATATAATTTTTTTTTCTTTTAGAAAAAACATTTGTCAATTTTAAATTCAGTATGGATAAAATGTCCTACTAAATTGTAGAATGCACCTCTCAATACAATAACACATAAACTTAATAATAAATAATACATTAATTTCTAATTCAAACTATGAAATAATATTGAATTATAATAGGTTATATATTGATATAACTAAAATAAACATATTTCAAAATTAACAATAAGAAAACAATATCAATTAAAAAATTAAAGTGAAATAAAGTATAACCAATTTGGTTCTTTTATTCACAGTATGATATCAGTTAGTTACAGTTGGTTATGACGCAATCTCAACATTACACTGCAATATTTTATGCCGCATTAACATAAACTTATTAATTTAAAACTATTCATAAATTTCTCCATATATTTAAATAAACTTATATTATCATTTTGTATTAAATTTCGTATCAAAATTTATAGCATATCAGTTACAATGGGTTATGACGCAATCTCAACATTACAGCGCCATATTTTATGCCGCAATAACATAAACTTATGAATTTAAAACTATTCATAAAATTTTCCATATATTTAAATAAACTTACAACATCATTTTGTGTTAAATTTCGTTATTATCCATCAAAATTTATTTATATATTTTTAAATAATAGGAAACATAATAACAATCAAAATATTTTTTTTTCTTGCAATGAACTAGAACCAGATCTTCGCAGCACAGTTCCACCCACCTACGTGATAAATTCCAACATTCTTAGAGCTCTCATCATTCCTTAAAATTGGGCTAAAACTCAAAAGTCCGATCATCCTTTCAAATTTGCCCAAACTTAGAACGCTCGGGTCGAACTTAGTCTGATCCTTACTTAAAACTCTCATCATCCTTATTTCGCCAAACACAACGTTTTAAGATCCTCTTGTTACCAGAAATGGCTCCATTTTCAAGCAACGACTCAGGCTCTCATTTATGGAATGGCGCATCAGTTTATTAATCTCCGCAATTTCTCATAGAAGAATAAAGCTTAACTAGATTTTCAACAAGAATAGTTTATGTGGAAAGTGGCCATTAATTCATAATATCATGAATTTCTGAATAAGAACAAAGATTAACTCCTATTTTCATGAAGCTTAACTGGATTTTTCATGGCAGATTCTCCAGCAGCGAATATTGTTCTAGAAACCCCAAAACCCCAATTCTTCGTCCACTGGGATAGAAACACAAAATAGTCCAGAGACACATCCAAGGGTGGAAAATCCTGTAAAGTCAAAGACACACCAATCTTCAGATCATCAAGAATGAAGTCTCGTGGCTGCATTCCGCTTCCATACTGTATGATGAGAACGCCACATCTTTGGAAGGCAATGAAAATTATTTTGCTACGTACCTTCATCTGCTTGTGGAGACGGCCACACCGCACAGAAAACCAGAGAATCCCATAGCAGCTACAATCCCTGAGAAAAGTAAAATTATTATGGTCTACCCATTAACAACATTATGAATACAAAATAACTACAAATATCGCCAAATCGGAATCGACACTCATTCTGCTACTCCAAATCGGAATCGACACTCATTCTGCTACTTCACAGTCTTTGAAAATCCCAAAGACTTTGCATCCAGAGGCTTTCCTATTGCTGGCTCGAAATCGACACGAATGAAAGCAATATTATATCCATTTGGGCATTTGTCGCTGTTTAAAACTTGAACCAGCAATGCTTTGAATTGCTGCAACGAATTTGTAGAGTAAGCCTGGCACCATGGAAATGACAATGATGCATGGCCCGAACGAAGAAGGCAAGGAGCTGAATTTGATATTTCATCTCAAAAATACGTGCCCCTGAACAATATTTCAAACTTTAAAATTTCAAATTCTAATGGGCGGGTTTTCAAATTTGAATTTCAAAATTCAAACACCCATGTCTACATTGTATTGTGGCGTATATCGTATATGTATATACGATGGCAAGTAGGCCGAGACACAGCCACAGGATGCGTACCGGCCGTCTCATGTATGTATAAATGCATCCTCCGGGAGAAATGGTACTGTAACGTACGCCAGTCTTGATCGATGCAAATAAAGACAAGTACCGGATGATAAGACGGGGTTTCAACGACATGGGGTGCATGGCATGGATTGGGTTGCCATGGTCATTGGTACTTAAGGGGCATTAATGGGTCAATAGCAGCTAAAATATTGGTTGCCTGAATAAAATATCACTTACCACCAGCCAATTCTGACATTCATACCCACCTCCGTCACCTGAACTAATTAGATTGTTTTATGAGGTGACGAGTACCTCAGAAAGTCCATAAATAGCGATAAGACCAAATCGGATTTCATCCCATCCAATGTCAGAATTAGGAGTGATCTTATGTACCTAAGGCAGATTTCACAGAAGGTGCCTGCATTCAGAAACTGAGCATCCTGTTTGGCATATCTGTCATCCTGATCTACCCCCGCCGTCAAAGATCTATACCGATGTCATCCCAGAATTTTCAAATTCAAAACATTGTGCCGGAAAGATAACACCGGGGTAGATCCTCCCGATCACGCTACTCCGAGCTAAACTGGGCAACAGCAGCAGAAACAGTCGGGCATCGACCACCACCTTCTGAATAATCTAACACCAACACTTTTACAAGGTCGAGAAACAACTACCAAATCCTTTATCCAGCGCCACGCATCCGACCCGAATGAGCAGTAACTTGATTAAAAAATTTCAGAACCACTGGATGAGCTCTGATAACCACACTCCTTGGAAACCATATGCCTCGAAAAAAATTTTACAACTAAACAAACCTACTGCCAGCATAAAATAATAATAACAGGAGCGAGGTCACCAAAAGCAACAAAACTCCCCATTAAGGTTCCAGCTACAAAAACAGAACCATACAGAAATACAACATCCATAAACAACCATAGCCACCATGAGCAAACATCTTCGTCCAAACCGGTTCCAGCTATGCGAGCATTACCAGTTCTATAAACAACACAAGCCACCATTAACAAACCTCAATGGGTACCAGCTTGGTAGACCCGGAAAAATAGCCACTGGGAGCGACAAAAAAGTCCTCAAAGGTTCCAGCTAGTTGTATGAAGTGTATTACCAATAGCTCATGTAAAGCCACTCAATGGGAGAAAATTGTCCATTTGGGTTCCAGCTTCAGCCCCCATTTCGCATGTCCGTTTTCCCATCCCTGTTCCTCCAATATTGCTCACCAGCTTAATCGCTCAGGCATCGGGTTCCAGCCCAGAGGCTTTCCAATTTCCAATCTGCTCTTCATTCGATTCCAATGCAGGAACGAGAATCGCTGGTCCTTGTCTTTCGTATATACAGAGAAGCACAAATTGTGCGGTTTCCATGTGAAAATCCCTCAGCATCTATGTTGCAATTACATTAATTTAATGAGGACGAATTGAATCCATTTGAAAAAGCCGAGTATCGATGTGGATTTTGATAAAACTTTGAGCAAACCCTTCAGTCTTGTCCTTTTCAATAGAAGGAAACATCTTCAATCATGTGCTGTGCTTTGGCAGAAAACTTAAACCAGGTATCTTATAGAGAACAGCTTTCCTTAATAAAGAAATAACCAGATGTTTACAAACTCGAGCCCTGTCGTGGATGCAAAGTCCAACTCTGTCGTGAGAGTTGATGATTCCATAATTATATTGTCCTGCACATCACTGTTATGCAAAGACACATTTCACTTGACAATTTATATTCCCTTATGGGATAGGATGAGATTGAGTTGGCCAATTTGAAAAAGATCATATATATATTCTAAAACAGAATGTTTTCAAATTTTTAAAAGTTAAAAAAATCAAAAAATTTTAAAAGTTTAAAAAGATTTTTCTGATAGATATAGTAAAATAAAATTAATAATAAAAAAATTAATTCATTAATCACTAAAAATTACAATTAATAATAAAAAAATTTAATTAATTAATCAGTAAATTACAACTTAACTATTAGATGAATATTAACACATTACTTTTTATATATATATATATATATATATATTAAATTACCTCAAAAGGTGTGGAGAGAGAGTATGAAAACGTCTCTTTACATCATCATCATCATCCGATAGAGGGGGTGTCGAACACATGGCCGGAATGAAATGTGTCACAATTTTCCGTACAGCAAGAGTTGGGATTGTTGTAGGGCAAGCAATAACCAGCCTGCCATAGGGCATTTAATGCTCCTAAGGCCGGCCCTTTCACCATACATGGCCATGCCTTGGCATTACGATGGCGTGCCCGGAATGTTCCTGACCGGAAAAAGGCTCCGTTTGTGTAGAGAGCCTGGGGATGACCGAAGCGGTGAATTAATTATGAACTTACCAACGAAAATCCGCGCCATTATTATTCTGAATTTGAATTGATATTCCCGCATCATTGATTAGATTTGAATTTCAATTGAACTGCCGCGCTCCATTTGATTTTTAATTTTGATTTGAATTTCAATTGATCTGCAGCGCTCCATCTGATTTTTAATTTTGTAAAAGATTCACACTGGTCAGATTAACCAGCCTTCCTAACTGTGCAGGAAAAGATGCGGTGAGGTTGTTCTCTCACAAGCACAAGCTTTCCAAGTTGACCCAGATCTACGATTGAGAGCACTTATGCTCCTCCGCTCGTAAATATTGTGCGGAATTTGTCTAGAGAGCTGGTTTTTCGAGAGAGCTGGTTTTTGGGGATTTTGCTTCTTATGCTTCTCAGATCGTCAATCCATTTCATGCTTTTTATCCAAATATTTTGGTTTTGATTTGCTGGATATAAATATAACATTATTTCTAGTGCGTTTTTTACTAAATGTCCAACCATGAAATTTTGCAGTGAAGGCCAGAGCTGCATGCAGAGGAGACGCAGAAAACCGCAAGGGCAGTGCAGAAAGAATGAAAGAAATGATAAACGCAGTAAAGTTGGAGGGAAAAGCACAAAGTCATTCTGAAATATATAAATGAAAAATGCCTTCATCCACATGTGACCAAACAGGTGCTGCTTCTATTGGGAAGCCCAAAAACTGTGAAGGCTGCTCTCAAGAAAGCAATGCAATATCATACTAACAGTAATTGAGTGAATATTGGCAAGTTTTGTGCCAGGAGATTACCAAGGTTTTCAATGTCAAATAAATTTCAATGTCAAATAAATTTTTATTTGTTTTATTATTATTTTATATATTAAAATTCAAATGTTTTATTTTTATTAATAAAAGATAAAATTGATGATATAAAATTATAAAACTAAACAAATTTTGATATTATGTAAACAATGAAATTACAAATATCTCATTAAATCTTAACAAATTTTGATATCACATTAAATCTTAATAAATTGTGATATTGATGTAGCTTCATCCTAATTTTGGCATTATTAATTATTTTTATAAATCACTGATTTTTTAAAAATCATGATAGGTTAAGATTTAAAATAGAGCTATGGCTATCATAAAGAAATGAGAGAGTAGACATTATTTCATACACCTAGAAAGCTCATAAGCACTGTGTTAAATCCATGTAATAGTACATATAAATATATCAAATTTGAGCTTACCATAAATACACTATCTTAGCAAATTAACAATTAGTGGAAAGAACAACTCAACTTCACACCAAACAAAAAATCAACTAGTCATTTCCAACTAGATCTAACAACAGCCTAAAATATAGAAACAAACCTATGTAAAGACAACCAATAACCAATAATAGTAACAATCACACATTTAGATCTAAGACTTTTGTGATCCATAATTTAGATAAATGTTTAGATCTAAGACGGTTGTGATCCATAATTTAGATAAATGTCTTTCCGATTCATCACATCATTAGGATTTTGTGATCCACCTTGTCCTAAGGATGAACCACATTAGATGGTTCAAAACGTCGACCTAATTCTAATGATGTGATTAATCCAAAAGACATTTATCTAAATCACACATATGACAAATATGAGTTAATAATTCTAAGACTCTCCCTTAACAAGTGTTTGCCTTAATATTTGTTAAGCGAGTTCATCATCATCTAGGCCTTTCCAACAAATTCTCCATTATGATTTGAAGAATCTTGTGGTCAAAATCATGTATATTTGGTTCATTGTTACATTTCCACCTCATACCTCCATCATGTCTTCATCACCAAACTACCAATATCCATATAAAGAAACAACTATCCACTAGAATCCACAAGTTTCTAATTGTTCCAACCATCAATTTAATTGAATATCCTTCATGTACATGGTTCATTCAACTTCTTAATGAATTGCCCCATAAATTTAAAGCAATCATTTTTAAGCGTCTTCCAAAGTTGACAATCAACATGGTCCACTCATAAAGCATCCAATCAAAACATGGCCCACTCCTCCAATAGTTTAATAATTTTATAACGAAAAAAATTGCACTATATTGAATAAGTTTTTCAAATCATCACGAACACATGGAAAAGGGGTATGCATGCCTTTTCAACTTTTAAGTATAATTCACATACTCCATCCAATGGGGACACCAGGTACATGCCTTGAAAACAATGCAAAGATATTCCCACAATACTTCACTTAAGCACCAACTCTTGACAAGATACATAACTTCATATGTTGCAATAAATGCAAGGTGTAGCTAAAATTGTTCACGATCATTTCAATCTCACCATTCCACTTCAAATTTTATTCTGCAATTAACCTTTGACTTCTCTAATGAGAACAATGTAACATCATCATATTTTTAGTTTCCATAATTATATTCACCTAAGTAACTTGTTTCCATATCAATCTGAAAAAGTGGCAATGTTCTTCCATTCACTCTCTGTAGTGTTATTTTGAACAACTGTATCATCCCTTGTTCTACCCTTGTTCTTGTAATGATAATTTTGATTGTAACACCAATGTGGAAGAATCGCGACTAACTAAAACTTTGATTAAATATATTATAATTATTATTTAAACTTAATTAAAACAATTGAAGGTTGGTTTTGACACCTAATCTTTGGGATTGGGTAAATCCATGTAAATATTCTAAATAAAAAAATAAGGAGAATTAGAAGATGAGGAGGCACTGGTATATGAAACCCAAGAGTGTCTCCCTCCATGTATATATCTATGATCAATCTCAATGCAAAAATACAATTTGTTTTGAGGAGTCACCTCACACATAATCAAAGGAACAATTTTATTATGTTGGAATTTGGTTGGCATTGATGTCAACCCAAGTAGCATCCAAAATAATGCTTGCTTTTGACGAGGAAAATATTTGGGAAGATCAATTTTTTTTCTCTCATGGTCATCATAATTTGATTTTCCCTATCATGTCGATTCCAATGGTAGGTAGCATGCCACAAAACTCCTCACAATTAAGGAGATATGCCCTATCAATTCATAAGCCCCATAATGTGGTCAAGGTACCCCAAATGAGATGTTAATGGCAGCTTGATGACTAGTCCTATTTAGGCTTGATGATTGATTACAATTGGCATTCATATTCAAAAGAATCTTATATAGTTTATTTTCTTTGAGTTTTCTAAGTCAAACTTCCAATTATGACTTCTTTCATTACGAAACCAACCTAAAATAGTGAATGAAGTCGACTCCCTAAAATGATTTCTTAGAGATTGAGGTCGACCCCTTTTAAAAGTAGAATTATTGGTTTATTTTTGTGTTCGTCTTAGGGCTTATGGGCATGTCAATCCCTCCTTCTATAAGTAGATAGTTTGACTCTCTCCAAAGGGCATAAAATTCACTTGCTATCATCAAATAATTTCACTCTTTTTTTATGTCAGCGCAAAACATTACATCAGTAATCTAATTTGTTCTATCTCGGCCTTAATAATTTTTATTTTGGTTACTGTTATGGATTATCTTATTTGATTTGTGCTAATGATATCTAATGCTTTGAAAGAAAATAAAATTAAGTGAAATACAGATTCACCCACCCTCTTAATATTTGCAACAATTCATATTAGAGAAGGTTCGTTTAGTTGTAGCAATAGTTGGAAGGCAGATCTCAAGAGATAAGAAATGGGAAATCCAAGGAAGCATGCATCTAAACAATCAAAGGAAGTCTATGATATTGCAATAATCTCAAAATTTGTTACAATTATTGAGTTTGATGAAAAATAATACGAAATATGGGAATCTAGAATGAGAGTCTATTTTAAAGTTCATGTTTATGATGTATGAGATTATGTTATTTCTAGAAACACATCTACAGATGAATCAAGAAGTTATAATACAAAAGCAATCAATGGCATTCTTATTTCTCTATTAGATTCTATGAAACTCAATGTACGTCAATGCTAATCAGATAAACAACTTTGAGAGAAGCTTCAAAGTCTCTACTTAAAGAAGCATGCAGGTCAAGATGAAGATGATGATGATACTCAGGGTAAAGATATTAGCTATGATGAAGAAGAAGCAAAAGTGGACGTGGAGAGAGAATTGACCAGTGCTTTAAGTAATCTTAAAAAAACAAGGAAAAAAAATCAAATACATGAAGCTGAAGCTATTCAAAATAAAAAGGAACTTGATGCAGCTTTGGTAGAAATAAACAGGCCCAGAAAAGAAAAAGAAAAAAAGGATTTTGACAAAGCAATAGAAGAGTTTCCTTCCCGAGACGTCAAGTTAAGGAAGGAGAAAAGAGAGACAAAATATTAACAACCTAGCTGAAGGAAATTGCTTTGAAGATGCAAGATGTTTAAAAGAATAATCATGTGATTAAATGAAAATGGTCAAGAAATTATTAAGAGATGAAAGGAGTTGTGGAAACCCTTGCGATGGTTAGGGCTTCACCCTAGATATTCAATATCTTCTTTTTTTGTACATGGATTTTCTATAGATTGCTTTTGTAGATCATGCAAAGAAGAATCCTTGTGATTTGGTGAAAATTTTGTTTCTTTTTCATTTATGGCTACCAATCAAACTGGCTCTTCTTTGGTTTCATACAACTCTATGCTGAAATTTGGTTCTCGTCTTCAAATGGTACAAGAAATTTCTTCTCGTAGTGTTCTCGTGGATGAGGACGCTTTCTATTATGAAAAATATTTTTTGAAGAATGGCTTGGTTTGCAGGTTTAATTGGTACTGGCCATGGCTGGCTGATCTAGATCTATGAGAAATGAAAGCAACTTTCGACAGAAGAGTTGAATATTTACCCTATGGCTCGGAGTTTTTTCACTGTGGTTTTTAATAGCATTGAGGAAAATAAACCCATTTTGGAAGTTGCGTTGTGGTTTTAGGGGAGTGTTGGTCTCTTCATGCTTCCCTAGACTTCCACTTGTGACCTAGTGATGGCATTAATCTCCATAACCCCAGTTTTGGTAAGGCTTCAATAAATTATCCAAGATTATATTGAATATTAATTCCAATTGTAATCAATCATCAAGCTACCATTAACATATCATTTGGGGCACCTTGACCACATTATGGGGCTCCTAACTTGACAGGGAATATATCCTCAACCATGAGGAGTTATGTGGCATGCCACCTACCATTTGTCATTTTTCTCTTAGTTTTGGTGAGGGGTGATACAAATCACTTGAAACATTAGACTCAAAAATACATAAGACTTGGCTATCTAGAAGCACTTTATTAACCCCTTAACTTCAATAATAATGCTTTTTGAAGGTAACAAAACTATAACTTCACATTGACACTTCAATATCACAATTTTATAGCATTGTTGTAGGCGTTGGAAAATGATTTTACAATGCTCCTATAGGCGCTGGAAAATCATTTCTAGCACCAAAAGAAATCATTTTCCAACATTTTTCTGAAGGAGGCGTTCAAATTTTTTTTGGAAGTTAAAGTTGTAACATTACAAGTCAATTTTTTTTGTAGTTTGAAGTTTGAATAATTCATTGCTTTATAGGGTTGTCTGTTATTCACTGAATGGATATCATTTATTGTTGGAGGAATGAACACTGATTAAAATGAATTTTATTTGGATTATATATTATTTAAGCATGAGTAGGTTTGCTTCTGATGTACCATATTTGGATAACTTAATATTATTTTCATGATTAATTATAGCAGATTTTAATGTTTCTCAATGCTTTATGATTACATTATGTGTTATTCCAGGAAGAATTATGGGTTCATCAATTTAGGACCATAATTAAAGCATATGATAAGAAAAACAATTCCATTCTTATACATGCTCCTGAATTGGCTTGAGGAGGTTCCATTATTGTTACAAATCAAATTTTTCCTGGTTGTGCTTCGTGTTCCTATGTTTCCAACCTCATCAGGATGAACACTTTCAAGTGTGTTTGTTAGCCATTTTGGAGGACCTTTCTAAGATGGCCCAGGTTGCTCAGTTGACTGAGTTGGGGATGAATCAAGATTTAGTCTGCCAATTATGTCAATCACATCACTCAAAGTTTCATTAGTGGTTGGAGCTTCATGTGGGGGAGAGAGTGCTTCAGAATAATATTCCACATATTGATCAAGTATACCAATCCGCCCTTCAATATGTGGAATCTCATTATCAAATTATTGAAAATATTTTTCATGTACGAATATATCCAAGTGATCAAGTTGCCGCTCAGAAACATTGTCAGACTTGGTAGATTCAAGAAATATGAAATCTATAGATATTATAAACTTCTTGTTCACTTCATCATAGAGACATTATTCTTTGGAGGTATTTGAGTACCCCAAGAAGATACATTTTTGACTCCTTGCACTGAGTTTGTTTTTTTTTTTCCTTAGGTATCAAGGCATAGCAGATGGAATGAAAAACCCTGATCTGCCTCACTGAAGGAATGTGGCCATACCACATTTCATAGGGACTCTTGTTTTTTATAGCATTATATGGACAACTATTCTTTATATACACGACACATAGAACTACATCAGCCCAAAACATCAATTTAACATTCTTGAAAAACATCGTGGAATGTACCAAATTTAAGATTGTCTTGTTCATTCTTTCAACTACCTCGTTCTATTGGGGATTATAAAGCACAGTCTTTTGATGTTTGATCCCATGTTGAAGAAGATAGTTTTCAAATTCATTTGAAGTGTACTCTTTTCCATCATCAGTGTGAATAGAGCCAATATGAGATAGTGCATCATTTTCAAGCCAGGCATGAAAATTATTAAATGTTTTAAAAGCTTCATATTTTTTCTTTAATAAATAAACCCAAAAAATTATGGTGTAGTCATCAATAAATGTCATCATATATTTATTACCATTTGTAGAAGGAGCAGACATTAGGCCACATAAGTCTGAATTAACGAGTTCAAGTTTTCTATGTGCTCTAGAATGAGAATCATGAAAAGCATGTTTTCTCTGCTTTCCTAGAATACAACCATCACATTGCTTAAGTTTCCTAGGAATTGTAGGCACCAATAACACCAGTTTATTCAACAAATGAAGGTTATCATATATCAAGTGTAAAAGTATAACATGCCATAAAAGACTTGATGGAAATGTTCCTTCATCATAGTGAGAATTGTATGAATTTTTTTGTACACGAGAATCATAATTTTTCCTTCCTCTTCCTCTTCCTCTTCGGCCACCTCTTCCTTTAGAAGAATCTTGTGCACGATTCTTCTCTCTATCTGCAAGACACACAACTTCTTTAGAATATCCTAGGAGGTTAAAACCAACCTATTCCTATGTCTATTTCAACACCAACGGTTTTTATATCATGCATAATGGATCTTACTTCTGATGCTAAGGAAAGAGGGTCATCATTTTTCAATTCAAGACTGAAAAAATTAATCATCAATTGAAAAAATTCAAGTTCGGAGTGTGAGTCATACAATTCCTTAAAATTCTTTAAAGCTTGAAAGCCATTTGAAAATTGTGAAATATATTGACTCACCTCTTCATTTACTGATACTGCAACCAAGGCATAGGCCTTGTTGTTCTTGTTTTCCCAAATGGAAAGATCCTTATCTGATGTGGGATTTGCAGGCAAATTATCTTCTTCTCCTTCACAAGCTCCTTTCCACAATCATTGAAAATGAGGGTGTGTTTTATGTTCCGAGGCTACTCAAGGTAGTTATCTTTGCTAGAGAGAACCACTCCCACAATGGAAATTAGTGAATGCATCATAAAAAAGAACTAGATTTCCAAAACAGTTGTAACCTTGTTAAATATATAAAAGTGGAAAAACATCACTTTACACTATGTAAAAAATTAATATATAGCACCACTCATATATGACATATAACATATATCCTGTCCACCACTCATATCTTGAAAATTGCACCCATTCTCATATTAAATACCACAACTTCAACATATAAAAGGATTTTGAATTCATAAAACATGTGAACCATATCCAAGATTTAACATAACCAAGGTGCAAATATTTCATATATATCTCATAACATATGGCTCCACCATTTATGCATTCACCATGTATGTTCAACATACCATATGCATTCACCATACCAATACCATATGGACCCTATAAAAACATTCAGTACATAATATATATCGAATATGTCTGGATGCAATATATATTGAACAACATACCTACTTCATTCACGACATGTTCATTTCATCTCGATCTTCCATGCAACGCAAACCTCCATGAATAGTATTTAAAGGGCACTGACCTCTAGGACGCAATATTTAAAGGTGCCTCCACCCAGGACGATACCAAATTTCAGGACTTCTCTTTGTTGCATTAGAGTGGAATTCTTTGATTCTAACGATGGAGGCGAGCTTCAATGGCTGTGTAATTCAATGGGTGATATGATGGGAGGTGAGCTTCAATGGCTGCGTGCAGTGTTCCTCGATCATACTCTCTCCTTTAGCGATGGAAGCGACTAGAATCATCCGTTGAGATAGTATAGAGGTGGAATCCGCCCAACAATGAAGGCGAGAAGTCAGTTGGATATAAACACAAAAGCTAACATATTAATGAAATCGTAGGAAAAAGGTGCATGTTCTAAAAAAATATGCATAAATATGCAAAACATAGGCAGGAGGGAGCTACAAGGGTATAAGGGAAGCCAAAAATAGAGGTTGGGACCTGTGCTCTATACCATGTCAGGTCATGAGGCAAGGGAAGCCAAAAATAGAGGTTGGGACTTGTGCTTTATACCATGTCAGGCCATGAGGTAACTCCTCAAATAGAATTGTATTTTTGCATTGATATTGATCATAGATATACACAGGGAGGGAGAGACTCTTGGGTTTCATATCCCAGCATCCCTTAATCTTCTAATTCTTCTTATTTTCTTATTTATAATATTCATATGGACTTACCTAATCCCAAATATTAGGTTTCAACACCAACCATCAATTTTTTTAATTAAGTTGAAATAATAATTAACATATTTTTAATCAAAGGTTTAGTTAGTCGTGATTCTTCCACACTGGTGTTACGATCACAATTATCATTACGAGAACAAGGGTAGAACAAGGGATGATACAGTTGTTCAAAATAACACTACAACAAGTGAATGGAAGAGCATTGACACTTTTTGAGATTAATATGGAAACAAGTTACTTAATGGGTGAAAATAATTATGGAAACTAAAAATATGATGATGTTACAATGTTCTCATTAGAGAATTCAAAGGTTAATTGCAGACTAAAATTTGAAGTGGAATGGTGAGACTGCAACATGAATAATATACATGTTCTTGATATGATAGAAAGTTATTTTTAGAGTTTGTTCCAAGGGATGTTGATGATAGTTCTTGTGGGAATAGTGCAAGTGAAATGATTGTGAACAAATGAAATAATTTTTGTTATTTGTGTTGAATAAAAATAGACTTGACCATGTAGGAATGTGATCTACACCTTGCATTTATAACAACATATGAAGTTATGTATCTTATCAAGAGTTGGTGCTTAAGTGAAGTATTTGGGAATATCTTTTCATTGTTTTCAAGGCATGTACTTGGTGTCCCCGTCGGATGGAGTATGTGAATTATACTTTAAAAGTTGAAAAGGCATGCATACCCCTTTGCCATGTGTTCGTGATGATTTGAAAAACTTATTCAATATAGTGAAAAAAAAAATGTTATAGAATTGTTAAACTACTGGAGGAGTGGGCCATGTTTTGATTGGATGCTCTATGAGTGGACCATGTTGATTGTCAAATTTAGAAGACGCTTAAAAATTATTGTTTTAAATTTATGGGGCAATTCATCAAGAAGTTGAATGAAGCATGTACATGAAGGATATTCTATTAAATTGATGGTTGGAACAATTAGACAATTGTGGATTCTAGTGGATGGTTGCTTCTTTATATGGACATTGATGGTTTGGTGATGAAGACATGATGGAGGTATGAGGTGGAAATGTCACATTGAACCAAATATACATGATTTTGATTATAAGATTCTTCAATTCATAATGGAGAATTTGTTGGAAAGACCTAGATGATGATGAACTCACTTAACAAAGATAAAGGCAAACACTCGTTAAGGAGGAGTGTTAGAATTATTAACTCATATTTGTCATGTGTGATTGTTACTATTATTGGTTATTGGTTATCTTTACATAGGTTTGTTTCTATATTTTAGGATGTTGTTAGATCTAGTTGGAAATGACTAGTTAATTTTTTGTTTGGTGTGAAGTTGAGTTGTTCTCTCCACTAGTTGTTAATTTGCTAAGATAGTGTATTTATAGTAAGCTCAAATTTGATATATTTATATGTACTATTACATGGATTTAACAGAGTGCTTATCAACTTTCTAGGTGTATGAAATAATATTTACTCTCTCATTTCTTTATGACAACCATAACTCTATTTTAAATCTTAACCTATCATGATTTTTAAAAAATCCATAATTTATAGAAATAATTAATAATTACAAAATTAGGATGAAGCTACATCAATATCAAAATTTGTTAAGATCTAGTGCAATATTTATAATTTCATTGTTTGAATTTATATTTAAGCTAATATTAAAATTTGTTTAGTTTTATAATTTTATTTTATCAATTTTATTAATAAAAATAAAACATTTCAAAGTTAATATATAAAATAATAATAAAACAAATAAAAAATAAAATGCACAACATTAAAATTTCTTTTAGATGTTGTTATAAAAATATTATTTATTTACTTTTTTATAAATATTATTTATTCATTTTTAATCAATAAAAATTTATTAGTCCTAAGGGTTAATTCAAGTAGTCTATTTCTTGTTGCTATGTACCTGATAGATTGGAATTTCAGAGTAAATTCTCCTCCATGCTCTTGAGGTTAGGGCATGCTAGTTTTGCCTACTGAATTTGATTCCTTTGTGGCTTGATTTGCCCATATTTTCCCATGGATTCCGGGACCACAGTGTTAATGAACAACCATAAAAAAACAATAAAAATTTATTATTATTATTAAAAACCAACATAGATCAACTTTAAAAATATTGATCTAACATGAGCTATCAAATTTCTTCACAGTACAAACTTCTTACAATGCAAAATACAATGTGTTATTTTTTATTGTTTAAATTGTATTTTAAAATCCTATATAAAATATATATAACCAAATAAATGTTTTAACCATATAACTTAAGTTTTTCTTGATATATAAATAATTATTTTAAAATGATATATATTATATATGTAATTGATATTAAAATATTTACCAAAACATTTTATCACACAAATTAAAATTGTTTTTTTTATAACTAATATATTTTTAAATATATATCATTATTAATTAGTATTAAAATATTCTATAATAACCCACATTAAATATTTTTATATAATATTAAAATAAAAAATTTTAACAATAAAAAAAATTAACCCTAAAAAAAATTAACTTTATGACAAACAACCTAACAAGCCAACAAAATTATCATAGGTACAACAAAATCAAGAAATCCAAAAACGGAGAAAAACTAAAAATTATAATTCATCACATAGTGACTGAAACTAAAAACCATAATTCATCACTTCCACTCTTTTCCAAACTATGTGAGTGCAGTCCATAAACAAGATAATTGTTCTTAACTCGCTCTGAACTCTCACTCCAAGCCATGGAGAAGTTGTTCCTATGATCAAATTATATTTTCATAGTTGACATTGAAAACCTGTGTAATCTCCTCACACAAAACTTGCCAATATTCACTCTGTTGTCGATTACTGTCAGTATGATATGTTACTATTGCTTTCTTCAGAGCAGCCTTCACAGTTTCTGGGCTTCCCAATCGAAGTAGCACCAGTTTGGTCACATGTGGATAAAAGCATTTTTCATCTATATATTTCAGAAATGACTCCGTGCTTTTCCCCTCAACTTTACTGCATTTACCTTTTCTTTGCCCTTACGGTTTTCTCCGTATTCTCTGCATGCAGCGCAAGCCTTCACTGCAAAATTTCATGGTTGGACATTTAGTAAAAAAAGCATTAGAAATAATGTTATATTTATATTTAACAAATCAAAACCAAAATATCTAGATAAAAAACATGGAATGGATTGACGATCTGAGAAGCATAAGAAGCATAAACCCCAAAAACCAGCTCTCTAGACAAATCCTTCACAATATTTACGAGCGGAGGAGCATAAGTGCTCTCAATCGTAGATCTGGTCATCTTGGAAGCTTGTGTTTGTGGGAGAACAACCTCACCACATCTCTTCCTGCACAGTGAGGAAGGCTCGTTAATCTGACCAGCGAGAATCTTTTACAAAAATAAAAATCAGATGGAGCACGGCAATTCAATTGAAATTCAAATCAAAATTAAAAATCAAACGGAGCGCGGCAGATAATTGAAATTCAAATCTAATCAATGATGCGGGAATATCAATTCAAATTCAAAATAGTAATGGCGCGGATTTGCTTTGGTAGGTGCGTAATTAATTCGCCGCGGCGGTCATCCCCAGGCTCTCTATTCAAACGAAGCCTTTTTCTGGTCAGGAACATTTCGGGCACGCCATCTTAATGCCAAGGCATGGCCATGTATGGTGAAAGGGCCTGCCATAAGAGCATTAAATGCCCTATGGCAGGCTGGTTAATGCTTGCCTCAATGTATTTAATTGCAAATTTCCAAAATATCTAAAAATCTGGCCAACAGAAAAGACGTGAAACAATTACTCTCTCTGCAATACCCAACCTAATGTTCTGGATGATGAGGAAAAGTTGTGTTGCATATTTAGTGCACTCAAGGGATCGCTGTATCAATCTTCTATGGTTTGGAAGTATTTCCGACCATGAGATTCCATCCAATATGCATATGTTCTTTTTATTTGTTTTATTTTTAGTTTTGGAAGTATTCTAATGTACAGCTTACTCTATTCGAGTTGAACGGGATTCCAAATTTTGTTTCAATGAGATTTTAATATGTATGTTTTATTTTTTATTTTTATATAAAAAGTATATAAGTTTAAATAAAGATTTATCTAAAAAGAATTAGTTGGAATTTATAATTTTATTTACTTTAATAAATTTTGTGGGAAGGATTTTAATATATGTTATATATTGATATGAGTGTGTATTTTATAACTTTAATTTAATTATCAATAATTATTTTGTGGATGGTGGAGATTTAACCTCCACCAAATATTTTAGAATATTCATAATAGTATACACAATTAAAAGGTTGAGATTTATATCCAAAGTAATTATGTTTTTACTCTGGAAAAAAGATATCATATGAATACGTGTCATATGAAGTTAGTTATGGTTTTTTTGGCATGTGGTATTGATAAACCATAATGTTGACCCATGGTATTGTGTTAAAACCTATTACCTAGATCCATCTTAACACCCAATCTTTCTATCAAGCTTCAAAAGAGATAAAATCTATTGAGATACAAACATCTTTTAAAGTGAAAAGAAATTTGATCCCTCTCCCCTTTTGATAGATTAGGGGTTAAGATGGATCTAGGATGGTTTTTATATACACACATACCATATCTAGGTTGGATCCATTGCTCTCGCTCTCTCTCTATCTCTTCCTACCCACTCTACTCTCACCCTCACTCTCTCTTCATCTCAACCTTGTCAACCCCTCTCTCTCTCCACCTTTATCTCGTTATGTATTTATTCTTCCCTCCCTCTCTCCTCCTCCAATCCCATTTCTCTCTCCCTCCATCTCTCCTTTCTCTCAATTCCTCTCTCCCCCTTTATCTCTCTCTCTCCTCCCCATCACTCTCTCTCTCTCTTTCTCTACCCTCCAGCTCTGTCACTATCTACCTCCCTATCTCCTTCTCCCTCCACCCCCCTCCATATTTGTCTCTCCCTCTCTCTCTCTTTCCCTTCTCTCCCTATCTCTCATCTCCCTATCACTTTCTTCCTTCCTCTCCTCTCTCACTCACTCTCTCTCCATCTCTCCTTATCACTCCTTCTCTCTCCACATCTATCTCTATATTTTTGTTCTTTCCTCTCTCTCCCCCCTTTCCAACTGCATCTCTCTCTCGTTCTCTCTCTCAAGTCCTCTCTCTCTTTTCCTTCCTCTCACCCACCTTCCTCTGTATCTCCCCTCGTCTCTCTCTCTACCCTCCAACTTTGTCACTATCTCACTCCCTCTCTCTTTCTTTATCTCCTCTTCTCTCTCGTCCATTTCTCTCCCTTATTGGGTGTGGAGCCTAATTATCTTCTTTACATAGATGTATCACCACGTTGGACCCCTGCTCTTAATGGGGCGGCAATGTCGCTCATCATTTAAACTCTATCTGGGGGGTCTAGGGGGGGATACGACTTTTTGGAGTACCCTCTACCTGCCCCCTTCTCCTCCCCCCCCCTTGGCAGGGGGGGCAGTGCCCCCGAAGCTAAAAATAGATGTAAATTTTTCTTGTACAATATTATAATTTTTAGTCAATCTCGGTCGTTCATTAGGTAGATGATCTGATGGTAGAAGTTATGTTTAATTTAGGGTTTTTTTCCCTATAAGGCAACCCCTCTGTTTTATGAGGGTATTGTATTGCGACTGTGTATTATATGAGTATTATGAGCGAGAAATAGAAAGGGGGACTGGGAGAGAGAACAAAGGGTATTACAACGGATCTGCTAAAGGTTGTCTCTTCATTTTGTTGGATAATATAAAGGAAGGATTGGTTGTTCGAGGTGGATGTAGCCCAAACTGGGTGAACCACATATATCTATGTCTCTCTTGTTTTATATGTTTTCTGTGTTTTTGTTTTCACATATTTTATATGTTCCATTGCTCTGTCATATATAATTTTCTAACATCCCCTTCTCTCCTCTCCTTCTCTTTGTCTCTTCATCTCTCCTTTCTCTCAATTCCTCTCTCTCCTCTCCTTCTCTTTGTCTCTCCTTCGCTCCTTCTTTTTCTCAATCCGTGTCTCTCCTCTCCTTCTCTTTGTCTCTCCATATCTCCTTATTTCTCTCAATTCCTCTCTCTTTTCCTTCCTCTCTCTCCCTTTCCCTCCCACTTACCTCTCTCTCTCTCTTCCCTCCAACTTTTTTACTATCTACCTGCCTATCTCCTTCTCTCTCCCCTTCTCTCCCCCCTCCATCTCTGTGTTTTCCTCTCCCTCTCTCTCTACTCTCCCTCTCTCTCTTCCATCCTCTTATATGTCACTCACTCTCTCTCCATTTATCCCTTGTCACTCCCCTCTCTCTCCACCTCTATATCTCTATATCTTTGTTCTTCCCTCTCTCTCACTCCCCTCCAACTCCATATCTCTCTCCCTCCCTCTCTCCTTCTCTCTCTTCAGTACTCTCTCTCTTCATTCCTCTCTCCCCCTTTCTGTCCCACCTCCCTCTATCTCTCCCCCCATCACTCTCTCTCTCTCTACCACATCTCTCTCTCTCTCTACCCTCCAACTCTATCATTATCTCCCTCCCTTTATCCTTCTCTCTCTACCCCTCTCCCCCCCCTCCATCTCCATGTCTCCCTCTCTATCTTCCCTTTCACTCCCCTCCATATTCCCTACTCTCCTCTCTCCCTTACTATCCATCTCTCCATTGTCACTCCCTCTCTCTATCTACCTATATATCTCTATGTTTATGTTCTTACCTCTTTCTCTCTCCCTCTCCAACTCCATCTCTCTCCTTCCCTCTCTCCCCTCTCTCCCCTCCTCCCTCTCTTCATTCCCCTCTCCCTCTTTCTCTTTCTCTCTCATTCACATCACTCTCTCTCTCTCTCACACACACAAATTATCTCCCTTCCTCTCTCCTTCTCTGTCCTGCCTAACCGACAATAACTTGAAGATCTTAATGTAGCCTTTGCATAATAATTCCACACATATTTTATTCCATAATTTATGGATATAGTTGCAATACTAATGCATAATTTTTAGATATTTGTGTAGTGATTTTTTATTCTTCAGCTTTTCAAGAAAACCATCCAAAAATAGAATACTTGAAAATAACGTATATTCAAGTAAATAACATATATATCATTAATTACTTCCAAAAGCAATTTAAGCAAGCCTTTGCATATAAAATAGATAGGAATAAGATGTAAGAAATACACTTATAGGAGGTACCCCCCACCATTATTTATGTTTTCTTCAACACTTATGTAGGAGTAAAATTGGAAATGTGTAGACTTACTAGTGGTTACTACCCACCCAAATTTATGCAAGTCCTTCTCCTTAAGCAATAAATTACTTATTTAGTTGACATCTCAATTTAGTAGTTATTTCAAAAGCAAGACTATATGATGATTTTTCTACCAACCATTATGAATTTAGAATTGACCAATGTAACTTATAATTGTTCATGACCTACCAGTGGTTACTACCCACCCAAATTTATGCAAGTTCTTCTCCTTAAGCAAGAAATTACTTACCTAGTTCACATCTCAATTTAGTAGTTACTTCCAAAGCAAGACTATATGATGATTTGTCTACCAACCATTATTAATTTAGAATTGACAAATGTAACTTATAATTATTCATGCCTTTTTTCCTAGAGCATAATTTCTAACTTGAGTTGGAGGGGTTAAGTTGTCCTACAAAACAAAATTACATCATATCGAACTTTATTATTTTTATTACATTTGACTTTTTATTATTAATTGAACCAAGATTTAAATGCTTACAGTACAACAAGAGCTTCCATAATCAACTTCATATTACTTTTGACTTTCATTATTTTTAATTGATCCTCTTGGCTTAATTAAAAATATCCATAGTAAAGTGAGGGTAAATTTGCATGTTTAACATGAGCTTCCATAATCATCTTCATATTACTTTTGACTTTTATTATTTTTAATTGATCCTCTTGGCTTAATTAAAAATATCCATAGTAAAGTGAGGGTAAATTTGCATGGTTAAGAATCATGTTCCATATTTTCCTTAAACATATACATGTTTAACTTATATATTATTATTTTTCCAATTAATAATAATAATAATTTAAAATAAAGTTATATTTTAGTTAGTTTTTATGATTTTTTTTTTTTACTTTCAACAATTTTAGATGTCTAATGAAGTAAGTGTTTTCATGCTTGGGGTAGATTGATGCATATCCTTATTTACCACCCATTTAATTCACATGAGAACCTAATAGTTTGAAGTTAAATAATAAAATGATGGGATGGAATTCTTAGGGTATTTAGGGTAAACTTCACTTGGTTGGGATTTTACAATATATATTTTTTGGTAACCCATAGTTTTTCCCATGGAATTTTAATGTATGTAGCCTATTTAAGGGCATGATGACTCCATTGTAAAAAATAATAATAGATATATTGTTTGGAAGCAAGGGTTTCTATGAATGTTGTGTTTCCTTTGCATTTTTTTTTTATGTTTTTTTTGGTCTAGAGAAATTGACAAAACTTTTTCTTGTCTATAGGAATTTTCAAATAGCCTTGTACTTAAGTGAAACAAAGTAGGAAGGGTTTGATTCTTTCTGCTACCACTCTAACCTATAGTTTTTTTTGTCTAGAGAAATTGACAAATAATCATGAACTTAAGTGACACAAAGGGGTTGATTCCTTCTGCTACCACTTTAACCTATAGCCCCTTCTCGATACCTCTAGCCCCTTCTAGATACACGGGTAAAATAAGGGGATTTGAAACTATAATCTCTTGGTACATAAAATTTCATCATCACGACGATCATAAATTGAGCTATCCCTCATGGGCTTTCCTTTATGCATTATTATGATGCATTTATTATATCTATTTTTATAATAGTGGTATCAAAGCTAAGGGAAGGGCACTTTATTCAAAAAAATATCTATTGTTTATGTGAGCCAAGGATAGATTGATGTAATACATCTAAGTTATGTTGAGGACAAGTTAGCTATACTAAGAAGGCTAGGTCAAGGTGAGATGAGAGTGGTAGATAATTGGTAAGTGAAGGTTGAGGAATATGTGAAAATTATGGATAGGTTGTGAAAGGTCATGTAGCTTAATGGATGAGAGAATGAAAATATAGCAGATATTGTTAAGGCTTGGTGAAGGAGCAAAATTATTATGAAGAACCCTAGTAGTGCATGAATTCCCTAAAGTACTCAGTCCAAGTTGTAAAGCCTAGCCATAAGGAGGATGCATTCCATAAGGTTGTTGTAGTACTTATTTTTCAAGCATACATGTTGTAGCATGGTAGCACATGATATCATCCATGTCATGCACAAAGACAATGCATGATCAAGTTATGGAATGACCCATTTGAATAGGTATGAGGGAGGTTGGTGTACTGGTAGGCTAACTTGAGGCTAGTTTGTTGGAAGACATGTTATTTAGGCATACATATTGTTGTGTTGTGAGACCACTTGAATAGGTATGATGTTGGAAAGTGTACTCATATACTATCCTAAAGGGGAAATGTGAGATCTTAGAATGTGATATGGTTCATGAACTTTACATGAGAAAAAGTGTTAGTGAGATCTTAGGATGTTAGAGAGTTGATGAACCATGCACTAGAAAAATATCATAGAAAATTGGTGGATATAGCTACTAATGCCCCATATATTCCAAGGTATGGTAAGTTTTTTTATATGGAATTCAATAAAGATATTGGGACCATGTTAATCTCTCCAAGTAAAGTTTAAGGAGGGGATTGCTAATGTGGTTAGGGTAAAATTGACTAGTTCATTAAGCCAATTTCATATTATCATTAATGGGCTTATCATAAAACATTTATCAAATACCAAACCTAGGTGTAGACTTTGAGTTGGCTAATTTCAAATCAAAGGTATTCATATGTTGGATTTGAAATATAAATATTTATATTAGAGAATATACAGAAAGAGAAAAATTAGGGTCATGAGATCTATTATCTTTCCAGAGAGAATGATAATGATATAAAGCATATGCTTGATAAATGCTTTTATGTCAAGAAACAATGGTTATAAATTAAGTAATCCATGAATTTCATGGGAGGTTGGGTTGATGAAATAGTGGAGAAAAATATATTAATTTGGTTAAAAAGGAGACAAATAAAAGTTAAAAAGGAAACAAATAAAAGAGAGGGGGGTTCTCCTCTTCTGGCATGTTAGGGAGTACGAAACATTAAAAAAGAGTATGGAACATTAAAATTCAATTGTTTTTTTAAGGATAAGGGGATTCCATCAATCTAGGTGTTCCAAAAATTAAGAGTTTCAACCATAGAATACAAATGCAAATTATATATAAAAAAAAACAAGGAAAATATGGAGTAGATTCTTAAAAAAATTCAAGAAATTATCAAGCACATTCTAATTGAATGTGTCGCAAAGTTTCCAATTTTCCTTGCATGAAAATTCCAATAGTTGGGATTGTTCTACACATAGGCTTAAGCTCATGAGTAGAATTGGTGAATGATTTGTGAAAGAACCATTTGGAAGTCAATGGTGTGCTTGGGACACGATCCATTCTTTCTCGACATCATACAATTCTCCAAATATTGAGACAATTAAAAATAATGGACTAAACTCGTAAAATCCTAGGATTATTCTTGCATATATTGATATATTCTTCACAATCTTAGCTAGCTCAATGAGTTGATTTTCCCTATATGGCATCAAACATATAACCAATATTTCAAAGACTCGAGTGAAGGCTTCCGACTCGATGCCAAATGCAAAGAGAGTGTGTTAAAAAAAAAAACTTGGTTAAATATATGTTGAACTTTGAAGTGATGAATACTTACAATGTAAAATTTATATGGTCTCCTTTTTCATAAGTTAGTGAGTATGATTTCAGAATAACATCACATTATCACATGACCTTTGATGTTTGATGGATATTATTCTCAAAGATACAACTTCAAATCAATGGTACCACACAACAATATTTTGTATTAATATATGTATTTCTATATTGTTATTTTTATTATAAAATATAATCTATATCTTCACACAAGGGTGTTAATTTATAATCTAAATGATAAAATTTCTTGAAATAAATTTTCACAATTGTAAATAATAGTTAATGTTTGTAATATCTTCAACAAATTTACGTGGTTGGACCAAATAATAATAATAATAGTAATAATAATAAATAAATGTCATAAATCCCATGGTTTTGGTTTTGGCCAAGGAGCATTGCCCATAGTTTTTTAGGAGCAACCAAGTGTTAAAAGAAGGAGAGTCAAGAACAAGGTACAAAATTTGGTTTTTCTTTCTTCATTAATACTTTCAGAGCCTAGGCAGGTTTTCAATTGAGGGATTTTAGGAAAGATCCTCAGAATTTCTTCGATGAGATCCAAACTCACGCTAGAAGGCAAACCCAACTTCGATGTTTTCTCTGATCACACTAGCTGGTCCAATTTATTTTGTTTTAATTTGAGAGAGGTTCCGTGCATTTTTTTATTTCAGATTAAGGGTTTGGGTCTAGAACTTTGTATGCACATTTGACTAAAATTTATTGTACCAGATTGACAAAGGAAACAAGAGCGCTGAATTGAACGGTTCCCACCAGTGAATCCGTTAGGGAGGCATACCACGTGAATTATGAAAAGGGACATGAAGAGGGAGTGAACAACCGTGACTGGGCATGGCCATTGGAGGAGGACCAAGCATTGCGTGAGGTCGCTGGTGGAAGCAAGGTGACCAGCCACCTCTTCACAGGATTTTTCACCTACATTTACCAACAATTAAACGGTCAAGAAAGGAACGGTCATGGGGGTGCACCATCAAGAAAGAAGCCAGAGCGGGTCCTATGCAATGACCGCCACTCATCAAGAGACGAAAGATGAGTTTCTGGAGCACCCGAGATGTGATTCTGGGCATAGATCGCAGATAATTGGGCTGATAACGAAACACAATCCCTGTGCAACACAGAGGAGGCCATTACGCCAAAAAAGGAGGATGAGATCCCTGGCGAAGGATGCAAATATTGGACCGAGAGATCAACAGTTTCTTCATGCATGCAGCGTATTTTCCCATCGCATATCCACCGAGTAGCTAAAGGTGACAACTGTAATTAGAGCCTGAGTTGTGAAGTAATCTGTAGCCTTCGTGTGCTGAATTGGGAAGTTGACCCATCAATGCATAAAACCATTGGTAAAAATATTGTATCAAAAGTCCACTTTAATACTTGGGCCAAATCCATTAATCAAAGTATATTTTTGTGGATTCCGAATGGGGCTTGTTTGGATATGATTATTTCCATTTAAGATTTATGATGGGGTTATGGGTAGTGATTCTAAGTACTCATGATATCTCATATGACTATATTGTGTCGAAGGGGTGCTTATATTAAGTTTATTACAGGGTATTGATCGAAGAAATTATTTTATTTTATAAAGTTTATTGCAATGGTATCGGAGTCATAATCTTGGTCAGTTATGGGATGCCAACAAAGGAAAAGAAAAATGGGATTGCCATCAATTGGAAAGGGAGAAATGATAGAAGTCAAGGGAATAACAAAGAGATCAACACTAAGGACCAGAGAGAGTAAGAAGAAGAAGAACCAATAGGTGACCACGAAAGTACTAAAATTGAAAATGCATTACAAAATATCGCCGCCGCTCAAGAGAAAATTGTGGAGCTTCTCAAATTTCAAATCAAATAACCTAATTTGCAAAGAAATAATGGGGAAGGTGACTCTCATTCAGGAGGGGATGGTCCATCAGATGAACATGTCAACATTTGGAGAAACAGTCCATCACATGAGAACATGCCAACATTCAAAGCATCACTTTCAGCTGACCAACCATGCCTCCATTATTTTATGATTCCTCTAGAGAGGAAGAATCTCTTTCACCAATTGTAGAGACAGTTACATATTAAATGAAAGAATATGATATGTTACCTCCCAATGTGAAAGCAACCTTAATCATCAATGAATATTACTTCATGAGGAGCAAACAATAAAGAAATCAAACTGCATATGGGGGCCCTCAGTAAAACATGGATCTATGAAAGGTTTTGGGAAAGGTAACTCTTCCTTAATTTGATGGATTAACAAAGTGTTATGCATGATCATGGGTGCAGAATATGGATACATATTTCTAGCTCAATCCCATGCATGAAAGGATGCCATTAAATACACCACACTACATCTTGATGGAGAAGCACACAAATGGTGGCAACATGTCATGATCACTCTAGGGCATGAAAAAAATAATCTCTTATACATAATTCATGCAAAGATTGATAAAAATATTTGACGGGAAGGACCTTGAGTTGTATTTCTGGGAGCTAACCCAAATTCGACAGACAGGAAGAATTGAATCATATATCACGGAATTCGAGAGGCTTGACGTAATGGTCACCGAACTCTAAATGGATCGATTGGTCATGCTTTTCATAGAGGGGTTTTTATAACCCCTGCGTGGTTGGCTTAGAGCCTACCAACCCATAACCTTGCAAGACGCAATTAGACGAGCAAGGGATATGCAAGATACAATACCCCAGATTAGATTTCTACCCAAACTAACTATTCCTCAAAAGGGGAAGGAAGTAAAGCAACAACAAAGGGAGTTGTTTCAGAAGGGAAATTTAGATGATGAAACCAAGAAATATCTCAGGAGGAGAAGACTATGCTTCTCTTTTCAAGAACCTTAGGTGCTAGTAAATCGGTTCACTAAAGGAACGACCCACTATATTGAAGGTTTTCCTGAGAGTGAAGATGAGGAAGAGAAGCTAGAGCCGAATCAGGGAGAGTCACAAGGTATAGGGGAAACAGAGGAGGATATCTAGGAAGGGATTATTGCTTCTTTAACAAGGGTCCAAATATATCACACTTTTCGGGTTAGGGGCACCACACAAGGAAAACAAAAGTGATTGTGTTGATTGATAGTGGGGCCTCCCACAACTTCATTGATGCAAAATTTGTAGCTAGAAGAGGAAAAATGACTGAATAATTTGGAGGATTTACAATTTTTATTCCTATGAAGAAAGAGCACAACTGCATGTCATGCACTAAAATAGCCCCCAGCATGAGTCGAACAATGGGAAACTACATGGTTACTGATAAATATTTTTTTGTGGATTTTCCAGACTCTCATGTAGTATTAGGGGTCCAATGGCTATATTCAATCAAGACTCATACATTAAATTATCAAGACTTAGAATTTTCATTTATAGGACCAGATGGTAAGAAGGTGACATTGAGAGGAATGCATGCATATCTGCCCAAGATTGTGACATCCAACAGGATGGAAGCAAATCTTTTACATGGAGATATTGTATGGGTTGTGGAGTGTCGAATCATGGAGAAGAAAATATCATAACAACATAAGAAGTATCCCCATGACATCATGCCATTGTTGCAAAAACAATAGAAGTTTTTTGGAGATATACCCCCAAGGCAGCCATTAGATAGGACATTTGAGCACATCATTGAACTAGAGGAATGTCTCCAAGATTTCATCACTACCCCTTACCAACACACCAAATAATATAAGAATGAGATAGAGAAGGAAATCTAGGAGTTGTTGGCATTAGGACACATTCAACCAATCTCAAGCCCTTTTGCTTCATCTAGGGTTTTAGTCAAGAAGAAGGATGGGTCCCTAAGGATGTGCATCAACTATTGGGCACTAAATATGAAAACCATAAAAAATAGATATCATATGCATAATATCCATGAGATGATGGATGAACTCAAGGGAGCCAAGTACTTCTCAAAGGTTGACCTCCCCTCGGGTTATCACCAGATGATAGTTTGTGATCAGGACATTCCAAAGACGACTTTCAGATGCCACTATGGGCACTATGAGTTCCTAGTGATTCCTTTTGGATTGACCAATGCCTTATCTAAATTTTAGTCATGCATGAACCATGTATTCAATAAGAAGATACACAAATTTGTGTTGGTCTTCTTTGACGACATCCTGATCTTTAGTCAAACATGGGAAGAGAATCTACAACACTTGGACAAGGTCTTGGGAATACTATATGCACAAAAATTTTATGCCAAAATATCCAAATGTGAGTTTGGCATGACAGAAATCTTATATTTGGCTCAAATCATTGGATGCCAAGGCGTCAAAGTGTAGGTCAAGAGAAGATTGAATCCATTCTCAATTGGCCCACTCCCAAAAATGTAACAAAATTAAGGATATTATCGGGTATGTGTACTTAATATAGAAGAATTGTTAACGGATATTCACAGTTGATAACACCTCTTACTAGCTTGAAAAAAAGGGGAGCCTTTGTATGGAAAATTACAACATATGAGACATTTGAGTGGATGAAGGAAGTCATATGTTCATGCCCAGTTCTAGCCTTATTGGACTTATCCCAACCACTCGTATTGGAGTGCGATGCTTATGGGGAAGGAATTGGGGTTGTTTTAACACTGAATCATCATATGATTTATTTTGAGAGTAGGAATCTCTAGGATTATGAGTACTCCTACTCCGTTTATGACGAAGAAATGTTGGAAATTATGCATGCACTGACCAAGTATTGGCCACCTGTAGTGGGCAACAGTTTCAAGGTCAAAAATGAGCATAATAGTCTCAGGTACTTCCTGGGTTAGAAGGGATTAAATGAAAGGAAACAAAATGTGGGTTAGCAAGATCCAAGCCTATGGATTTGAGATCGAATATGTCAAAGGGAAAAACAATGCAGTTGCAAATATCTTATCAAGGAAATCTGCTACCTTCTCCCTCATAGAAATTATGGAGGACTAGAAGTCCCATATTTTGGTGGAATACTCGAAGAACCCATGAGCCTGTGAAATTCTTGATGGACAGTCATCAGACATCCACTATAGAGTTGCCAATGAAATTATCTATTATAAGGACTGAATCTATTCAGTACCAGAGTCCCAACTGAAGAGAAAGATCCTAAAAGTAGCCTACAACTCCCATCTAGTAGTATATCTGGGATTTATAAAGACCTATAGGACCATTAGGGAGAATTTCACATGAAAAGGACTCCAGAAAGACATTATCAAATATGCCAATGAATGTGGTACTTGTCAGAGAAATATGATTGAACACACACACTCGGCAGGTTTGTTCCAACCACTGCGCATTCATGAACAAAAATGGGTGAATGTCTCCATGGATTTCATTAAAGGGATACCCTCATCCCAAAGAAAATATTGTATCTTCGTGGGGGTAGATCATCTGACCAAATATTTGCATTTCTTTGTGATTTCCTCCAGAATTTTTTCATCTCAGATAACATAAATATTTTTCCAAGGAGTATTTCATCTGCATTATTTTCCCAAAACAATTGTTAGTGACCATGATAACAGGTTCATGGGAGAATTTGGGTAGGATTTATTCAGGTTAGCAGTAAAAAAACTCACTCCTAGTACAAATTACCACCTGCAGACAAATGGATAGACATAAGTAGTGAATAAATGAGTGGAAGCTTACTTACAAGACTTTGTCACAGGAAAAATAGAGCATGGACCAAGTGGTTGTATTTAGGAGAATATTGCTATAACACCACTTGTCACATGTCCATAGGGATGTCACCTTTATGATCCTTATATTGATATGAGGCATTGTTTTTCACAGACATAGCATTTGGAGATATTAGGGAACCATTAGCAAATGATTAGATCCAAAGATGTCAGGATATTCTCCAGGCCCTCAAGGATAAGCTACAGACAACTCAGAATCAAGGGAAGTTTTACGTAGATTGAAAAAGGATAGAAAGAATTTTTGAAGAAGTAGATGTATTTTACCTCCGACTATAACTGTACATAAACTCTACCTTGAAACAAAAAGGAGAATAAAATTTAAATCCATGATTCTAAAGGCCCTATCGAGTTATCCTAAAAATAGGAGAAGTGCCATATAAATTGGAGTTTGTAGTAGAGATAAAAATTCATAACATATTTCAATTTTCTTGTTTAAATAAGGCATTATGAGAGAATGTCAAATCATAACATGATTTACCCCCATTAGATAAGGAGGGGCATCTTCAACTAGTTCTAGAGGACATGTTGGAGGCGCATGAAAGGAATCTTTGGAGTAGGACCATTCGTGAATATTCGGTATGATGGGAATATTTTTCCGTCGAAGATGCCACTTGGGAAGGAGAGCATATATTGCAACATCTAGCATTGAAATTTCTCGAGGGAAAGCAATTATGGGTAGGGAGAACTATAATATCCCCAGCTGATTGACCCAGTTGGACCAAATAATAATAATACTAAATAAATAAGCAGCATAAAGACCATGGTTTTGGTTTTTCCCCCAGGTAATTTCCCATAGTTTCTTCCGAGAATCCCATATTTAAAAGAAGGTGGAGGATCAAGAGCAAGTCACAAAATTTTATTTTTCTTTCTTCATTGATATTTTGAGAGCTCAAGCGAGTTTTCAATTAAGGGTTTTTAGGTGAGATCTTTAGCCTTTCTTTGGTGGGATACGAACTCACCCTAGTAGGCAAACCCAACTTTGGCGGTCGCTCCGATCAGCCTAGCTGGTCCAGTTTATTTTGTTTTAATTTGAGAGAGGTTTCATGCATTTTTATATTTGAGATTGAGAGTTTGGGTCTGGAAATTTCTCTGTAGGTTTTTCTAAAATTGATTTTACCATATTGATAAAGGAAACAAGAGCGTTGCATTGAATGATACCCACTACTGAATCTGTTTTGGAGGAGAACCACGTGAATTATACAGAAGGATAGGAAGAGGGGGTGCACAACCATGACTGGGCATGGTCATAGAAACATCTTATTCATTGGAGGAGGACAAATAATTTTGTGAGGTCGTTGGTGGCAGCGAGGTGACCAACCACATCATCACAAGTTCTATCACCTGCATTTACTAATAATCAAACTTTCAATAAAGGAAGGATCGTGGGGGTGCACCATCGACCAAGAATACAAAGAGAGTCTTTTGCAATGAGCACCACTCATCAAGAGAGGGAAGGAGTGTTTCTGGAGCACTCAGGATGAGATTCAAGGCATATATCATAGAGGATTGAGCTGAGAATGAAACACAATCTGTGTGCAATGCAGAGGAGACCATTACACCAAGAAAGGTGGAAGAGATCCCTGACGAAGGATGCAAAGATCAAGCTAAGGGATCGATGATTTCCTCATGCCTGCAGCGTAGCTCACAATTTCATATATAGTGAGTATATGAAGGTCACCATTTTTTTTAGAGCCAGATTTATGATGCGATCTGTAGCCTGCTTGTGCTGAATTGGGAAGTTGATCCATCAACACAGATAAATCATCGGTGAAACTGTTGTATCAAACACCCACTTTAATACTTGGGTGTGTTATCACTCTAGTAATTCTAAAGTTGTGAGATTTTTGGTTTTTAGTCAAAGAACACTAGAGGTAACCACAAACCTACTTCAAACTCTAGGATCTAGCCTTGCTAGGGTTCAGAGCGGGCTCTCTCTTTAATTTTTAACTTTGTTTGATTTGTAAAATATTAGGCTAGTTATGATTGTGCAATTTGGTTCTGGTTTTGATATATTTGGTGGGAAGTAATCACTTGAAGGGCTGAATAGTGGGAGATCCATTTTTCCATTTACTAAGGAGTTAAAATCAAGCTAACATAATTGGGATCAAGGCCAAAAAGGTCAAATGTTTTCAGGGAAAAATACATGACCCATAAAGATCTTAGAAAATTGTTTTTATGAGGTGGTATGATCAGGATAAAGGGCAATTAAGGGTCATTTGATCTAGAAAAATAAGAAATAGGAAGAGGTTAAACGAGAGAGGGAGAAATCGACGATTCCCTACACTTCAAATCAGAGGAAAGCATAGAAATGATAACTAGTTAAAAACAGGGTGCTTTTAACAAATCCTGTAGTAATACTCCTAGTTATTCATTCAAATTTAGAACAAATATAGATAGATGCATGTAACAAAGAAATATAACAATGACAAGTAATGAAATACTTCACTCCAAATAGCTCGTCATAGGAATCCTAAAGTATGATGCCAATTGGTTTGATTCAGCTTGCTACTCGAAATTTAACACAAAAGCTTAGAAGTCCAACAAAAATGACTATAACAATCTCCAGCAATTTTATTCCACACAAAATACTTCTAAAGATGAAGTATTTATACATAATGTTTTACAAAATATCCTAGAAAGCTTCTAGGAATCATCTTAGGAAAATAAAATATCTTTACAACAATAATAGAGACAACTGCTTAAAAAATCAGCAAGCTGTCCTATTTATCCAAAAGAAAAAGAAATTGTTTTGAGGATAAGATGCAGTTGGCTGCCTTGGTGTCCTCCTTGCTAGCTTTAGATATTTTTTGGAATTTGATCTGCCTTGTCTGATACTCTTTATATGATTCTCTTTATTCAGTGATACTCTCTAAACTCTCTTACTCTTTAACCCTTATCAAAACTGTTTACTGCTGTAAAATTTGTTTTGACTGTAAATCAAAAAACAGTTTTGTCCTCTTTTCATCTGTTTGTTTTTTATCCTTCATAATAAATCTATGAGTGACTGCCAATCCTCATTTCTAGGAATTTGTATATTTTTCAATTTCCTGAAATTTTCATCAGCTTCAGTGTATCTAGAAAAGGTTTGCTTGATGACAAACAAGTGTTTGATCTCATGCTGCAAATAAAATAAGTCTTCAAAGTTTTTTTAATAAAAATTTCCCTGTTGGAATGCCTTGTCCTTGTGGTTTATTCACCTGCTCCTTTGCAAATTCTCTAATCTTTTTATCATAGTCATTTTGAGGCATTAGTTTATCATTGATGACCATAATATTAGGCAATCCTTTTTGCCTCAAATTTGTGAATTTTACCATGAACCTGGTTATGGTAGTATTCATAATTTCGCACTTTTCTTCCAGTTGCTTCATTAGATTTTTCTTTGTAGTAACTTTCCTAATTTCTAGGATAGTTGCAGTCTTGTCTGTAATCTTGAGTTCCTCTAACTCCAGTCTATTATTGCTATTAAGGAAGGTGATCAACCTTACAGCTTGCTCGGGTTTATCAACAAGTTTAATTTGAGTCTTTTGAATTTCTGCTTGGGCTGCTAGTAATAACCCTCTTTGCTCAAAAATTACCTGAATTGAAGGCCACACATCATGGATGGCTTCAATGACATTATTCCAAAGGTATTTTTTGATGTATGATATCTGATCCTTTAAAGTTAACTCCTTTTGAAACTTCTTCAATTCCTCATTCAGTCTGATCACATTTTGCTCATGTGTTTTTGCATTTATCTGAGCCACTTTGTTTGAATTCTCAATATTTTCTATGGCATCTTTGTTAACCTTTTGATCTCATTTGTCTTTAGAGACATCTCTTCCATTTCTTTCACTAATTTTTTGGCCTCATTTGTAGGTTGTACTATTGTTGTGGATGACTCAACAACTGATGTGGTGGATGAAGTCACTGGCACTGCAGTTTCTAGTGGAAATTTTGGTGCCAACTCTCAACCTAGAGTTGAAGGCACAACAGTAGTGACCATGGGAATAGCTGTAGGTGGTTTTGGTCACAGTTTCCTTTTCTTGGACAAGTTTGTCCATCTGAATCTCCATCTCATTAATATGTCCTGTAAGTTGTAAGATGATGTTCATCATATCATCTTTGTCATTCTGTTCCTGTATGATTTCTTTAGCCTGGGGATGTTCACTTGGAGGAAGCTTAAGATGTTTCCTCAAGGCTGCAATGTCTTCATTTTTCTTCTTCAATAATAACTCTGCTGCATTGACATTTGCAGGGTCATATCCCACTTTAATTACCAATTCTTCTAAGGATTTAATTCGGAGATCCTTAGCATATAATGAGGCTTTGTCTAGCTTCATCTGATATTGCATGTTAGTGATAGTGTTCTCAAGTTTTTGAACACTCATGGCCTTTTTTGTAATAGTGGAATATAGCATTTCTGAACTCTGCCTATGAAACTCTATTGATCTAATTCATGAATACTGTTTGTTGCTACTTCTAGATCAAATTTCTTATAGTCAGCAACTTTCTTTGGACATGGTACTATGGGCTACAATACTGACATGATCAGTTTTTTATTGGTGTAATCAAATGCTGATAGGAATCTGTTTTGGTTACCTGGTTTTTATTTCAAAAAATAAGAATAGATTTCAGTTTTGATCTTGTGATTCTTGGACTTAATTTGTTTGTATCCTTCCCTGATTTCCAAATATTTTTCCTCAGCTGTTTGAGATGATGAAGCTTCCATGATTTGTTGTCTTTCTATCATTTTTGCATCCTCAGTATCACCCTGCTCTTCATTCTGATTGTTAGTGGTTGTCTGATTGATGATCACTGTGGCAACATCTATTTCTAACATATTAGTATTCGTATTTATAATCTCTGTTTCATCCACATCAATTTTTATCTTTTCTTTACCAACTTAACTTAATTTAGGCCTTTTGTTATATATTATCTTGAATTTAGTCTTAGTTGTAGTTTCTGCAACATATGCTCCTTCTTCCCTAACTCTTTTTGTGGACTTTTCTAGTTGATTTGCAAGCTCCAAACTGAGACTATTATCACTTTTGTTCACTGCATCTGTTAAGGTATTCTCAATCCATTCAATCTGATTTGAAAATCTTTCAAACTCTTGTTTTTCTTCATGGATGAAGGGTATTAATTTGCATTTAACCCTTAGTTTACTTAGGATCCTTTGTGGATCATAATTCCTAGGGAAACTCTTTTAAAATTTGTATTCCAATAGTTGCTTAGTTTCCTCTCTTTCAACATCCCTGTGATTGGAAATAAGTGGTCCTATCTAATTCTTTAGTTTGAATTGATTTTTCTTCTTTGCTGCCATGAAATTTATAGAATCGAAATTTAGGATCTGCCTAATATACTCCAAGGAAAAGATCCTCATTGAAACATGCTTGGGTAACTTGTAATGTAACAAGTTTGACCCAAATACTCTAATTTCATTATATTTTTCATATAGATACCAGTCACCAACCTTACTCTGCTTTGATAACTACAACATATTTTTCATTTCTTCATTTATTCTTGGCTGCTCTACTTTGGGTAAAATTGTGATCAGTGCATGTAAAAATAATTCTGAAAACTTTGAATATGTGAAATTTGCACCTTCTTTTCTGAGTAAAGATGTCCATAAAATGACAAAAATAGGATTTCCCTCTATGTCCAACTTTTGAAGAGTAACTGGAAATTTATCTGATTGGAAATATAAAAACATATGGAAGAAGAAGGAAGTGTATCTGAACACTCCTTCAGTTGGAAATTTGATCAATTGATCATGGATATTATTTGCAATATAACTAGCATAATAAAAAATTACAGATGGGGGTTGACCTGGGGTGAAAATGGAGAAGAAAACCAGGAAGGATTCATCAGTGTGTTCATCAGTAAAGTACCCCAGGATGAATGAAAGCATGGAAATCACCTATCTTGACCCTTCCGGGAATTTAGCAGTAGAATATGGAGGATTTAGTTTAGGAATTTCTACATGTGAGGGCATGAATGTCTAGAAAATATTGAATCTCTTGGAGAAATCTAGGCCAGTGTACAACTGGGTTAAGCCCTCTATAGATAAAGGGACTGCTTGGAGGTCAGGCTGAAGCTGTAACATCTGATTGATAGATTGAGAAGTAATGGTGAAAAGAAATTCTTTATTAGCATTGACTATGCTTCTTTAATCAGGTATATAATACTGCTGACACAATCTAATGACCTCCTGACATGGAAGAGTTAATGGGACAACATACTTGGGCAAATGAGATTCTCAAATCTAGACTTCTCCATCATTATCTAATGATTTCTCATAGCTCCAATTATGAATATCAAGCAGGTTAAATTCAACAATGAGATCTGCTATATTATAATCAATATCAGCTAGTGGGATGTGTTCAACATCAACAACAGGTGGTTGAAGAGGATTCACCACTATGGCAGTCTTAGAAGTTATAACAGGGGTTGGTTTGGGGACTTTGGAACCTTCAGGCTTGCTTGTACTTAGCTTTTTAGACATTTTGGGATACTACTGCAAGTTTAGACAGTTTTCAGAAGTATTTTACTTTAGCAGAGGATTTCTTGGATAAATTAGGCAAAGTATAGCTTTTTCTTTGGGTTTTCTTCCCAATTAGGTATGTGAAAGAGGTTTACATGCTTTTGACTGGTTTAAAACAAGAAACAAGGGTTTCCTGAGTCTCTGAATGAGAAATGGGGCTGGAATTCTTTGGAAAATAGGTCATAGAGGTTTAGGATACCTTCGGAGGTTTTCTGGTTTGATTTAGAGCTTGAAATAGTTCATAAGATTGAAAAAACTAACAATTTCCTCTCACAATAGCGCGCAGCAGTAAAACAAGGTTTCTGTAAAAAAATTGACAGGGTTTGACCTGTTTTTTGAGCTTTTTGACAGTTTCCTTCAATTGATTTTTACACTCTAAGTGTGTTTATGTTCTTTAAAATGTTTTTCAAAACGATTGCTGGTTCAAATTTCAGAAAAATACCTTTTGTATGTAGCTATTGGGCTTCGGAAGATGAATCTGAGGTTTTGAATGAGCTGATAACTTCTGTAGATTTTTGGGAGCAATGTAAAGCTCCTCGGCAGTCTTCAATGGTGACAGGGCAGATAAAATGGCAAAAACAACTTTTTTTTAATAGTCAGGAGGCTTCATGCAAGGTTAACGTGCAGACTAATAAGGAGTGTATGGATTTTTGAAGGTTTATTATGCATTTTGGTTACATTACCTCTGCATTGAATGATTGTCACATCAGGTAGGAGCAACAGTTTCGGGTTTCAATGGATTGAAAACAGCCAGTGGTTATCATGCGACATTACGGTGGTAAGCGGTTTCAGCTTGAACCCACATGATCCAATGAGAAATGGGCACATGGAGGAGAGATAAAATTTTAAAATAGCCCATTTCGCGCAGATTTGGTGCTTGGGTGATCGCGCAACTTTTCTACACAATATTGTGTTTTAGCCGTCGGCTCTGAGCTTTGAATGCGAACGATCCAGATCTTTTGGGAGTTGCATCAGGATGGAGGAGTGGTACCGGTGGTTTATTAATGCGGGGATGTGTTATAACTTTTAGAAATAAACGTTAAATACGTTTAAAGCTTAGTTTATATGATATAGCGAAGGGGTAGGTTTATACTTTGGTTATATAATGGCAGGGGGGAAAATATAATGTATATTTAAATAAAAACATTTATGAAATGTTTCAATAAATATATATGCGGATACCAGTTATATTATATAGCCTTTTCAAAAAAATTTGGCATTTATTTGAAAACTATAAGGGCGAAATATTTGTTTATGGATAGGTTTAGACCAATGGGATAGTTAGGTGAGGTTTTTTATATTTGTGCACATGGGGATATTTAACATTGGTCTAAACTTAAAATAAAGGGTTTTGTGGGTTTATTTTAAATATAAGGGAATTAATAACATACGGGAGGGTGTAGTTTAGGGGTTTAATAGTTTTAGTTAGAAGTTAATATGAAAAAGGGTAGTGAAATGGAAACAAAACACATGTTAATCTCTAAGTAAAGTGTAAAAAATAAAGCATTGTTTATCTTTGGATTTATTTCATTTATACTTAGGATAAATTCATTTTGAGGATTTTACGAATGATTTTGAAAGGGAATGAAGTTAATTATTTAGGGTTCTATTTTTACTAAGTAAAGTGGCTTTTTATTTAGGAAAAAGGGACTCTGATTTATGAATGAAGCAGAAACATTGATGAATGTGGGTTTAATGTAGGAATTCAATATTTTTAACTAATCAGTCATCGAGCCTTGGGTCCGGTCCCAACAAAAGTCAGAAAAATTCTCTGAGCCTCTTTGACTGATAGTTTGGAATACTGAATAATTGTAGGGGAGGGGAAATTAGTGATTTTTTCCCAATGATGCTTTATTGCATGCTTGCACAAATTCTTTTTACCTACCCATCTTTATTTCTAACATTTTTACTTCATTTTCATGGGTGCATTTAAGCTTGTGACCCTAAATTAATTATCCTTTCAAAGCATAAAACTATCTAAGTCTACCTTATTTCATCCAAGGGCTCAGATTAAACTATTGAGATCCTCATTATTCTCTACCTATCTACTGATTTGTCAAGTTTAAACTATTTGAAAAAAAATTATTCTCTATCTAAAACATGAAATTGAAAACATGAAAATTTAATATTAAACTGTTTAACTGATCATGGATTATGGCATTTATTGAGACTCTACACATAATCATTATTCTTGCAGTAAAATTAAAGTAGTGGCATTTGGACTTGCTCACTAACAAGTCTTATTTTATCTCTTTTTCCTTTGGGGTTTATATTTTTTTAAGTCCTTTGCTCTTTCTCTCCGGGCTTCAACTTTGCTAGGAAAACATCCAATCCAATCTAAAATCTTCAATGTATATGTGCAATGGTCAAAATTAAATGAGACTAACTATTGGTTATCTCAGATGAATAGTAGTGCTTCAACATTCTACAATTTACTGGTCCTTCTTGCAGATCTATTCCATCTAATTCTTTCAATAAGAAAACATTATTACCTCTATATCCATAAATCACATAAGGTCCTTTCCACAGAAAATCAAATTTTCCATCTTTACCTTTGTCTTCTCTTCTAGAATCCCACTTTAACACTTGGTCTCCAATGTAAAAATCATCTTATCTACTCTTTCTATCAAATATTTTCTTTATTTTATCCTGGATAACTTGGGATTTAACATAAACTTCATCCCTTGTTTTCTGCAATTGAATAGTTTGATTAATCCTTCTCTGAATATTATTTGTTTCAACCTGTAATTCTTGGATAATCTTCATCACTGGCACTCCTAAAGAGGATGGAAAAACAACATCCATTCCAGAAACAAGTTGGTAAGGAGATGTACTAATAGATTTCTTAGTTTTAAGTCTATCTATCCATAATGCATTGACTAATTTCTTGTTCCAAGATTTTTTGTTATCTTCCAATATTTTTTTAATGATGTCTACAAGGTTTTTATTTGAGGATTCATCTAGGCCATTACCTTGAGGGTAATATGCAGTAGAGTGGCCTAGGGAAATATGGTATTTATGACAAAATTCAATCATATTTTTGGATTTTAATGCTGCTGCATTATCAATAATTATCTTTTGGGGACATGAAAATCTTGAAAGAATGTTATTTTCTAGGAAGGAGATAATGACAATATTTGTGGCTTGTCTAGAGGGTATGGCTTCAATCCACTTGGTAAAATAGTCAGTGGCTGTCAAAATCCACTTATGTTGGCCTGAATATGGAGGGTGAATTTCACCAATGAAGTCTAAACCCCATTGTTGAAATGGCATTTTGTCCTCTTCTTCCTTTAATAAACAATTTAATAAAATCCCACTATGATCTCTCCAAAAAAGTACATTGTCTAAAATACAAAATCTTACTGCCTTAAGTTTTAAAAATCTGGCTTTAGTTCTTGACAATACAGGAGGAGCTTGTAAGTTTAATAGTACAAATATAATATCTGCATACCAAGGTGAGTCTAAAAAGGCTTCACTGATCGTTGGAGTCTCCATCTCTTCCTGATCATCTATTTAGGCAATAAAATTTATGTCTAGGGCATTACAATTAGATTCAGCCATAAGTCTGGATAATCTTTGACCTTTGATGAGATTTGTGGGTTCTATCTCTATGTCATATTCTAGGATAGTGGCAATCCACTTACCTCTTCTTCCATCAGGACCATGTTGAGTAAAAATCTATTTTACTACAGAATTTGGGACATAGGCAATAATGTAAGAATAGAGAATATAAAATCTGAAGTCTTTAATGGCCTTTACCAAAGCTAAGGCTTATTTCTCCATGATGATGTACTTCAAAGGGGAATCTCTGAGGATCTTACTAAAGAAAGCTATGGGCCGTTCAAATCCCTGGTCATTTTTCTGCAATAAAACTGCGACAATGGTGTGTTCTGAAGAAAATGAAAAAATTATGAATTCCTTCTTAGAATCAGGACTTATTAGGACTGGAGTTTTAATTAAGGCCTTTTTTATGGATTCAAATGACTATTTGGCCTCAATAGTCCATTTAAGAACTGAATCTTTTGTAATAATTTTGTTTAATTCTCTAATTATCTCAGCGAAATTTGATATGAATCTTCTTAAAAAAATTATCTTACCTAGAAAGGCTTGTAATTCTTTGATGTTTCTTGGTGGACTGATGTTAAGAATTGCTTCTATCCTAGCAGGATCTATTCTAATTCCTTCTTTCAAAATTATGTGTCCAAGTAACTTGCCTTCTTCTACTCCAAATAAACTTCTCTTAGGGTTTAAAGAGATGCCAAATTTCCTGCATTTAACAAAAACTTGTTTCAGATGATCCAAGTGTTCATTATCAGTTTTGGAAAACATAGTAATTTCATCTAAGTAAATCACTAAGAAATCGTGTATTTCCTTTGCAAAATTTATGTCCATAGCTCTTTGAAAGGTTTACACTGCATTCATTAGACCAAAAGGCATTTTTACATACATAAAAGTGCCCCAAGGAGTTGTAAAAGCTGTTTGGGCTTGATCTTCCTTTTGGACTAAGATCTGGTTATATATTGAAAAATCATCTAACAATGAAATCCTATAAGAACCAACTACCCTTTGTAATATGTGATCCATTTTAGATGAAGGGTAATTATCTCTTAAGGATACTTTGTTTAAATTCCTAAAGTCAACACATAATCTAATCTCTCATGTTTTCTTTCTTGTTGGAACTAGGTTGGAAACCCAATCAGAATATCTGATTGGTGCAATTATCTGTGCATCATACATTCTTTTTACTTCTTTTTCTTTCAAAAGAAATAAAACAGGGTTAATTTTTCTCAACTTTTGTTTAAAGGGCTTTTGATCTTCTTTTACTAAAATTTTATGTTGAATTATGTTGGTATCATAAGATTTGAGATCCTCATAACTCCAAACAAAAACATCTTGACATTCCTTTAAAAGAGAAATATATTTCTCCTTTTCTTGTTGAGGTAAAATTTTAGAAAGTTTGATCATTTTAGGTTTTAACTCTGTACTAATATTGCATTCTTCTATATCAGATCTGGCTGGCTCCATTTTGGGTTTTCTAGCTACATCATTTGAGTCAAAAAGATATTCTAAAGGAGTTAAACCTTTGGGTAACAAATTATCCTTTAGATTCAATATGTCAGATTCATCATCAATAATTTCTTCAATCTCTACTCTCTCTAAGTTATCTATATCTGATTGACTAAATCTAGTTGGTTTAGCAAAATTTACTTTATTTACATCTAAGCTATTTAAATCAACTTCACAATCCAAATCTTGATGTATAGTAAAATCTGTGTCTATCTCACAGTTCTGAAATTCACCTTCATTGTTCATAAACTTGTAAATCTATTCATCTTGAGAAAAAATTTGTCAATATTTTAAGTTATCTGGAATTATTGGTCTGTGCGTGACTTCAGCAGTATATCTGTTATTAGGCTGGAATGGTAAATCACATTTACTAGCAAAGGTTGCTAGACAATGAGCTTGTATATTTTTTTTTCTAGGTATAGCAGCAAAATTTACATTCCAATAAATCATCAGTTAAATCTAGCACAGTGTCTCTGTATCGGCTTAATCTAGGATTGTAAACAGAATATACCCCATTTATTTGTTTTATGATCAACTCTGAATCACCCATGATTAATATTCTTTTACCTCCTGATTTCCTAATAATTTGGAGTCCTAGAATGAGGGCTTCATACTCAGCCATATTATTGGTACATTTAAAATTGAGTCTGAAAGCATGCCCTTCTGAGTGATTAACCTCCATGTTTTTTATCCAAACTCCTACTCTTGCTCCTAACTTATTTACTGAACCATCAAATTCTAAATTCCATAAAGATTCATGAAAGATATTATCATTGTTTGGTGTTTTCTTTTTCTCTATTAGTTCAGTTTGGATTTCATTGGTTGCCAGTGATGTTATCACTCTAGTAATTCTAAAGTTGTGAGATTTTTGGTTTTTAGTTAAAGAACACTAGAGGTAACCACAAACCTACTTCAAATTCTAGGATCTAGCCTTCCTAGGGTTCAGAGAGGGCTCTCTCTTTAAGTTTTAACTTTGTTTGATTTGTAAAATATTAGGCTAGTTATGATTGTGCAATTTGGTTATGGTTTTGATAGATTTGGTGGGAAATAATCGCTTGAAGGGATGGATAGTGGGAGATCTATTTGTCCATTAGGCTAAGGAGTCAAAATCAAGCTAATAGAACTGGGATCAAGGCCAAAAAGGTCAAATGTTTTCAGGACAAGATGGATAACCCTTGAAGATCTTGGAAAGTTGTTTTTATGAGGTGGTATGATTGAGATAAAGGGAAATTAAGGATCCTTTGATCCAGAAAAAGAAGAAGTAGGAAGAGGTCAAACGAGAGAGGGAGCAATCAAGGATTCCCTACACTGGAAATCAGAGGAAAACATAGAAATGATAACTAGTTAAAAACATGGTGCTTTTAACAAATCCTGTACTAATACTCCTAGTTATTCATTCAAATTTAGAACAAACATAGATGGATGCATGTAACAAAGAAAGATAAAAATTACAAGTGAGGAAATACTTCACTCCAAATAGCTCATCACAGGAATCCTGAAGTATGATGCCAATTGTTTTGATTCAGCCTGCTACTCGAAATTTGACACAAAAGCTTTGAAGTCAAACAAAAATGACTATAACAATCTCCAAAAATTTTATTCCACACAAAATACTTCTAAAGATGAAGTATTTATACATAATGTTTTACAAAATATCCTATAAAGCTTCTAGGAATCATCTTAGGAAAATAAAATATCTTTACAACAATAATAGAGACAACTTCTTAACAAATCAGCAAGCTCTCCTATTTATCCAAAAGAAATAAAAACTATTTTGAGGATAAGATGTAGCTGGCTGCCTTGATGTCCTCCTTTTTGGCTTTAGATATTTTTTGGAATTTTATCTGCCTTGTCTGATACTCTTTATCTGATTCTCTTTATTCACTGATACTCTCTAAACTCTGATACTCTTTAACCATTATCAAAACTATTTACTGATGTAAAATTTGTTTTGTCTATAAATCAGTAAACAGTTTTTTCCTCTTTTCATTTGTTTGTTTTTTATCCTTCACAATAAATCTATGAGTTACTACCAATCCTCATTTTTAGGAATTTGTATATTTTTCAATTTCCTGAAATTTTCATCAGCTTCAGTGTATCTGGCAAAGGTTGGCTTGATGACAAACAAGTGTTTGATCTCATGCTGCAAATAAAATAAGTCTTTAAAGTTTTTTAGTAAAACTTTCCCTGTTGGAATGCCTTGTCCTTGTAGTTTATTCACTCGCTCCTTTGAAAATTTTCTAATCTTTTTATCATAGTCATTTTGAGGCATTAGTTTATCATTGATGACCATAATATTAGGCAATCCTTTTTGCCTCAAATTTGTGAATTTGACCATGAACCTGGTTATGGCAGTATTCATACTTTCACCACTTTTCTTCTAGTTGCTTCATTAGATTTTTCTTTGTAGTAACTTTCCTAATTTATAGGATAGTTGTAGTCCTATCTGTAATCTTGAGTTCCTCTAACTCCTGTCTATTCTTGCTGCTAAGGAAGGTTATTAGCCTTACAACTTGCTCTGGTTTATCAGCAAGTTCAATTTGAGTCTTTTGAATTTCTTCTTAGGCTACTAGTAATAACTCTCTTTGCTCAAAATTTACCTGAATTGAAGGCCACAGATCATGGATGGCTTCAATGACATTATTCCGAAGGTAGTTTTTGATGTATGATATCTGATCCTTTAAAGTTAACTCCTTTTGAAACTTCTTCAATTCCTCATTCAGTCTGATGGCATTTTTCTCATGTGTTTTTGCATTTATCTAAGCCAATCTGTTTGAATTCTCAGATTTTCTACGATCTTTGTTAACCTTTTGATCACATTTGTCTTTATAGACATCTCTTCCACTGCTTTCACTAATTTGGCGGCCTCATCTGTAGGTTGTATTTTTGTTGTGGATGACTCAGCAACTGATGTGGTGGATGATGTCACTAGCACTGCAGTTACCAGTGGAAATTTTGGTGCGAAATCTTCAGCTAGAGTTGAAAGCACAATAGTAGTGACCATGGGAATAACTGTAGGTGGTTCTGGTACTTTCACTGTTTCCTTTTCTTGGAAACGGTTTTCCATATGAATCTACATCTCCTTAATCTGTCCTGTAAGCTGTAAGATGATGTTCATCATATCATCTTTGTCATTCTGTTAATGTATGATTTCTTTAGCCTGGGGATGTTCACTTGTAGGAAGCTTAAGCCGTTTCCTCAAGGCTGTAATGTATTCATTATTATTCTTCAATAATAACTCTGCTACATTGACATTTGCAGGGTTATATCCCACTTTCATTTCCAATTCTTCTAAGGATTTAATTCTTAGATCCTTAGCATATAATGAGGCTTTGTCTAGTTTCATCTGATCTTGCATGTTAGTGATAGTGTTCTCAAGTTTTTGAACACTCATGGCCTTTTTTGTAATAGTGGAATATACCATTTCTGAACTCTGTCTGTGAAACTCTATTTGATCTAATTCATGAATATTGTTTGTTGCTACTTCTAGATCAAATTTCTTATTGTCAACAACTGTCTTTGGAACTGGTACTATGTACTACAATACTTACATGATCAGTTTTTTACTAGAGTAATCAAATGTTGATAGGAATATGTTTTGGTTACCTGGTTTTTGTTGCAAAAACTGAGAATAGATTTCAGTTTTGATCTCTTCATTCTTGGACTTAATTTGTTTGTATCTTTACCTGTTGTCCGAATATTTTTCTTCAGCTATTTGGGATGGTGAAGCTTCCATGTTTTTTCATCTTTCTATCATTTTTGCATCCTCAGTATTACCATGTTCTTCATTATGATTGTTAGTGGTTGTCTCATTGATTATCACTATTGCAACATCTGTTTCTGGCATATTAGTGTTGGTATCTATAATCTCTGTTTCATCCACATCAATTGTTATCTTTTCTTTACCAACTAAACTTAATTGAGGCCTTTTGTTATATATTATCTTGAATTTAGTCTCAGTTGTAGTTTCTGCAACATATGCTCCTTCTTTGCTAGCTCGTTTATTGGACTTTTCTGGCTGATTTACAGTCTCCAAAGTGAGACTAGTATCACTTTTGTTTACTGTATCTACTAAGGTATTTTTAGTACATTCAATCTGATTTGCAAACCTTTCAATCTCTGGTTTTTATTCATGGATGAAGGATGTTAATTTGCATTTAGCCCTTAGTTTACTTATGATCCCATGTGGATCACAATTCCAAGGGAAACTCTTTTCTAATTTGTATTCCAGTAGTTGCTTAGCTGCCCCTTTTTCAGCATCCTTGTGATTGCAAATAAATGGCCCTATCTAATCCTTTAGTTTGAATTGAATTTTCTTCTTTGCTGCCATGAAATTTATAGAATCAAAATTTAGGATCTGCCTGATATACTCCAAGTCAAAGATCCTCATTGAAACATGCTTGGGTAACTTGTAAGGTAACAAGTTTGACCCAAATACTCTAATTTCAGTATATTTTTCATATAGATACTAGTCACCAACATCAATCTCCTCTGACAACTGAAATATCTTTTTCATTTCTTCATTTATTCTTGGCTGCTCTACTTTGGTTAACATTGTGATCACTGGATGTAAAAATAATTCTGAAAACTTTGAATATGTGAAATTTGTACCTTCTCTTCTGAGTAAAGATGTCCAGAAAATGACAGAAAGAGGATTTCCCTCTATGTCCAACTTTTGAAGAGTAACTAGAAATTTATCTGATTGGAAATATAAAAACATATGGAAGAGGAACGAAGTGTATCCGAACACTCCTTCAATTGGAAATTTGATCAATTGATCATGGATATTATCTCCAATATAACCAGCATAATCAAAAATTACAGATGGGGGTTGACCTAGGGTGAAATTGGATAAGAAACTCGGGATGGATTCATCAGTGTGTTCATCACTAAATTACCCTAGGATGAATGAAAGCATGGATATCACCTGCCTTGAACCTTCTGGGAATTTAGCAGTAGAATATGGAGGATTTAGTTTAGGAATTTCTACATGTGAGGGCATGAATGTATGGAAAATCTTGAATCCCTTGGGGAAATCTAGGCCAATGTACAACTGGGTTAAGGCCTCTATAGATAAAGGGGCTACTTGGGGGTTAGGCTAAAGCTGTAACATCTGATTGATAGATTAAGCAGTAATGGTGAAAAGTAATTATTTATTAACATTGATTATGGCTCTTTGATCAGGTAGATAATACTGCTGACACAATCTAATGACCTCCTGACATGGGTGAGTTAATGGGACAACATACTTGGGAAAATGAGATTCCTAAATCTAGACTTCTCCATCATTATCTAATGATTTCTCATAGCTCCAATTATGAATATCAAGAAAGTTAAATTCAACAATGGGATCTGCTATCTTATAATCAATATCAGCTAGTGGGATGTGTTCAACATCAACAGCAGGTGGTTGAATTGGACTTACCACTATGGTAGTCTTAGAAGTTATAACAAGGGTTGGTTTAGGTACTTTGGAACCTTCATGCTTGCGTGTACTCTGCTTTTTAGGCATTTTGGGCTACTTCTACAAGTTTAGACACTTTTTAGAAGTATTTTACTTTAGCAGAGGATTTCTTGGATAAATTAGGCAAAGTATAGCTTTTTATTTGGGTTTTCTTCCCAATTAGGTATGTGAAAGAGGTTTACATTATTTTGACTAGTTTAAAACAAGAAACAAGGGTTTCCTGAGTCTCTGAATGAGAAATAGGGCTGAAAGTCTTTTGAAAATATGTCATAAAGGTTTAGGATACCTTCGGAGGTTTTCTGGTTTCATTTAGAGCTTGAAATAGTTCATAAGATTTAAAAAACTTAAAATTTCCTCTCACAATAGCGCACAATAGTAAAACAGGGTTTCTGGAAAAAAATTGACAGGGTTTGGTATGTTTTTTGGGCTTTTTGACATTTTCCTTCAATTGATTTTTAAACTCTAAGTGTGTTTATGTTCTTTAAAATGTCTTTCAAATCGATTCCTGGTTCAAATTTCAGAAAAATACCTTTTGTATGTAGGTATTGGGCTTCAGAAGATGTATCTGAGGTTTTGAATGAGTTGATAAATTCTGTATATTTTCTGGAGCAATGTAAAGCTCCTCGGCAGTCTTCAATGGTCACAGGGCAGATTTTCCAGACACTTTGGGTAGAGAAAATGGCGACAACAGCTTTGTTTTAAAAGTCGGGAGGCTTCATGCAGGGTTAACATGGAGAAGAATAAGGAGTGTATGCATTTTCGAAGGTTTATTATGCATTTTTGTTACATTACCTATGTATTGAATGATTGTCACATCAGGCAGGAGCGGCAGTTTTGGGTTTCAACGGATTGAAAACAGCAAGTAGTTATTGTGAGGCATTATGGTAGTAAGCAGTTTTGGCTTGAACCCACGTGGTCCAATGAGAAATGGGCATGTGGAGGAGAGATAAAATTATAAAACAAACCATTTCGCGCGGATTTGGTGTTTGGGTGATCGCGCAACTTTTCTACACAATATTGTGTTTTAGCTGTCGGATCTATGGTTTGAATGCGAATGGTCTAGAACTTTTGGGAGTTGCATCGGGATGGAGGAGTGGTACTGGTGGTTTATTAATGCAGGGATGGGTTATAACTTTTAGAAATAAACGTTAAATACATTTAAACCTTAGTTTATATGACATAGCGGAGGGGTAGGTTTATACTTTGGTTATATAATGGTGGGGTGGAAAATATAATGTATATTTAAATAAAAACATTTATGAAATGTTTCAATAAATATATATGTGGATGCTAGTTATATTATATAGTTTTTTCAAACATTTTTGGCATTTGTTTGAAAACTATAAGGGCAGAATATTCGTTTATGGATAGGTTTAGACCAATGGGATAGTTAGGCGAGGTTTTTTATATTTGCGCACATGGGGATATTTAACATTGGTCTAAACTTAAAATAAAGGGTTTTGTGGGTTTATTTTAAATATAAGGGAATTAATAACATACGGGAGGGTGTAGTTTAGGGGTTTAATAGTTTTAGTTAGAAGTTAATATGAAAAAGGGTAGTGAAATGGAAACAAAACACATGTTAATCTCTAAGTAAAGTGTAAAAAATAAAGCATTGTTTATCTTTGTATTTATTTCATTTATACTTAGGATAAATGCATTTTCAGGATTTTATGAATGATTTTGAAAGGGAATGAATTTAATTATTTAGGGTTCTATTTTTACTAACTAAAGTTGGTTTTTTATTAGGAAAAATGGATTTTGATTTATGAATGAAGGGTAAACATTGATGAATGTGAGTTTAATGTAGGAATTCAATATTTTTAACTAATCAGTCATCAAGCCTTGGGTTTGGTCCCAACAGAAGTCAGAGAAATGCTCTGAGCCTCTTTGACTGATAGTTTGGAATACTGAATAATTGTATGGGAGGGGAAATTAGTGATTTTAGCCCGATGATACTTTATTACATGCTTGAAAAATTTCTTTCTACCTACCCATATTTATTTCTAACATTTTTATTTCATTTTCATGGGTGCATTTAAGCTTGCAACCCAAAATTCATTTTTCTTTCAAAGCATAAAACTATCTAAGTCTACCTTATTTCATCTGAGGGCTCATATTAAATTGTTCAGCTGCTCATTATTCTCTACCTATCTATTGATTTTTCAAGTTTAAACTGTTTGACAAGTCTTTATTCTCTATATAAAACATGAAATTGAAAACATGAAAAGTTAATATTAAACTGTTTAACTAATCATGGATTACGACATTTATTAACACTCTACACATAATCATTATTCTTGAAGTAAAAGTAAAAGTAGTGGCATTTGGACTTGCTCACTTACAGGACTTATTTTATCTCTTTTTCTTTTGGGGTTTATATTTTTTTATGTCCTTTGATCTTTCTTTTAGGACTTTTTATCCTCTTTTTGGTTTTTTTTTTTCATTTTTTCAAAATATGGGAAAACAACTTGTAAAAATCAAGGTATGTACATATTTACAAGACTATTAAATTAAATTCAAAATTTATTAGCCCTATTATTATAGGACCCTAACAGTGGCTCCACATGGGGATGGCATTTCCTGGTGAAATGTCAAGAACTTTAATACTAGTAGCCTTTGATCTTTGACTATGATGATCTTGTAAGTATATTCTGATTCCTATAGTAACTCATATTTATGATATTTTACCTCTCAAAGCTTAGGGCCTTCTCTCCGGGCTTCAAATTTGTTAGGAGAACCATGTGAATTATACAAAAGGACAGGAAGAGGGGGTACACAACCATGACTAGGCATGGTCATAGAAAAATCCTATTCATTGGAGGAGGAAAAATAATTTTGTGAGGTCGCTAGTGGTAGTGAGGTGACCAACCACATCATCACAGGGTCTGTCACCTGCATTTACTAATAACCAAACTTTCAAGAAAGGAAGGATCGTGGGGGTGCACCATCGACCAAGAATACAAAGAGAGTCTTTTGGAATGAGCACCATTAATCAAGAGAGGGAAGGAGTGTTTATGGAGCACTTAGGATGATATTCAAGTTGTAGATCATAGAGTATTGAGCTAAGAATGAAACACAATCCATGTGCAATGCAGAGGAGGCCATTACACCAAGTAAGGTGGAAGAGGTCCCTGATGAAGGATGCAAAGATCAAGCTGAGGGATCGATGATTTCCTCATGCTTGCAGCGTAGCTCACCATTTCATATACACCGAGTTGATGAAGGTGACCATTTTTGTTAGAGCCAGAGTTGTGATGCGATCTGTAGCCTGCCTGTGCTGAATTGGGAAGTTGATTCATCAATGCAGATAAATCGTTGGTGAAACTGTTGTATCAGACACCCACTTTAATACTTGGGTGTGGTATCACTCTAGTAATTCTAAAGTTGTGAGATTTTTGGTTTTTAGTCAAAGAACACTAGAGGTAACCACAAACCTACTTCAAACTTTAGGATCTAGCCTTCCTAGGGTTCAGAGAGGGCTCTTTCTTTAAGTTTTAACTTTGTTTTATTTGTAAAATATTAGGCTAGTTATGATTGTGTAATTTGGTTTTGGTTTTGACATATTTGGTGCGAAATAATCACTTGAAGGGATAAATAGTGGGAGATCTATTTGTCCATTGGACTAAGGAGTTAAAATCAAGCTAACAGAATTGGGACCAAGGCCAAAAAGGTCAAATGTTTTCATGGCAAGATAAATAACCCTTGAAGATCTTGGAAAGTTGTTTTTATGAGGTGGTATGATCGGGATAAAGGGAAATTAAGGATCCTTTGATCTGGCTAACTAGTTAAAAATTGGGTGCTTTTAACAAATCTTGTAGTAATACTCCTAGTTATTCATTCAAATTTAGAACAAACATAGATGTATGCATTTAAAAAATAAAGTAAACAATGACAAGTAATGAAATACTTCACTCCAAATAGCTCATCACAAGAATCCTGAAGTATGATGCCAATTGGTTTGATTCAGTCTGCTACTCGAAATTTAACACAAAAGCTTTGAAGTCCAACAAAAATGACTATAACAATCTCCAACAATTTTATTCCACACAAAATACTTCTAAAGATGAAGTATTTATACATAATGTTTTACAAAATATCCTAGAAAGATTCTAGGAATCATCTTAGGAAAATAAAATATCTTTACAACAATAATAGAAACAACTGCTTAACAAATCAGCAAGTTGTCCTATTTATCCAAAAGATAAGATGTAGCTGGCTGCCTTGGTGTCCTCCTTGTTGGCTTTAGATATTTTTTGGAATTTGATCTGCCTTGTCTGATACTCTTTATATGATTCTCTTATTCATTGATACTCTCTAAAATATGATACTCTTTAACCCTTATCAAAATTGTTTACTGTTGTAAAATCTGTTTTGACTCTAAATCAGAAAATAGTTTTGTCCTCTTTTCATCTGTTTGTTTTTTATCCTTCATAATAAATCTGTGAGTGACTGCCAATCCTCATTTTTAGGAATTTGTATATTTTTCAATTTCTTGAAATTTTCATCAGTTTCAGTGTATCTGGCAAAGGTTGGCTTGATGACAAACAAGTGTTTGATCTCATGCTGGAAATAAAATAAGTCTTCAAATTTTTTTAGTAAAACTTTCCCTGTTGGAATGCCTTGTCCTTGTGGTTTATTCACCTACTCCTTTGCAAATTATCTAATATTTTTATCATAGTCATTTTGAGGCATTAGTTTATCATTGATGACCATAATATCAGGCGATCCTTTTCTCCTCAAATTTGTGATTTTGACCATGAACCTGGTTATGGCAGTATTCATATTTTCATCACTTTTCTTCTAGTTGCTTCATTAGATTTTTCTTTGTAGTAAATTTTCTAATTTTTAGGATAGTTGCAGTCATGTCTGTCATCTTGAGTTCCTCTAACTCCTCTTTGTTCTTTTTGTTAAGGAAGGTGATCAGCCTTACAACTTTTTCTGGTTTATCAGCAAGTTCAATTTGAGTCTTTTGAATTTCTGCTTGGGCTACTAGTAATAACCCTCTTTGCTCAAAAATTACTTGAATTGAAGGCCACACATCATGGATGGCTTCAATCACATTATTGCAAAGGTATTTTTTGATGTATGATATCTGATCCTTTAAAGTTAAATCCTTTTTCAATTTCTTCAATTCCTCATTTAGTCTGATGGCATTTTTCTCATGTGTTTTTTCATTTATCTGAGCCAATTTGTTTGAATTCTCAATATTTTCTACCCTTTTGATATCATTTGTATTTATAGAAATATCTTCCATTACTTTCACTAATTTGCTGGCCTCATCTGTAGGTTGTACTATTGTTGTGGATGACTCAGCAACTGATGTGGTGGATGAAGTCACTGGCACTGCAGTTGTCAGTGGAACTTTTGGTGCCATCTCTTCAGCTAGTGTTGAAGGCACATCAGTAGTGACCATGGGAATAACTGTAGGTGGTTCCAGTACTTTCACTGTTTCCTTTTCTTGGACAAGTTTGTCCATGTGAATCTCCATCTCCTTAATCTATCCTGTAAGCTGTAAGATGATGTTCATCATATCATCTTTGTCATTCTGTTCTTGTATGATTTCTTTAGCCTGGGGATGTTCACTTGGAGGAAGCTTAAGTTGTTTCCTCAAGGCTGCAATGTCTTCATTCTTATTCTTCAATAATAACTCTGCTGCATTGACATTTGCAGGGTCATATCCCACTTTAATTACCAATTCTTCTAAGGATTTAATTCTCAGATCCTTAGCATATAATGAGGCTTTGTCTAGTTTCATCTGATCTTGCATGTTAGTGATAGTGCTCTCAAGTTTTTGAACACTCATGGCCTTTTTTGTAACAGTGGAATATAGCATTTCTGAACTCTACCTGCGAAACTCTATTTGATCTAGTTCATGAATACTGCCTATTGCTACTTCTAGATCAAATTTCTTATAGTCAGCAACTGTCTTTGGAACTATTACTATGGGCTGCAATACTGACATGATCAGTTTTTTACTAGATTAATCAAATGCTGATAGGAATCTGTTTTGGTTACCTAGTTTTTGTTTCAAAAACTGAGAATAGATTTCAATTTTGATCTCTTCATTATTGGACTTAATTTGTTTGTATCTTTCCCTGATGTCCAAATATTTTTCCTCAGCTGTTTGGGATGATGAAGCTTCCATGATTTGCTATATTTCTATCATTTGTGCATTCTCGATATTACCCTGTTATTCATTCTAATTGTTAGTGGCTTTCCCATTGATGATCATTGTGGCAACATCTATTTCTAGCAAATTAGTGTTGGTATCTATAATCTCTGTTTCATCCACATCAATTCTTATCTTTTCTTTACCAACTGAACTTAATTTAGACATTTTCTTATATATTATCTTGAATTTAGTCTCAGTTGTAGTTTCTACAACATATGCTCCTTCTTCCCTAACTCTTTTAGTGGACGTTTCTGGTTGATTTGCAGTCTACAAAGTGAGGCTAGTATCACTTTTGTTTACTGCATCTACTAAGGTATTTTCAGTCCATTCAATCTGATTTGAAAATATTTCAATCTCTAGTTTTTCTTCATGGATGAAGGGTGTTAATTTACATTTAACCCTTAGTTTACTCAGGATCCCTTGTGGATTATAATTCTAAGGAAAACTCTTTTCAAATTTGTATTCCAATACTTGCTTAGCTGCCTCTTTTTCAGCATCCTTGTGATTGAAAATAAATGGCCCTATTTGATTCTTTAGTTTGAATTGAGCTTTCTTCTTTGCTGCCATGAAATTTATAGAATCAGAATTTAGGATCTGCCTGATATACTCCAAGGCAAAGATCCTCATTCAAACATGTTTGGGTAACTTGTAAGGTAACAAGTTTGACACAAATACTCTAATTTCAGTATATTTTTCATATAGATACCAGTCACCAACCTTACTCTGCTCTGGCAACTACAATATCTTTTTCATTTCTTCATTTATTCTTTGCTGCTCTTCTTTGGTTAACATTGTGATCACTGGATGTAAAAATAATTCTAAAAACTCTAAATATGTGAAATCTCCACCTTATTTTCTGAGTAAAGATGTCTACAAAATGACAGAAAGAGGATTTCCCTCTATGTCCAACTTCTGAAGAGTAACTGGAAATCTGTTTGATTGGAAATATAAAAAACATATGGAAGAGGAAGGAAGTGTATCTGAACAATCCTTCAATTGGAAATTTGATCAACTGATCATAAATATTATCTGCAATATAACTAGCATAATCAAAAATTACAGATGGGGGTTGACCTGGGGTGAAAGTGGATAAGAAACCCAGGATGGATTCATCATTGTGTTCATCAGTAAAGTACCCCAGGATGAATGAAAGCATGGAAATCACCTTCCTTGAACCTTTTGGGAATTTAGCAGTAGAATATGGAGGATTTAGTTTAGGAATTTCTACATGTGACGGCATGAATGTCTGGAAAATCATGAATCTCTTGGGGAAATCTAGACTAATGTATAGCTAGGTTAAGGCCTCTATAGATAAAGGGACTTCTTGGGGGTCAGGCTGAAGCTGTAACATCTGATTGATAGATTGAGAAGTAATGGTGAAAATCAATTCTTTAATAGCATTGACTATGGCTCTTTGATAAGGTATATAATACTGCTGACACAATCTAATGACATCTGACATGGGTGATTTAGTGGGACAACATACTTGGGCAAATGAGATTCCCAAATCTAGACTTCTCCATCATTATCTAATGATTTATCATAGATCCAATTAAATATATCAAGCGAGTTAAATTCAATAATGGGATCCACTATCTTATAATCAATATCAGCTAGTGGGATGTGTTTAACATCAACAACAGGTGGTTGAAGAGGATTTACCACTATGGAAGTCTTAGAAGTTATAACAGGGGTTGGTTTAGGTACTTTGAAACCTTTAGGCTTGCTTGTACTCTGCTTTTTAGGAATTTTGGGCTACTTCTACAAGTTTAGACAGTTTTCATAAATATTTTACTTTAGCAGAGGTTTTCTTGGATAAGTTAGGCAAAGTATAGCTTTTTCTTTGGGTTTTATTCCCAATTCGGTATGTGAAAGAGGTTTACATGATTTTAACTGGTTTAAAACAAGAAACAAGGGTTTCCTGAGTCTCTGAATGAGAAATAGGGCTGAAAGTATTTTGAAAATAGGTCACAGAGGTTTAGGATACCTTTGGAGGTTTTCTGGTTTGATTTATAGCTTGAAATAGTTCATAAGATTGAAAAAACTCAAAATTTCCTCTCACAATAGCGCACAACAGTAAAACAGGTTTTCTGGAAAAAAATTGACAGGGTTTGGTCTATTTTTTGGGCTTTTTGACAGTTTTGTTCAATTGATTTTTAAACTCTAAGTGTGTTTATGTTCTTTAAAATGTCTTTCAAATCGATTCCTGGTTCAAATTTCATAAAATAACCTTTTGTATGTAGGTATTGGGCTTCAGAAGATGTATCTCAGGTGTTGAATGAGTTGATAACTTCTGTAGATTTTCGGGAGCAATGTAAAGCTTCTCGGTAGTCTTGAATGGTCACAGGGCAGATTTTGCAGACTCTTTAGGCAGAGAAAATGGCGAAAACAGATTTGTTTTAAAAGTCAGGAGGCTTCATGCAGGATTAACACACAGAAGAATAAGGAGTGTATGTATTTTCAAAGGTTTATTATGCATTTTGGTTACATTACCTCTGCATTGAATGATTGTCACATCAGGAAGGAGCGACGGTTTTGTGTTTCAACGGATTGAAAACAAGCAGTGGTTATCGTGCGGCATTACGGTGGTAAGCGGTTTCGGCTTGAACCCACATGATCCAATGAGAAATGGGCACGTGGAGGAGAGATAAAATTATAAAACAACCCATTTTGCGCAAATTTGGCACTTGGGTGATCACACAACTTTTCTACGCGATATTCTCGTTTAGCCGTCGAATCTGAGCTTTGAATGCAAACGGTCCAGATCTTTTGGGAGTTGCATCGGGATGGAAGAGTTGGATCGATGGTTTATTAATGCGAGGATGTGTTATAAATTTTAGAAATAAACGTAAAATACGTTTAAACCTTAGTTTATATGATATAGCGGAGGGGTAGGTTTATACTTTGGTTATATAATGGCAGTGGGGGAAAATATAATGTATATTTAAATAAAAACATTTATGAAATGTTTCAATAAATATATATGCAGGCACCACTTATATTATATAGTTTTTTCAAACGTTTTTGGCATTTGTTTCAAAAGTATAGGGGCGAGATATTTGTTTATGGATAGGTTTAGACCAATGGGATAGTTAGGTGAGGTTTTTTATATTTTCACACATGGGGATATTTAACATTGCTCTAAACTTAAAATAAAGGGTTTTTTGGGTTTATTTCAAATATAAGGGAATTAATAACATACAGGAGGGTGTAGTTTAGGGGTTTAATAGTTTTAGTTAGAAGTTAATATGAAAAAGGGTAGTGAAATGGAAACAAAACACATGTTAATCTCTAAGTAAAGTGTAAAAAATAAAGCATTTTTTTATCTTTGTATTTATTTCATTTATACTTAGGATAAATGCATTTTCAGGATTTTATGAATGATTTTGAAAAGGAATGAAGTTAATTATTTAGGGTTCTATTTTTACTAAGTAAAGTGGGTTTTTACTTAGGAAAAAGGGATTTTGATTTATGAATGAAGGGTAAACATTGATGAATGTGGGTTTAATATAGGAATTAAATATTTTTAACTAATTAGTCATCGAGCCTTGGGTCCAGTCCCAACAGAAATCAGAGAAATGCTCCGAGCCTCTTTGACTGATAGTTTGGAATACTGAATAATTGTAGGGGAGGGGAAATTAGTGATTTTTTCCCAATGATGCTTTATTACATGCTTTCACAACTGCTTTCTACCTACCCATCTTTATTTCTAACATTTTTACTTCATTTTCATGGGTGCATTTAAGCTTGCAACCCTAAATTCATTTTCCTTTCAAAGCATAAAACTATCTAAGTCTACCTTATTTCATCTGAGGGCTCAGATTAAACTGTTGAGCTCCTCATTATTCTCTACCTATCTACTGATTTGTCATGTTTAAACTATTTGACAAATGTTTATTCCCTATCTAAAACATGAAAATTTAATATTAAACTGTTTAACTGATCATGGATTATGGCATTTATTGACACTGCACATAATCATTATTCTTGCAATAAAATTAAAAGTAGTGGCATTTGGACTTGCTCACTTACAGGTCTTATTTTATCTCTTTCTCTTTCGGGGTTTATATTTTTTTAAGTCCTTTGATCTTTCTTTTAGGACTTTTTATCTCTTTCTCTTGCAAAAATCAAGGTATGTATATATTTACAAGACTATCAAAGTCAATTCAAAATTTATGAACCCTATTATTATAGGACCCTAATAGTGGCTCCACATGGGGATGGCATTTCCTGGTGAAATGTCAAGAACTTTAAGACTAGTAGCCTTTGATCTTTGACTATGATGATCCTGTAAGTATCTTCTAATTTCTACAATAACTCATATTTATGATATTTTACCTCTCAAATCTTAGGGCCTTCTCTCCAGGTTTTTATTTGAGGATTCAGCTAGGCCATTACCTTGAGGGTAATATGCAGTAGAGTGGCCTAGGGTAATATGGTATTTATGGAAAAATTCAATCATCTTTCTGGATTTGAATGTTGCTGCATTATCACTAATTATCTTTTGGGGACATCTAAATCTTGAAAGAATGTTATTTTCTAGGAAGGAGATAATGAAAGTATCTATGGCTTTTCTGGAGGGTATGGCTTCAATCCACTTGGTAAAATAGTCAGTGGCTGTCAAAATCCACTTATGTTGGCCTGAAGATGGAGGATGAATTTCACCAATGAAGTCTAAACCCCATTGTTGAAATGGATCGATTCAGAAATAGGCTTTAAAGCCTATGCCTCGGTTTTCTTACCCTCAAAAATTTGACACACCAACAGCGAGGGAAATCCTAAGTGCAACATCAGCAAACAAGGTAGACCACTAAAAACCAGCTCTCAAGATCTTGTCTGTAGTGGTTTTCCATTATAAATTTCCTCCACAATCACCTGCATGAAATTATTCAAGTATTTTTCCAGCTTGTTCCTTTAATAAACAATTTAATAAAATCCCACTATGATCTCTCCAAAAAAGTACATTGTCTAAAATACAAAATCTTACTGCCTTAAGTTTTAAGAATCTGGCTTTAGTTCTTGAAAATCCAGGAGGAGCTTGTAAGTTTAGTAGTACAAATATAATATATGTATACAAAGGTGAGTTTGAAAAGGCTTCACTGATCGTTGGAGTCACGATCTCTTCCTGATCATCTATTTAGGCAATAAAATTTATGTCTAGGGCATTACAATTAGATTCAGCCATAAGTCTGGATAATCATTGAACTTTGATGAGATTTGTGGGTTTTATCTCTATGTCATATTCTAGGATAGTGGCAATCCACTTACCTCTTCTTCCAGCAGGACCATCCTGAGTAAGAATATCTTTTACTACAGAATTTGGGACATAGGCAATAATGTGAGAACAGAGAATATAAACTCTGAAGTATTTAATGGCCTTTACCAAATCTAAGGCTTGTTTCTCCATGATGTTTTACTTCAAAGAGGCATCTCTAAGTGTCTTACTAAAAAAAGATATGGGCTGTTCAAATCCCAGGTCATTTTTCTGCAGTAAAACTGCAACAATGGTGTGTTCTGAAGAAAATGAAAAAATTATGAAATCCTTCTTAAAATCGGGACTTATTAGGACTAGAGTTTTATTTAAGGCCTATTTGATGGATTCAAATGAATGTTTGGACTCAATAGTCCCGTTAAGAACTGAATCTTTTTTAAGCATGTTATTTAATTCTCTAATTATCTCAGCTAAATTTGATATCGATCTTCTTAAAAAAACTATCTTACCTATAAAAGCTTGTAATTCTTTGATGTTTCTTGGTGGACTGATGTTAAGAATTGCTTCTATCCTAGCAGGATCTATACTAATTCTTTCTTTCGAAATTATGTGTTCAAGTAACTTGCCTTCTTCTAATCCAAATAAACTTTTCTTAGGGTTTAAAAAGATGCCAATTTTTTTGAATTTAACAAAAACTTGTTTTAGATGATCCAAGTGTTCATTATTAGTTTCGGAAAACATAGTAATTTCATCTAAGTAAATCACTAAGAAATCACGTATTTCCTTTGCAAAAGCTATGTCCATAGCTCTTTGAAAGGTTACCCCTGCATTAATTACACCAAAAGGCATTTTTACATACATAAAAGTGCCCCAAGGAGTGGTAAAAGCTTTTTTGGCCTGACCTTCTTTTTGGACTAAGATATGGTTATATCCTAAAAAACCATCTAACAATGAAATCCTAGAAGAACCAACTACCCTTTGTAATATGTAATCCATTTTAGGTAAAGCGTAATTATCTATTAAGGATAATTTGTTTAGATTCCTAAAGTCAACACATAATCTAATCTCTCCTGTTTTCTTTCTTGTTCGAACTAGGTTGGAAACCCAATCAGAATATCTGATTGGTGCAATTATCTATACATCATACATTCTTTTTACTTCTCTTTCGATCAAAATCAATAAAACAGGATTAATTCTTCTCAACTTCTCATTAAAGGGCTTTTGATCTTCTTTTATTGGAATTTTATGTTGAATTATGTTGGTATCATAGGATTTGAGATCCTCATAACTCCAAGCAAAAACATCTTGATATTCCTTTAAAAGAGCAATATATTTCTCCTTTTTTTTGTTGAGGTAAAATTTTAAAAAGTTTGATCATTTCAGGTTTTAACTCTGTACCAATATTGCATTCTTCTATATCAGATCTGACTGACTCCATTTTCAGTTTTCTAGCTACATCATTTGAGTCAAAAAGATCTTCTAAAGGAGTTAAACCTTTGGGTAAGAAATTATCCTTTAGATTCAATATGTCAGATTCATCATCAATAATTTCTTCAATCCCTACCTTCTCTAAGTTATCTATATCTGATTGACTAAATCTAGTTGGTTTAGCAAACTTTACTTTATTTACATCTAAGCTATTTAAATCAACTTCACAATCCAAATCTTGATGTATAGTACAATCTGTATCTATCTTACAGTTCTGAAATTCACCTTCATTGTTCATAAACTTGTAAATCTATTCATCTTGAGAAAAAATTTGCCAATATTTTAAGTTATTTGGAATTATTGGTCTATGCTTGACTTCAGTAGTATATTTGTGATTAGGTTTGAATGGTAAATCGCATATACTAGCGAAGGTTTCTAGATAGTGAGCTTGTATATTTTGTTTTCTAGGTATAGCAGCAAATTTACATTCCAATAAATCATCAGTTAAATTTAGCATAGTGTCTCTGTATCTGCTTAATCTAGGATCATAAACAAAATATACTCCATTTATTTGGTTTATGATCAACTCTAAATCACCCATGATTAATATTCTTTTACCTCCTGAGTTCCTAATAATTTGGAGTCCTAGAATTAGGGCTTCATACTCAGCCATATTATTGGTACATTTAAAATTGAGTCTGAAAGCATGCCCTTCTGAGTGATTAGCCTCCATGTTTGTTATCCAAACTCCTGCTCTTGCTCCTAACTTATTTACTGAACCATCAAAGTCTAAATGACATACATATTCATGAAAGATATTATCATTGTTTGGTCTTTTCTTTTTCTGTATTAGTTCAGTTTGGATTTCATTGGTCGCCAGTAATGTTATCACTATAGTAATTCTAAAGTTATGAGAATTTTTGTTTTTAGTCAAAGAACGCTAGAGGTAACCACAAACCTACTTCAAAATCTAGGATCTAGCCTTCCTAGGGTTCAGAGAGGGCTCTCTCTTAATGTTTTAACTTTGTTTGATTTGTAAAATATTAGGCTAGTTATGATTGTGCAATTTGGTTTTGGTTTTGATAGATTTGGTGGGAAATAATCACTTGAAGGGATGAATATTGGGAGATCTATTTGTCCATTGGGTTAAGGAGTCAAAATCAAGCTAACAGAACTGGGATCAAGGCCAAAAAGGTCAAATGTTTTCAGAGCAAGATAGATAACCCTTGAAGATCTTGGAAAGTTGTTTTTATGAGGTGGTATGATCGAGATAAAGGGAAATTAAGGATCCTTTGATCCAGAAAAAGAATAAGTAGGAAGAAGTTAAACGAGAGAGGGAGAAATTAAGGATTCCCTACACTGGAAATCAGAGGAAAACATAGAAATGATAACTAGTTAAAACCAGGGTGCTTTTAATAGATCATCTATTAATACTCCTAGTTATTTCTTCAAATTTAGAACAAACATAGATGGATGCATGTAACAAAGAAAGATAACAATGACAAGTAAGGAAATACTTCACTCCAAATATCTCATCACAGGAATCCTGAAGTATGATGCCAATTGGTTTGATTCAGCGTGCCACTCAAAATTTGACACAAAAGATTTGAACTCCAACAAAAATGACAATAACAATCTCCAACAATTTTATTCCACACAAAATACTACTAAATATGAAGTATTTATACATAATGTTTTACAAAATATCCTAGAAAGCTTCTAGGAATCATCTTAGGAAAATAAAATATCTTTACAACAATAATAGAGACAACTACTTAAAAAATAAGCAATTTGTCCTATTTATCAAAAAGAAATAGAAACTATTTTGAGGATAAGATGTAGTTGGCTACCTTGGTGTCCTCCTTGCTGGCTATAGATATTTTTTGGAATTTGATCTTCCTTGTTTGATACTCTTTATCTAATTCTCTTTATTCATTAATACTCTCTAAACTTTGATGCTCTTTAACCTTTATCAAAACGGTTTATTGCTGTAAAATCTATTTTTACTGTAAATCAAAATTTAGTTTTGTCTTATTTTCATTTGTTTTTTTTTTTATCCTTGTCATTAAATCTTTGAATTACTGCCAATCCTCATTTTTAGGAATTTGTATATTTTTCAATTTCCTGAAATTTTCATCAACTTCAGTGTATCTGGAAAAGGTGGGCTTGATGACAAACAAGTGTTTGATCTCATGCTGCAAATAAAATAAGTCTTCAAAGTTTTTTTAATAAAAATTTTCCAGTTGGAATGTCTTGTCCTTGTGGTTTATTCACCTGCTCCTTTGCAAATTCTCTAATATTTTTATCATAGTCATTTTGAGGCATTAGTTTATCATTGATGACCATAATATCAAGCAATCCTTTTTGCCTCAAATTTGTCAATTCGACCATGAACATGGTTATGGCAGTATTCATACTTTCACATTTTTCTTCCAATTCCTTCATTAGATTTTTCTTTGTAGTAACTTTCCCAATTTCTAGGATAGTTGCAGTCCTATCTATAACCTTGAGTTCCTCTAACTCCTGTCTATTCTTTCTGTTAAGGAAGGTGATCAACCTTACAACTTGCTCTGGTTTATCAACAAGTTCAATTTGAGTCTTTTGAATTTTTGCTTGGGCTGCTAGTAATAACTCTCTTTGCTCAAACATTACCTAAATTAAAGGCCACACATCATGGATGGCTTCAATGACATTATTAAAAAAATATTTTTTGATGTATGATATCTGATCCTTTAAAGTTGACTCCTTTTGCAACTTCTTCAATTCATTATTCAGTCTCATGGCATTTTTCTCATGTGTTTTTTCATTTATCTGAGCCAATTTGTTTGAATTCTCAAGGTTTTCTACCATCTTTGTTAACCTTTTGTTCTCATTTGTCTTTAGAGACACCTCTTCCATTGCTTTCACTAATTTTCTAGCCTCATCTGTAGGTTGTAATGTTGTTGTGGATTACTCAGCAACTAATGTGGTGGATGAAGTCACTGGCACTGCAGTTGCCAGTGGAAATTTCCGTGCCAACTCTTCAGCTAGAGTTGAAGGCACAGCAGTAGTGACCATGGGAATAACTATAGGTGGTTCTGGTACTTTCATAGTTTCTTTTCCTTGGACAAGTTTGTCCTTCTGAATCTCCATCTCCTCAATCTGTCCTGCAAGCTGTAAGATGTTGTTCATCATATCATCTTTGTCATTCTGTTCCTGTATGATTTCTTTAGCCTGGGGATGTTCACTTTGAGGAAGCTTAAGCTGTTTCCTCAAGGCTGCAATGTATTCATTATTCTTCTTCAATAATAACTCTGCTTCATTGACATTTGCAAGGTCATATCCCACTTTAATTACCAATTCTTCTAAGGATTTTATTCTCAGATCCTTAGCATATAATGAGGCTTTGTCTGGTTTTATCTGATCTTGCATGTTAGCGATAATGTTCTCAAGTTTTTGAACACTCATGGCCTTTTTTGTAATAGTGGAATATAGCATTTCTGAACTCTGCCTATGAAACTCTATTTGATCTAATTCATGAATACTGTTTGTTGCTACTTCTAGATCAAATTTCTTATAGTCAGCAATTGTCTTTGGAACTGGTACTGTGGGCTGCAATACTGAAATGATAAGTTTTTTACTGGAGTAATAAAATGCTGATAGAAATATGTTTTCGTTACCTAGATTTTGTTTCAAAATCTGAGAATAGATTTCAGTTTTGATCTCTTCATTCTTGGACTTAATTTTTTTGTATCTTTCCCTGTTGTCCAAATATTTTTCCTCAGCTGTTTGGGATGATGAATCTTCCATGCTTTGTTTTCTTTTTATCATTTGTGCATCCTCAATATTACCCTGTTCTTCATTATGATTGTTAGTGGCTGTCTCATTGATGATCAATGTGGCAACATCTGTTTCTGGAAGATTAGTGTTGGGATCTATGATCTCTGTTTCATCCACATCAATTGTTATCTTTTATTTACCAAATGAACTTAATTTAGGCCTTTTGTTATATACTATCTTGAATTTAGTCTCAGTTGTAGTTTCTGCAACATATGCTCCTTCTTCCCTAACTCTTTTAGTGGAATTTTCTTATTGATTTGTAGTCTCCAAAGTGAGACTAGTATCACTTTTGTTTACTGCATCTGCTAAGGTATTTTCAGTCCATTCAATCCGATTTTAAAATATTTTCAGTCTCTGGTTTTGCTTCATGGATGAAGGGTGTTAATTTTCATTTAACCCTTATTTTACTCAGGATCCCTTGTGGATCATAATTCCAAGTGAAACTCTTTTCAAATTTGTATTCCAATAGTTGCTTAGCTGCCTCTTTTTCAGCATCCCTGTGATTGCAAATAAATGACCCTATTTGATTCTTTAGTTTGAATTGAGTTTTCTTCTTTGCTGCCATGAAATTTAGAGAATCATAATTTAGGATCTTCCTGATATACTCCAAGGCAAATATCCTCATTGAAACATGCTTGGGTAACTTGTAAGGTAACAAGTTTGACCCAAATACTCTAATTTCAGTATATTTTTCATATAGATACCAGTCACCAACCTTAATCTGCTCTGAAAATTGCAATATCTTTTTCATTTACTCATTTATTCTTGGTTGCTCTGCTTTGGTTAACATTATGATCGCTGGATGTAAAAATAATTCTGAAAACTCAGAATATGTGAAATTTGCACCTTCTTTTCTCAGCAAAGATGTCCAGAAAATGATAGAAAGAGGATTTCCCTCTATGTCCAACTTTTAAAGAGTATCTGGAAATTTATCTAATTGGAAATATAAAAACATATGGAAGAGGAAGGAAGTGTATATGAACAATCCTTCAGTTGGAAATTTGGTCAATTGATCATGGATATTATCTACAATATAACCAACATAAACAAAAATTACAGATGGGGGTTGACATGGGGTGAAAGTGGATAAGAAACACATGATAGATTCATCAGTGTGTTCATCAGTAAAGTACCCCAGGATGAATGAAAGCATGGAAATCACCTGACTTGAACCTTCTTGGAATTTAGGAGTAGAATATGGAGGATTTAGTTTAGGAATTTCTACATGTCAGGGCATGAATGTCTAGAAAATCATGAATCTCTTGGGGAAATCTAGGCCAATTTACAGCTGGGTTAAGGCATCTATAGATAAAGGGACTTATTGGGGGTCAGGCTGAAGCTATAACATCTTATTGATAGATTGAGTAGTAATGGTGAAAATAAATTCTTTATTAGCATTGACTGTGACTCTTTGATCAGGTATATAATACTGCTGACATAATCTAATGACCTCCTAAAATGGGTGAGTTAATGGGACAACATACTTGGGAAAATGAGATTCCCAAATCTGGACTTCTCCATCATTATCTAATGATTTCTCATAGCTCCAATTATAAATACAAGCAAGTTAAATTCAACAATGGGATCTACTATCTTATAATCAATATCAGCTTGTGGGATGTGTTCAACATCAACACCAGGTGGTTGAAGAGGATTTGCCACTACGGTATTCTTAGAATTTATAACAGGGGTTGGTTTAGGTACTTTGGAACCTTTAGGCTTGCCTGTACTCTTCTTTTTAGGCATTTTGGGCTACTTCTACAAGTTTAGACAGTTTGCAGAAGTATTTTACTTTAGCAGATGATTTCTTGGATAAATTAGGCAAAGTATAGCTTTTTCTTTGGCTTTTCTTCCCAATTACGTATGTGAAAGAGGTTTACATTCTTCTGATTGGTTTAAAACAAGAAACAAGGGTTTCCTGAGTCTCTGAATGAGAAATAGGGCTAAAAGTCTTTTGAGAATAGGTCACAGAGGTTTAGGATACCTTCGGGGGTTTTCTGGTTGATTTAGAGCTTGAAATAGTTCGTAAGATTGAAAAAACTCACAATTTCCTCTCACAATAGCGCGCAGTAGTAAAATAGGGTTTTTGGAAAAAAATTGACAGGGTTTGGCTTGTTTTTTGGGCTTTTTGACAGTTTCTTTCAATTGATTTTTAAACTCTAAGTGTGCTTATGTTCTTTAAAATTTCTTTCAAATCGATTGTTGGTTCAAATTTTAGAAAAATACCTTTTGTATGTAGGTATTGGGATTTGGAAGATGTATCTGAGGTTCTGAATGAGTTGATAACTTCTATAGATTTTTTGGAGCAATGTAAAGCTCCTCGACAGTCTTCAATGGTCAGAGGGAAGATTTTGCAGGCTCTTTGGGTAGAGAAAATGGTGAAAACAACTTTGTTTTAATATTTGGGAGACTTCATGCAGGGTTAACGTGCATAAGAATAAGGAGTGTATGCATTCTCGAAGGTTTATTATGAATTTGGTTACATTACCTCTGCATTGAATGATTGTCACATCAGGCAGGAGCGGCGGTTTCAGGTTTCAATGGATTGAAAACAACGAGTGGTTATCGCGTGACATAACAGTAGTAATTGGTTTTGGCTTGAACCCACGCGATCCAAAAGAAATGGGCATGTGGAGGAGAGATAAAATTATAAAACAACACATTTCACGTAGATTTGGCCCTTGGGTGATCGCACAACTTTTCTACGCGATATTGTGTTTTAGCCGTCGGATCTGAGCTTTGAATGCAAACGGTCTAGATCTTTTGGGAGTTGCATCGGGATGGAGGAGTGGGACTAGTGGTTTATTAATGTGGGGATGGGTTATAACTTTTAGAAATAAACATTAAATACATTTAAATGTTAGTTTATATGATATAGCGGAAGGGTAGGTTTATACTTTGGTTATATAATGGCGGGGGGAGGAGGGGGGTGGGGGGGAATATAATGTATATTTAAATAAAAACATTTATGAAATGTTTCAATAAATATATATGTGGGTGCCAATTATATTATATAGTTTTTTCAAACATTTTTGGCATTTGTTTGAAAACTATAGTGGTGGGATATTTGTTTATGGATAGGTTTAGACCAATGGGATAGTTAGGTGGTGTTTTTTATATTTGCGCACATGGAGATATTTAACATTGGTCTAAACTTAAATAAAAGGGTTTTGGTGGTTTATTTTAAATATAAGGGAATTAATAACATGCGGGAGGGTGTAGTTTAGGGGTTTAATTGTTTTAGTTAGAGGTTAATATGAAAAGGGTAGTGAAATGGAAAAAAAACACATGTTAATCTCTAAGTAAAGTGTAAAAAATAAAGCATTGTTTATCTTTGTATTTATTTCATTTATACTTAGGATAAATGCATTTTGAGGATTTTATGAATGATTTTGAAATGGAATGAAGTTAATTATTTAGGGTTTTATTTTTACTAAGTAAAGTGGGTTTTTACTTAGGAAAAAGGGATTCAGATTTATGAATGAAGTGTAAACGTTGATGAATGTGGGCTTAATGTAGGAATTCAATACTTTTAACTAGTCATTCATCAAGCCTTGGGTCTGGTCCCAATAGAAGTTAGAGAAATGCTCTGAGCTTCTTTGACTGATAGTTTGGAATACTGAATAATTGTAGGGGAGAGGAAATTAGTGATTTTTTCCCGATGACGCTTTATTACATGCTTGCGCAACTGATTTCTACCTGCCCATATTTATTTCTAACATTTTTACTTCATTTTCATGGGTGCACTTAAGCTTGCAACCCTAAATTCATTTTTCTTTCAAAGCATAAAACTATCTAAGTATACCTTATTTCATCTGAGGGCTCAGATTAAACTGTTCAACTCCTCATTATTCTCTACCTATCTACTGATTTGTCAAGTTTAAATTGTTTGAAAAATCTTTATTCTCTATCTAAAACATGGAATTGAAAACATGAAAAGTTAAGATTAAATAGTTTAATTGATCATGGATTATGGCATTTATTGACACTCTGCACATAATCATTATTCTTGCAGTAAAAGTAAAAGTAGTGGCATTTGGACTTGCTCACTTCCAGGTCTTATTTTTTCTCCTTTTCTTTTGGGGCTTATATTTTTTTAAGTCCTTTGATATTTATTTTAGGACTTTTTACCCTCTTTTTGCTTTTTTTTTAATTATTTTTTAATTTTTTCAAAATATGGGAAAACAACTTGCAAAAAGCAAGGTATGTACATATTTACAAGACTATCAAAGTCAATTCAAAATTTATGAACCCTATTATTATAGGACCCTAACAGTGGCTCCACATGGGGATGACATTTCCTGGTGAAATATCAAGAACTTTAAGACTAGTAGCCTTTGATCTTTGACTATGATGATCCTGTAAGTATCTTATGATTTCTACAATAACTCATATTTATGATATTTTACCTCTCAAAGCTTAGGGCCTTCTCTCCGGGCTTCAAATTTGTTAGGAAAACATCCAATCCAATCTAAAATCTTCAATGTATATGTACAATGGTCAAAATTAAATGATACTAACTATTGGTTATCTCAGATGAATAGTAGTGCTTCAACATTCTACCATTTACTGGTCCTTCTTGCAGATCTATTCCATCCAATTATTTCAAGAAGAAAGAATTATTACCTCTATATCCATAAATCACATAAGGTCCTTTCCATAGAAAATCAAATTTTCCATGTTTATCTTTGTATTCTCTTATGAAATCCCACTTTAACACTTGGTCTCCAATGTAAAAATCATCTTCTTTACTCTTTTTATCAAATATTTTCTTTATTTTATACTGGATAACTTGGGATTTAACATTAACTTCTTCCCTTGTTTGCTGCAAGTGGATAGTTTGATTAATCCTTCTCTGAATATCATTTGTTTCAACCTGTAAGTCTTGGATAATCTTCATCACTGGCACTCCTAAAGAGAATGGAAAAACAACATCCATTCCATAAGCAAGCTGGTAAGGAGATGTACCAATAGATTTCTTATTTGTAAGTCTATCTTCCCATAAGGCATTGACTAATTTCTTGTTCCAAGATTTTTTGTTATCTTCCAGTAGATTTTTAATGATGTTTACAAGTCTTTTATTTGAGGATTCAGCTAGGCCATTACCTTGAGGGTAATATCCAGTAGAGTGGCCTAGGGTAATATGGTATTTATGGAAAAAGTCAATCATCTTTTTCGATATGAATGCTGCTGCATTATCAATAATTATCTTTCGGGGACATCCAAATCTTGAAAAAAATGTTATTTTCTAGGAAGAAGATAATCACAGTATTTTTGGCTTGTCGAGAGGGTATGGCTTCAATCCACTTGGTAAAATAGTCAATGGCTATCGAAATCCACTTATGTTGGCCTGAAGATGGAGGGTGAATTTCACCAATGAAGTATACACCCCATTGTTGAAATGGAATTTCAGTTGAAATAGGCTTTAAAGACAGGGGTAACAGTTTTTTCTTACACTCAAAAATTTGGCACTTGTGACAGGAAGTCACAATTTTTTTTACATCAACAAACAAGGTAGGCAAGTAAAAACTAGCTCTCAAGATCTTCTCTACAGTGGTTTTCCAGTATAAATTTCCTCCACAATCACCTGCATGAAATTATCTAAGTATTTTTTCAGCTTCTTCCTTTAATAAACAATTTAATAAAATCTCACTATGATCTCTCCAAAAAAGTACATTGTCTAAAATACAAAATCTTACTGCCTTAAGTTTTAAGAATCTGGCTTTAGTTCTTGATAATCCATGAGGAGCTTGTAAGTTTAGTAGTACAAATATAATATTTGTATACCAAGGTGAGTCTGAAAAGGCTTCACTGATCGTTGGAGTCACCATCTCTTCCTGGTCATCTATTTTGGAAACAAAATTTATGTCTAGGGCATTACAATTAGATTCAGCCATAAGTATGGATAATCCTTGACCTTTGATGAGCTTTGTGGGTTTTATCTCCATGTTATATTCTAGGATAGTGGAAATCATCTTACCTCTTCTTCCATCAAGACCATCTTGAGTAAGAATGTCTTTTAATACAGAATTTGGGACATAGGTAATAATGTGAGAATAGAGAATATAAACTATGAAGTCTTTAATTCCCTTTACCAAAGATAAGGCTTATTTCTCCATAATGTTGTACTTGAAAGGGGCATCTCTAAGGGTCTTACCAAAGAAAGCTATGGGTTGTTCAAATCCCTGGTCATTTTTCTACAGTAAAAATGCAACAATGGTGTGTTCTAAAGAAAATGAAAAAAAATATGAAATCCTTCTTAAAATCTGGACTTATTAGGACTGGAGTTTTAGTTAAGGCCTATTTAATGGATTCAAACGAATGTTTGGACTTAATATTCCCTTTAAGAATGAAATATTTTTTAAGAATGTTGTTTAATTCTCTAATTATCTTAGCTAAATTTGACATAAATATTCTTAAAAAATTTATCTTACCTAGAAAGGCTTGTAATTCCTTGATGTTTCTTGGTGGACTGATGTTAAGAATTTCTTCTATCCTAGCAGGATCTATTCTAATTCCTTCTTTCGAAATTATGTGTCCAAGTAACTTGCATTCTTATAATCCAAATAAACTTTTCTGAGGGTTTAAAGAGATGCCAAATTTCTTGCATTTAACAAAAACATGTTTCAGATGATCCAAGTGTTCATTATCAGTTTTGGGAAACACAGTAATGTCATCTAAGTAAATCACTAAGAAATCATGTATTTCCTTTGAAAAAGCTATGTCCATAGCTCTTTGAAATGTTTCCCCTGCATTCATTAGACCAAAAGGCATATTTACATACATAAAAGTGCCCCAAGGAGTGGTAAAAGTTGTTTTGGCCTGATCTTCTTTTTGGACTAAGATCTAGCTATATCCTGAAAAACGATCTAATAAAGAAATCCTAGAAGAACCAACTACCCTTTGTAATATGTGATCCATTTTAGGTAAAGGGTAATTATCTTTTAAGGATACTTTGTTTAGATTCCTAAAGTCAACACATAATCTAATCTCTCATGTTTTCTTTCTTGTTGGAACTAGGTTGGAAACCCAATCAAAATATCTGATTGGTGCAATTATCTGTGCATCATACATTCCTTTTACTTCTTTTTCTATCAAAGGCAATAAAACAGGGTTAATGCTTCTCAACTTTTGTTTAAAGGGCTTTTGATCTTCTTTTATTGAAATTTTATGTTGAATTATGTTCATATCATAGGATTTGAGATCCTCATAACTCCAAGAAAAAACATCTTGATATTCCTTTAAAAGAGCAATATATTTCCCCTTTTCTTGTTGAGGTAAAATTTTAGAAATTTTGATTATTTTAGGTTTTAACTCTGTACCAATATTACATTCTTTTATATCAGATATGACTGGCTTCAATTTTTGGTTTTCTAGCTACATCATTTGAGTCAAAAAGATCTTCTAAAGGAGTTAAACCTTTGGGTAAGAAATTATCCTTTAGATTCAATATGTCAGATTCATCATCAATAATTTCTTCAATCTCTACCTTCTCTAAGTTATCTATATTGATTGACTAAATCTAGTTGGTTTAGTAAACTATACTTTATTTACATCTAAGATATTTAAATCAACTTCACAATCCAAATCTTGATGTATAGTACAATCTGTGTCTATCTTATAGTTCTGAAATTCACCTTCATTGTTCATAAACTTGTAAATCTATTCATCTTGAGAAAAAAATTGCCAATATTTTAAGTTATCTGGAATTATTGGTCTATGCTTGACTTTAGCAGTATATCTGTGATTAGGTTGAAATGGTAAATCACATGTACTAGCAAAGGTTGCTAGATAGTGAGCTTGTATATTTTGTTTTCTAGGTATAGCAGCAAATTTACATTCCAATAAATCATCTGTTAAATCTAGCACAGTGTCTCTGTATCGGCTTAATATAGGATTGTAAACAGAATATACTCCATCTATTTGTTTTATGGTCAACTCTGAATCACCCATTATTAATATTCTTTTACCTCCTGAGTTCCTAATAATTTTGAGTCCTAGAATGAGGGCTTCATACTCAGCCATATTATTGGTACATTTAAAATTAAGTCTGAAAGCATGGCTTTCTGAGTGATTAGCCTCCATGTTTTTTATCCAAAATCCTACTCCTTCCCCTAACTTATTTACTGAACCATCAAAGTCTAAATGCCATAAATATTCATCAAAGATATTATCATTGTTTGGTGTTTTCTTTTTCTCTATTAGTTCAGTTTGGATTTCATTGATTGCCAGTAATGTTATCACTCTAGTAATTCTAAAATCGTCAGATTTTTTGTTTTTAGTCAAAGAACACTAGAGGTAACCACAAACCTACTTCAAACTCTAGGATCTAGCCTTCCTAGGGTTCAGAGAGGGCTCTCTCTTTAAGTTTTAACTTTGTTTGATTTGTAAAATATTAGGCTAGTTATGATTGTGCAATTTGGTTTTGGTTTTGATAGATTTGGTGGTAAAAAATCACTTGAAGGGATGAATAGTGGGAGATCTATTTGTCCATTGGGCTAAGGAGTCAAAATCAAGCTAGAAGAACTAGGATCAATGCCAAAAATGTCAAATGTTTTTAGAGCAAGATAGATAACCCTTGAAGATCTTGGAAAGATATTTTTATGAGGTGGTCTGATCGAGAAAAAAGGCAATTAAGGATCGTTTGATCCTAAAAAAGAAGTAGTAGGAAGAGGTCAAATGAGAGAGGGAGAAATCAAGGATTCCCTACACTGGAAATTAGAGGAAAACAAAGAAATGATAACTAGTTAAAAACAGGGTGCTTTTAACAAATCCTGTAGTAATACTCCTAGTTATTCATTCAAATTTAGAACAAACATAAATGGATGCATCTAACAAATAAAGATAACAATGAAAAGTAAGGAAATAATTCACTCCAAATAGATCATCACCGGAATCTTAAAATATGATGCCAATTGGTTTAATTCAGCCTGCTACTCGAAATTTGACACAACAGCTTTGAAGTCCAACAAAAATGACTATAACAATCTCCAACAATTTTATTCCACACAAAATACTTCTAAAGATGAAGTATTTATATGTAATGTACTACAAAATATCCTAGAAAGCTTCTAGTAATCATCTTAGGAAAATAAAATATCTTTACAACAATAATAGAGACAGTTTCTTAACAAATCAGGAAGTTGTCCTATTTATCCGAAATAAATAGAAACTATTTTTAGGATAAGATGCAGCTGGCTGCCTTGGTGTCCTCCTTGTTGGCTTTAGATATTTTTTGGAATTTGATCTTCCTTGTCTGATACTCTTTATTTTATTCTCAATATTCACTGATACTCTCTAAACTCTGATACTCTTTAACCCTTATAAAAAATGTTTACTGTTGTAAAATCTGTTTTGAATATAAATCAGAAAACAGTTTTGTCCTCTTTTAATTTGTTTGTTTTATATCCTTCACAATAAATTTGTGAGTGACTACCAATCCTCATTTTTAGCAATTTGTATATTTTTTAATTTCCTGAAATTTTCATCAGCTTCAATGTACCTGGAAAAGGTTGGCTTGATGACAAACAAGTGTTTGATATCATGCTGCAAATAAAGTAAGTCTTCAAATTTTTTTAGTAAAACTTTCCCTGTTGGAATGCCTTGTCCTTGTGGTTTATTCACTTGCTCCTTTGCAAATTATCTAATATTTTTATCATAGTAATTTTGAGGAATTAGTTTATCATTGATGACCATAATATCAGGAAATCCTTTTTGCCTCAAATTTGTGAATTTGACCATGAACCTGGTTTTGGCAGTATTCATACTTTCACACTTTTCTTGCAGTTGCTTCATTATATTTTTCTTTGTAGTAACTTTCCTAATTTCTAGGATAGTTGCATTCATGTCTGTAATCTTTAGTTTTTCTAACTCATGTCTGTTCTTGCTCTTAAGGAAGGTGATCAACCTTACAGATTGCTCTGGTTTATCAACAAGTTCAATTTGATTCTTTTGAATTTTTTCTTGAGCTGCTAGTAATAACTCTCTTTTCTCAAAAATTACTTGAATTGAAGGCCACACATCATGGATTTCTTCAATGACATTATTCCAAAGGTAGATTTTGATGTATGATATCTGATCGTTTAAAGTTAACTCCTTTTGCAACTTCTTCAATTCCTCATTCAGTCTGATGGCATTTTTCTCATGTGTTTTTTCATTTATCTGAGCCAATTTGTTTGAATTTTCAGGATTTTCTACCATCTTTGTTAACCTTTTGATCTCATTTGTCTTTAGAGACATATCTTTCATTGCTTTCACTAATTTTTTCACCTCATCTATAGGTTGTACTGTTGTTGTGGATGACTCAGCAACTAATGTGGTGGATAAAGCCACTGGCACTGCAATTTCCAGGGGAACTTTTGGTGCCAACTCTTCAGCTAGAGTTGAAGGCATAGTAGTAGTGACCATGGGAATACCTGTAGGTGGTTCTGGTACTTTCAGTGTTTCCTTTTCCTAGAAAAGTTTTTCCATCTAAATCTCCATCTCCTTAATCTGTCCTGTAAGTTGTAAGATGATGTTCATCATATCATCTTTGTCATTATGCTCCTACATGATTTCTTTAGCCTAGGGATGTTCACTTGGAGGAAGCTTAAGTTATTTCCTCAAGGCTACAATGTCTTCATTCTTCTTCTTCAATAATAACTCTGCTGCATTGAAATTTTCAGGGTCATATCTTACTTTAATTTCTAATTCTTCTAAGGATTTAATTCTCAGATCCTTAGCATATAATGAGGCTTTGTCTAGTTTCATCTGATCTTCCATGTTAGTGATAATGTTCTCAAGGTTTTGAACACTCATGGCCTTTGTTGTAACTGTAGAATATAGCATTTTTGAACTCTGCCTGTGAAACTCTATTTGATCTAATTCATTAATACTGTTTGTTGCTACTTCTAGATCAAATTTCTTATAGTCAGCAACTTTCTTTGGAACTGGTACTGTGGGCTGCAATACTGACATGATCAGTTTTTTACTGGAGTAATCAAATGCTGATAGGAATCTGTTTTGGTAACCTGGGTTTTGTTTCAAAAACTGAGAATAGATTTTAGTTTTGATCTCTTCTTTCTTGGAATTAATTTGTTTGTATCTTTCCCTTATGTCCAAATATTTTTCCTCAGCTTTTTGGGATGTTGAAGCTTCCATGCTTTGTTGTCTTTCTATCATTTTTGCATCCTCATTATTACCCTGTTCTTCATTATGATTGTTAGTGGCTATCTCATTGATGATCATTGTAGCAACATCTGTTTCTGACAGATTAGTGTTGGTATCTATAATCTTTGTTTCATCCACACCAATTTTTATCTTTTCTTTACCAACTAAACATAATTTAGGCCTTTTGTTATATATTATCTTGAATTTAGTCTCAGTTGTAGTTTCTGCAACATATTCTCCTTCTTCCCTAACCCTTTTAGTGGACTTTTCTGGTTGATTTGCAGTCTCCAAAGTGAGACTAGTATCACTTTTGTTTACTGCATCTGCTAAGGTATTTTTAGTCCATTCAATCTAATTTGCAAATCTTTCAATATCTGGTTTTTCTTCATGGATGAAGGGTGTTAATTTTCATTTAACCCTTAGTTTACATAGTATCCCTTGTGGATCATAATTCCAAGGGAAAATCTTTTGAAATTTTTATTCCAATAGGTGCTTAGCTGCCTCTTTTTCAGCATCCCTGTGATTGCAAATAAATGGCCCTATCTGATTCTTTAGTTTGAATTGAGTTTTATTCTTTGCTGCCATGAAATTTATAGAATTAGAATTTAGGATCTGCCTGATATAATCCAAGGCAAAGATCCTCATTGAAACATGCTTAGGTAACTTGTAAGGTAACAAGTTTGACCCAAATACTCTAATTTCAATATATTTTTCATATAGATACCAGTCACCAACCTTAATCTGCTCTGAAAACTGCAATATCTTTTTCATTTCTTCATTTATTCTTGGTTTCTATGCTTTGGTTAACATTGTGATCACTGGATGTAAAAATAATTCTGAAAACTCTGAATATGTGAAATATGCACCTTCTTTTCTGAGTAAAGATGTCCAGAAAATGACAGAAATAGGATTTCCTCTATGTCCATCTTTTGAAGAGTAACTGGAAATTTATCTAATTGGAAATATAAAAACATATGGAAGAGGAAGGAAGTGTATATGAACACTCCTTCAATTGGCAATTTGATCACGGATATTATCTGCAATATAACCAACATAATCAAAAATTATAGATGGGGGTTGACCTGGGGTGAAAGTGGATAAGTAACCCAGGATGGATTTATCAGTGTGTTCATCAGTAAAGTACCCCAGGATGAATGAAAGCATGGAAATCACCTGCCTTGAACCTTCTGGGAATTTAGCAATAGAATATGGAGGATTTAGTTTAGGAATTTCTACATGTCAGGGCATGAATGTCTGGAAAATCATGAATCTCTTAGGGAAATCTAGGACAATGTATAGCTGGGTTAAGGCTTCTATAGATAAACGGACTGCTTGGGGTTCAGGCTGAAGCTATAACATCTGATTGATAGGTTGAGCTGTAATGGTGAAAATAAATTCTTTATTAGCATTGACTATGGCTCTTTGATTAGGTATATGATACTGCTGACAAAATCTAATGACCTCCTGACATGGGTGAGTTAATGGGACAACATACTTGGGAAAATGAGATTCCCAAATATAGACTTCTCCATCATTATGTAATGATTTCTCATAGCTCCAATTATGAATACCAAGCAATTTAAATTCAGCGATGGGATCTTCTATCTTATAATCAATATCAGCTAGTGGGATGTGTTCAACATCAACCACATGTGGTTGAAGAGGATTTACCACTATGCCAGTCTTATAAGTTATAACAGGGGTTGGTTTAGGTACTTTGGAACCTTCAGGCTTGCTTGTACTCTGATTTTTAGGCACTTTGGGTTACTTTTGCAAGTTTAGACAGTTTGTAGAAGTATTTTACTTTAGCAGAGGATTTCTTGGATAAATGAGGCAAATTATAGCTTTTTCTTTGGGTTTTCTTCACAATTAGGTATGTGAAAGAGGTTTACATGGTTTTGACTAGTTTAAAACAAGAAACAAGGGTTTCTTGAGTCTCTAAATGAGAAATAGGGTTGAAAGTCTTTTGAAAATAGGTCACAGAGGTTTAGGATACCTTTGGAGGTTTTTTGGTTTGATTTAGAGCTTGAAATAGTTCATAAGATTAAAAAAACTCATAATGTCCTCTCAAAATAGCATGTAGTAGTAAAACAGGGTCTCTAGAGAAAAATTGACAGGGTTTGGCCTGTTTTTTGGGCTTTTTGACAGTTTCCTTCAATTGATTTTTAAACTCTAAGTGTGTTTATGTTTTTTAAAATGTCTTTCAAATCGATTTTTGGTTCAAATTTCAAAAAAATACCTTTTGTATGCCAGTATTGGGCTTCAAAAGATGTATCTGAGGTTTTGAATGAGTTGATACCTTCTGTAGATTTTTTGGAGCAATGTAAAGCTCCTCGGCAGTCTTCAATGGTCACAGGGAAGATTTTGCAGATTCTTTGGTTAGAGAGAATGGCAAAAACAACTTTGTTTTAATAGTCAGGAGGTTTCATGCAGGGTTAACGCACAGAGGAATAAGGAGTGTATGCATTTTTGAAGGTTTATTATGTATTTTGGTTACATTACCTCTGCATTAAATGATTGTCACATCAGGCAGGAGCGACGGTTTCAGGTTTCAATGGATTGAAAACAGTCAGTGGTTATCACGCGACATTACGGTGGTGAGAGGTTTCAGCTTGAACCCACGCGATCCAATGAGAAATGGGCACGTGGAGGAGAGATAAAATTACAAAACAACCCATTTCGCACAGCTTTGGTGTTTGGGTGATCGCGCAACTTTTCTACGCGATATTGTGTTTTAGCCGTCAGATCTGAGCTTTGAATTCGAACGGTCCAGATCTTTTTGGAGTTGCATCAGGATGGAGGAGTGGGACCGGTGGTTTATTAATGCGGGGATGGGTTATAACTTTTAGAAATAAACGTTAAATATGTTTCAACCTTAGTTTATATGATATAGCAGAGGGGTAAGTTTATACTTTGGTTATATAATGGTGGGGGGGTTGGGGAGAAATATAATGTATATTTAATTAAAAACATTTATGAAATGTTTCAATAAATATATATGTGGGTGCCAGTTATATTATAGAGTTTTTTCAAATATTTTTGGCATTTGTTTGAAAACTATAGGGGCGGGATATTTGTTTATGGATAGGTTTAGTCCAATGGGATAGTTAGGCGGGGTTTTTTATATTTGCACTCATGGGGATATTTAACATTGGTCTAAACTTAAAATAAAGGGATTTGTTGGTTTATTTTAAATATAAGAGAATTAATAACATACGAGAGGGTGTAATTTAGGGGTTTAATAGTTTTAGTTAGAAGTTAATATGAAAAAGAGTAGTGAAATGGAAACAAAACACATGTTAATATCTAAGTAAAGTGTAAAAAATAAATAATTGTTTATCTTTGTATTTATCTCATTTATACTTCGGATAAATGCATTTTGAGGATTTTATGAATGATTTTGAAAGGGAATGAAGTTAATTATTTAGGGTTCTATTTTTACTAAGTAAAGTTGGTTTTTACTTAGGAAAAAAGGATTCTGATTTATGAATGAAGGGTAAACGTTGATGAATGTGGGTTTAATGTAGAAATTCAATATTTTTAACTAATCAGTCATCGAGCCTTGGGTCCAGTCCCAACAGAAGTCAGAGAAATGCTCTGAGCCTCTTTGACTGATAGTTTGGAATACTGAATAATTGTAGGGGAGGGGAAATCAGTGATTTTACCTGATGATGCTTTATTACATGTTTGCAAAACTGCTTTCTACCTACCAATCTTTATTTCTAACATATTTACTTTATTTTCATGGGTGCATTTAAGCTTCCAACCCTAAATTCATTTTTATTTCAAAGCATAAAACTATCTAAGTCTACCTTATTTCATCTGAGGGCTCAGATTAAACTGTTCAGCTCCTCATTATTCTCTACCTATCTACTGATATGTCAAGTTTAAATTGCTTGACAAATCTTTATTCTCTATCTAAAACATGAAATTGAAAACATGAAAAGTTAAGATTAAACTATTTAACTGATCATGGATTATGGCATTTATTGACACTCTGCACATAATCATTATTCTTGCAATAAAAGTAAAAGTAGTGGCATTTGGACTTGCTCACTTACAGGTCTTATTTTATATCTTTTTCTTTTGGGGTTTATCTTTTTTTAAGTCCTTTGATCTTTCTTTTAGGACTTTTTACCCTCTTTTTGGTTTCTTTTTATTATTTTTTCATTTTTTCAAAATATGGGAAAACAACTTGCAAAAAGCAATGTATGTACATATTTACAAGACTTTCAAAGTCAATTCAAAATTTATGAACCCTATTATTATAGGACCCTAACATGGTGAAATGCATTATTGAAAGTATATTTTTGTGGATTCCAAATGGGGTTTGTTTGGAGATGATTATTTCCATTTAATATTTACGATGGAGTTATGGGTAGTGATTCTAAGTACTCATGATATTTCATGTCCCTGTATTGTGTCGAAGGGATGTTTATATTAATTTTATTATAGGGTGTTGTTGCCAGAATTTATTTTCTTTATAAAGTTTATTATAATGTTTGTGTAGCTCTGAGTGTTAGCTCAATTGCTCAAGTCTCATTGTTAAAGCACCTTTTCTATTGACAGGTGATATGTTCAATTCTCTCAACACTCTCGAGGTGAGACTCCATAGTTGTGCTAGTAGGCAGAAATACCTTAGGATGGATCTTCCTAGTAAAAATATTCCATGGAAGAAATAGTCACTGATCTCTGGAATCCATGAACCATATAGAAAAAAATAGTTACTGCTTATGTGTTATTGTTTTTGTAATGTTATTTTCATATTTTTTAGATTAATAAAACTAGTCAAACATTTAAGAATTATCATTTGGTTTGAGTGTGAGGAATTAATGTAATCAAACATTCTACTTAGACTATATATCTCGATATTTTTTTCTTTTCCATATAATAAATCACCCCACACTCTAGCCCGTAAGTAACGGTAAGATATCCAATGGGCTCAATCCCATACACCAAGCAAGGATAAAAGTCATGAGCTCAATATGTCACTTTGGGATTTGAACTTGGGTGGGGAGGATAACAAATTCCTTCCAATGACCCAAGATAAACCCAATTGACTAATGTAAATATTAATCTATACTTTTGCACCATATAGTTTGTTTTTAGATAGAAAAGTAAATACAAATATATGGCAACATAAGAAGCATTTCATAGTTTAAAATTATAATATATGTAAAAATAAAAAATGAATGGAAAATAGAAAATAATGTGTTGTTGTCCTTTCTAACCTTGATTAGACCTCAAGAATTTTTTCTGGCTCATCACTAACCTTTTCATGGTAATTGTTACCACCGAAATTAACACCTTTATGAATGTCCCAACCATAGTGTTATGGAGTTAAGAACACTTGGGAAATGCACCACTTTCATCTTAGCACTATTGTGCCTTCACTTTTAATCATCTCATAGAAGTGGAAGCCCAAAGTGATATTGAAATATATGGAAAAAAATATGTAAAATATATCATTGTTATCTATAAACAACCATGGATATTCCACTCGACAATTCCTCACAAAAAATTTGATTAAATTTACATTTAAAATATGAAATTATACACTATTACAGTTTTATTATATTTTTGGATCCGTAGATTACTATTAATAATGCATGCATGTGAATTAAAATTATAAAGAAAATAGAGAACAAAAAAATAAAATATCACACACACATTTGACACAAGATATTCTCTAGGAAACCCTTTCAGGAGTAAAACCCAGCTAGAAGGTGAGGTCGCTCTACGATCTTTCTCTTAATGGAAATATGAATGTGAGTACAAAGAAGTATGACATGTGGCATGTAGGATACTACAATGCAAAAATCCTCCCTGTGTGCTCTCACTCCTATCCCTCTTAGTTAATTTTACTTAGAATGGAACGAACGTACTAGAAATAATGAAGTCCTTTTTCCTCCTAGTGGCTCAGTTATAACACAACTTGATCACATCCTAGTGGTTAGGTTTGAATACCTCAACTCTTAATCTAAGTTACAATATATGCTCTTCTAGAGTGTTATACATCATAATCACATGGATAGGCCCTTTTTAAGGAATATTATGGGTTGATGTGGCATCCTCTCGAATTATGGTGGTGAAAATAGGAAGGTCAATTTTTTGGTGACATAAATTATGCATATGGACATAGATTGACGTGATTCTTACATCATTAGAAAGGTATCTATGTGTATAATAGAATGAAATGGTTGAATGCTAAAGTGCTAATTTTTTTTCCCAAAAAAACATCATTTGATTCCTCAAAATGCTCCTTGAAGGTTTCAAACCTTTTTTTGCCAAACAAGGTCCCGCTGATAGAAATGGTCCTATGAGATGATCCCTCCACTTTTCCCACTTTGAAAGAAATAGATGGATGAAAAAAAATATAATGATCTAATTTGGATCACACCTCCCCATTTTAGGAGGCTTTTTGTCCCCAAAATATTCTACTGAATGAGGTGAGGAAATTTTTCCTTCACATTCTCTATGGTGTACCATTTAGCTTTGTCAGGAATTTGTCATTTCAACCCAATATTCCAAAGGTCACGTTTCCCTTGTCTTGTAGTTCTGGACCTGCTCTACAAAATTGTATCTTATGTCAACTCTACCTGAGCATCTGGTGCCAAATCCTCAATAGAAGGTAGGAATTATTCCTCTTCCTAATATGGCATGGAAGGCTCATAGAGTTTCAAATTATATACATTGACAACTAAGTAAATGAACATATATGGTGGTAAACTGAGTCAATACGAATTATCACCCACCTTTTCTAGTATCTCAAAGGGACCATACCTCAGAGCCTTAATTTTATTACCATGCCCCTATAGCCTCTCCTTGTTCAACTGTAGCCATACTATGTCTCCCACCTTGAATGATTTCTTTGTTCTATGTTGATCATGTGTTGTGTAATATAATTGGTAGTTAAATTACTTCATTAATTCTCAAGCATGGTTTGTGCAGTTTTGAATTTATTGTGCAAAATATATGCTAGGATTTCTATTTTAATTATAGAATTAAAAAGAAGTTTTTAATATATTAAAGGACAATGAACTAAATCAATATCAACTCATCTCAACTTTACGCACATGTTATTTGTATCAAACTTGAAAAGGTAAACTTTGCTCCAAAAACATTATTAAAAACTGGAATTGAATCTATTATACTTGCATCAAATTGAAATGACTAGTCTATTTTCGCTGAATTGAAAGGAATATTCTAGTTGCATAAAATTGAAAGGGTTACTCTACTTGCAGAAATGAGATCTTAATCTACTACATCAATTTGAAATCCTATTATATCCAACAAAATAAAAACTTATTATGAAGCCAAACTATTTCAAATTAAACCTATTGCATGAATTAAAGAGCGGACTTTACCTGCAAATTAAACTTAACTACATCATATAAAAATTCATCATGAAATTGAGTTTCTTCAAGGGACTTTACCTTCTTTTGTCTTCTTTGCTCCAAATTCTCCAAATATATATAGACTTATTTCCGAGATAGATCAATTGTTGGAGTCTTCATGGAGCACTCGGGATGAGATTCAAGGCATAGATCGTAGAGGATTGAGCCGAGAATGAAACAAAATCCCTGCGAAATGCAGAGGAGGCCATTACGTCAAGTAAGGAGGACAAGATACCTGGCGAAGGATGAAAATATCAACCTAAGAGATCTATGATTTCCTCATGCCTACAGTGTATATCCCCATTTCATATCCATCGAGTAGTTGAAGGTGAGAGTTGTTGTTAGGGCCATAGTTGTGAAGCGATCTGTATACTGTTTGTGTTGAATTGGGAGGTTGATCCATCAACGCAGATAAATCTTCAGTCAAGAAGTTATATCAAACAGCCACTTTAATACTTGGGCCAAATGCATTAATGAAAGCATATTTTCGTGGATTCCAAATGGGATTTGTTTGGATATGTTTATTGCCATTTAATATTTACGATGAAGTTATTGGTAGTAATTATAAGTACTCATGATATTTCATGTTCCTATATTGTGTCGAAGGGGTTTTTATCTTAATTTTATTACAAGGTTTTGTTGGAAGAATTTATTTTCTCTATAAAGTTTATTACAATGTTTGTGTAGCCCCGAGGGTTAGCTCAATTTCTCAAGTCTCGTTGTTGAAGCACCTTTTCTATTGACAAGTGATATTTTCAATTCTCTTAACACTCTCAGGCTTAGACCACATGGTTGAGCTAGTAGAAAGGAATCCCTTAGGATGGATCTTCCCAGTACAAATATTCCATGAACGCAACAATCATCGATCTCTGGAATCCACGAACTACATAGAAAAAGATATTTAGTGCTCGTACGTTATTGTTTTTGCAATGTTATTTTCATATCTTTTAGATTAGTAAAATTAGTGAATCATTCAAGAATTATAATTCGGTTTTAGTGTGATGAATTAATATAATCAAACATTATTCTTAGACTGTAAATCTCCATATTTTTTTCTTTTCCATCTAACAAATCACCCCACACTCTATCCCGTAAGGAATAGTAATATATCCATTGGGATCAATCCCATACAACAAACAAGGCTAAAAATCATGAACTCAATATGTCACTTTGGGAATTGAAATTGGGTGGGGAGGATAACGAATTGCTTACAATGACCCAACATAAACCCAATTGACTAGTCTAAATATTAATCTATATTTGTGCATCATATAGTTTGTTTTTAGATAGAAAAGGAAATAAAAATATATGACAAAATAAAAAGCACTGTATAGTTTAAAATTATAATATATGTAAAAATTAAAAATGAATGGAAAATAGAAAATAATATTTTGTTGTCCTTTCTAACCTTGATTAAGCCTTAGGATTTTTTTTGGCTCATAACTAACCTTTTCATGGTAATTGTTGCCAGCCAAATTAGCACCCTTATGAATGTCCAAACCATAGCGTTATGGGGTTAAGAACACTTGGGAATTAAAATTATACAGAAAATAGATAATGAAAAAATAAAATATCACATATATATTTGACACAAGATATTCTCTAGGAAACCCTTTCGGGAGTAAAACTCAGCTAGAAGGTGAGGTCGCTCTACTCTCTTTCTGTGAATGGAAGTATGAATATGAGTACAAAGAAGTATGACATGTGGCCCGTATGATACTATAGTTCACAAATCCTCCCCGTGTGCTCTACCTCCTATCGATTTTGGTTATTTTTACTCAAAATGGAAAAAATGTACTAAAAAGAATGGAATCCCTTTTCCTCCTAGTGGCTCAGTTATAACACAACTTGATAGCATCCTAGTGGTCAAGTTTGACTACCTCAAATCTTATCCAGAGTTACAATATAGAATCTTCTAGAGTGTTATAAATCATAATCAAATCGATAGCCCCTTCTCCATGAATATTATGGGTTTATGTGGCATCCTCTCGAACTATGGTGGTGATAATAGGAAGGTCAATTTTTTAGTGAGATAAATTTCACATATTGACTTCGATTGACGTGATTCTTGCATCGTTGGAAACATATCTATGTGTATAATAGCATGAAATGTTGGAATGCTAAAGTGGAATTTTTTTGTCTCCAAAAAACATCATTTGATTCCTCAAAATTCTCCTAGAAGGTTGTAGACCTTGTTTTTCCAAACTGGGTCTCGTCGATAAAAATGGTCATGTGAGCTGATCCCTATACTTTTTCCTCTCTGAAAGAACTAGATGGATGAAAAATAATATAATGATCTAATTTGGATCACACCTCCCCATTTTGGGAGGCTTTTGGTCCCCGAAATATTCTACTGAATGAGGTGAGGAAACTTTTCCTCCACCTCCTCTCTAGTGTACCATTTAAATTTGTCAGGAAGTGGTCCTTTCAACCCAAAATTCCCAAGATCATGTTTCCCTTTTCTTGCAGTTCTATACCTTTTCTACAAAATTATATCTTGTTTCAACTCATCCTGGGCATCTAGGTTCGAATCCTCCATAGAAGGTAGGACTTGATCCTCTTCCTCATCTAGCATGGAAGGCTCATAGAGTTTCAAATTATCTACATTGAAAACTAAGTAAATTTAAATATATGGTGGTAAACTGAGTCAATAAGAACTATCACCCACTTTTTCTATTATCTCAATGGGACCATAGCTCAGAGCATTAATTTTATTAGCAGGCCCCTGTAGCATCTACTTATCCAGCTGTAACCATACTCGGTCTCCCACCTTGAATGATTTCTTTGTTCTATGTTGATAATGTGTTGTGTAAGCTAATTGGTAGTTAAATTATTTCATTAATTCTCAACCAAGGTTTGTGTAGTTGTGAAGTGCTTGTGCACAATATATGCTAGGATTTCTATTTTTATTATAGAATGACAAAGAAAAATTTAATCTATTAAAGGAAAATGAACTAAATCAAGATCAACTCATATCAAATTTACACACATGTTATTTCTATCAAACTTGAAAAGGTAAACTATGCTCCAAAAACAATATTAATGAACAAGAATTGAATCTATAATACACGCATCAAATTGAAATTACTAGTATAATTTCACTGAATTGAAAGGACTATTCTAGTTGTATCAAATTGAAAGGGTTACTCTACTTGTGGAAATGATATCTTAATCTAATACATCAATTTGAAATCCTATTCTATCCAACATAATCAAAACTTATAATGAAGCGAAACTATTTTAAATTAAACTTATTTCATGAATTAAAGATCAAAAATGGAACTTCAGCTTATGATATATTACTAGTGTGTGAAATGGAGATTTGAATCAATTCAAACATCTAAATATGAGACTAAGAGAAAATTCTTAATGAATAGAATAAAAAATTTTATGTTCATTTTCAAGTTTAATGAGCACTCATAGTGAAATCAACAGTAAGTGGATGAAAATTATACAAATTCCAAACCAAGCTAAAAACTAATTGAAATGAAAATGAAATAAAACATTTAAAATATCTTACAAATCTCAAAGGGGCCCTCCCATTGAATGTAAGGTTCCATGAATTCAAATAAAGTTAATTAAGGATGCATTTGTACTTTAGGAACAAAGTATTGATATAACAAAAATAAGGAATCTTCAACAAATCTCAACAGAGTATCTATGATCTATCATTTACTCTTTCTTATCTCGACTTCCAGATCAAGGAGATATTTATACACGAGTGAATTAACAACTTAAAGAAAGAAATGTTGAGAGGCAAGTTCATGGAATGACAACACAGGTTTTGAATTTGACTACGAAATGGATCTGGCATGATTTTATCTATAGTAAAAAATCATGAAAATAATCTTCTTATGCACATAAGCTACATGAAACTCGCTCGCTTGATAACATTTTTTCCACACTTTCTTGATCTCGAAACTGTTTCCTGAAATCCTTGTACACAAATAGAACAATGTTGACCTGGATGTTTGACCAAACATATTCTCAATTTATTCGATCTTTTGAGTTGTAATAATAGGTGGTTAATAATTTCCTTTACATTTAGAATATGCTCATGTCCTTTGTTTTCTTCAAAATTTTCTTCATCATGTCTAACCATGCATTGAGCTATGAAAAATTCAAGCAACTACGAAAATGTTACAATTTAGTAGCCAAAGAGATATTTTAGTCAATTTCATAAAGAAAGTCTAGATAATGGGAAATAATGATTCGATACCTTTTTTTATAGAAGAAATGACATATATTACCTTATGGCATGTATATATATCAAAACATATATGGGATGGATAGGAAAATGGAAAAAAGTGTCAAAATTGAGGACAATTCGAGGGTCAAACATTCCCCCACATTAAGGATGTTACATGTCCGCATGTAAAAAACTCAAAACTGAAGAAATATCTTTTCCATTGTGTTTCTTTTGAATTCTGAATCAACACAACCATATTTCTTGACATCCCCTTTTTTTCACATTGATATGCCATCTGGGTTTTCTCATGAGAAGTTTCTCTTGCAACCCTTTGACCTTATTTTTGAGCACCTTGTTGTTTTCTTTAAGAATTTTGTTTTTCTTATACTAGAAACACATTCTTAATAACCTAGTGTCATTTTGTTCCTTCAAAAGTTCAATTTATGATTGACCATTTCAATTTCTTCTATGATATACTTTTTTCGTATTTCTAACTTAGAAATATCTTTTTTAAGAGTGGGAATAGTTTCTTGTTTCTCTTGAGAAGTAGTTGTATGTATCTGAGGATCATCATCATATAAAAATTCTTCATAAAATTGAGTTTATTCAAGGGAATTTACCTTATTATGTGCTCTTTTATCCAAATTCTCCAAACAATCATAGACTTCTTGCTGAGTTCGATCAATTTTTGACTATTTGAGCATAATAAATGTTGAATTTTCTAAGGAAATTCATTTTCCCTAGGAAATATTGCATGGCTTTCTTGTTCATTAGAAACGGGATCTGTATGATAGCCTTGACCCTCTCCCAATCAATATTTATTTATCTCTTTGTTATGATGTACCCTAATAGAATCCATTCACACACACTGAAGATGCTATTTTGGGAATTAAGGGAAATCTCATACTTCTGACACCGCTAAAATATCTTCTTTAATGATGTACGTGATATGGCCTTTTATTTGAAAAAATAGTAATATCATCTAAATAAATAGCAATGATTTTACCTATAAGGCCATGAAAGGTGATGTCCGTTACTCTTTGAAAAGTTGCACCAAAATTAATGAGTCCAAGTGGAATTCTATTGAAAGTGAATGTTCTCCATTTATTCTTGAAAGTAGTTTTCAATATGTATGGTTCCACTACTAGCACTTGATTGTAACCTGAAAATCCATCTAGTAGCAAAAAATTTCCTAACCTAGATATTATCTGAAGCCTTTTCTCCATGGATGGCACTGAATAGTTATCATTGTCAGAATCCCAGTTAATATTCTAAAAATAAACACACAAAATTATTTCAATAGAATTTTTTCTCATCGGGACCAAGTCGAAAACCTACGTGGAATGTCTAACTTTGGAGATTATCCGAGCATCCAACAACTTTCTCAATTCCTTCTAAATAAGGGGTTCCAGTGCTATATGTACTTTCCATAGTTTCTGCTGGAACGGTTTGACCCCTTATTTTATAGGAATTACGTGGTGGATAATACGAGTTTCATATGCCTTTAAATCATTATATGTACACGCGAACACGTCTCGATACTTCTTAATTAGGTGAATAAATCCTTTTTTTTCCTATAGGGAATAATAGGTACCCAGGTTTACATATTTCATATCTAGTGGGGTTCCAAGGTTGACTTGCTCAGATGTGAGCTTCGAACTTTGAGTCTTTGTGCTATTTGGTCCTCTGAATCGATTTTTCAAGTCATATAATTTCTCTAGGGAAACCACATGCTTTGGCATAGTGTTTCCTTTTGGTGCTTGGGATGATTCATATAGAACCTTCTTGTGCTCATTCTTCTCTACTGCAACATCTTTGAATATGTCAGAATTTACCATAAAGTGTGGTATCTATTGGTCATCATTGAAAACATGGAAATTAGTAACATTGTGAGGTACAAAATATTTATACAAAATATCAATAGAAAAAACATTTCTCAATGGCAACATTCTAGCAGCAGGATTTGCTAATTGATTTGTTGTCACATTTCTAACTCTTGGAATAGAAACAATATTGAAAACTTTGAAATTATCTACCAAACGCCATACGTCCTGCTCATAGTTTTTAAGATGAGGTGAAACATAGTGTATAGTATCTCGTACTTTATTAGTGACCACCTTTGAGTCATCGATTACCTTTAGAAGCCATATCTTCAAGTCTATATATTTCTTCAATGCAAGTACGAGTGATTCATATTATGTGGTATTGTTAGTGCACTTGAACTCTAGAGAGCATGCAAGTATATGTTTATTCTTACATGGATCTGTAAGTACACAACTAGCTCTGGAATCATCCTGCGTCTCAAAACCATCAAAATAATGAGTCCAAAAATTTCATGTTACTAATTTATTTCCTATATTGTTATTTCTTATAAAACTTGTGTTACTACTATTATATACATCTATATTACATAATTCATTCGCACAAGTTAGAGAGCAAGGAAGGAGTTATAGTTGTGTATCTGGTGGAATGGGTGATGGTTGTGCAAGGTAGCACCCAAGGTCAATTTCTAAAAAGAAGTTTCTGAAAATTAGGTCTACGAAAGAAACATGATCATGTTTCTATTCGAAGGGTGTAATAGTGTGTTTCATGTAAGGTTTTGATTCCACCTAGATGTGTTTATTCTTTCCCTTGTGTAGAAGCCACAAATGTGACCAAATGGTAACAAAATACCCATGTATTTTTCTAGACCAGTCTCTACTTAGTAATACACTGTGAGTTTTTGGGATGTCCACGATTACTATTTCTATACATTAGTGAAATCAATGATAGGATGATCGGATAATAAGAACATTCCCGAGTTCACCAATATCTTGGAAAAGAGGCCTTCCCAACACAATTTGTACACCATCCTTATCTCATTTGGCATTGATTTTCTTTGTAGCATATAATGGAATTGTGTTTACAAATGCACCAAATTTGATTAAACAATTGTGAAAATTGTAATTGAAAATCTCAAAAGTCAATAAAAATGGAGGGAAAAGAATATTATCCTCTAATGTTATGGCACTTACAATTGATTCCAAGAGACTAGAATACTTACTGTTAAGAATCTTTAATTTTAACAGATTGGTGAGACTAAAACTGCAGAGACAACATCGCTTCAACCACTTTGGGATTCTAGGATCTAGCCCTCCTGAATCCAAAGAGGGATCTCTCCAATAAAGTGCAAATATTGATTTATCTTTAAAGTTTTTATGGGTATGATATTAGACTAGTTATTAAGGCTGAGGGTTTTTGTTTGTTTTGGATGGTTGAGCATGATTTATTAGTTGAGTGAAAGTCCTAAATGGAAATAGTTCCAAAGGTGTAAAGTTGCAAGCAATCAGAACAAGCTTTGGCTAAAAAGATAGATATAACACTGGTTTTTAGTCCATTGGGCTATGGAGTCATAATAGGGCTTTTAATTGTGCAACAATTCAAGAGTGGTCCAAGGGGCAAGTCATCTATATCGCAAGATATTTTGAGATAAAATGATGGAATGGAAACAATAAGAGTGTTGGAGGAGTGGAAACTGATAATAATTTCAACAAGGATTTATAGTCAGTCCAAACAAGAAAAAGCCCTTAAGCAACTGTTTAAAACCAACCAAAGGGCAGGGCTCACCATAAACCTCTTTGGAAAAGCTTGTATTAAAGATAACTCAAGAGACAAACAATCCAGTAATCCCCATAATTACCTTCAGAAAGGATGAAAAACACATAAGAGAAAAAAAATACAACTTAAGATCAGATAAGATACTTTTAAATCTAGTCTGCTTTCAGCAAACACTTAGGGGAACTTTCAGAATTACCTTTGGAGAATAGAAGCTAGAAACAGGGCAAACCATCACTTTTCTAGTCTAAATTTAATAAGCAAATAATGAAAATAACATTCAAGAACAACGTTTAAAGAAAACAGTAGGATGAGGGAACGCCAGCATTCCTAACTGCTTAAACTATATTGAATCATTCTTAAATAAACAAATTGGAGGAAAAAATTGAGATAAAGCTTATCAGTCAGAGAACGGTACTGATAAACAGTAAATCCTAACTCTATGCTTGTTGTTCTTTATCAGAGAATAATGGACAATATGGCATACATGAGAGGAAAATGAATAACAAAGAAAGAAGCACTTCACCAGTGATATAGACCAGGATCCCAAGAAACAGCTTGTATATTGTAGTCAAACTAGTTATGATCTTCAAGTCCAATGTTTCAGTTTAGCAATCATCTTCACTTCTCAGCCTAACTTATTAGATCACAAACAGAGCTTCAAGAGCCTTTGAACACTATTTACAAGTAGAAGTTTTGAGCACAAGTATATTTCAAAGTTCTGCTACCAACGTTTACAATGAACTCCTCAATAAGATTTTATAGAAGGATGAGGAGGTCGAAAGAGAAAAGATCTAGGGGTTCAATTAATACAGTTAATGCTTCTCGGCCTTTGAGGGGCTCAATGAAGAAGTCTACAGATATTTTCCTGTATTAATTGATTTACATTAAGAATTAAGCTCGGTGGGGAGCTTTTGTTGACTTTAAGGCTCTGTGTCATCTCTGTAGTAACTTAGCAGATATTTTGCAATAAGTTCTTCAGCTGAATTAACTGTTTGGTTGTCGTGAGGCAAATATCCCCTATTCTAGTCATTACTCGGCCTCTGTCGAATGCTTTGAGGTTACAGGTGGCATTAGGTAGCTGAGAGGAATTTATTAGCCTCTGATGTGGCAGTGGAGGCCTCCTCTGTCTGATAAATATTTTTGATTTTCCTTAACTGTGTTTAATTCAATGGATTAGGCTTTTGATTTTCGATCTTAGCTGTAATCCACCCAATCTGTGTAATTAATCTTTGGTTCTTCAGTTCTGCTGTGGTTAGGTCTTCAACACTGATACTCTCTGTCTCTTTTAATCTTCACTGTGTCTTGTTGATGTGCAGGTGTGCAGAGGCTTTATAATAGTATCAGTGCTCATGATGCACTGATAAACCTTGATGGGAACCTTTGCAAAAATATTTCTTTGATAAACAAAGGCCTGGAGAGTCGTCACTCTCGGCCTATCATTTTCTTTTAAAATACTTGAAAAACATTTAAATTCTGGCACAGAACAAGAAATGATTAAGAAATCCTGCATATTTGGAGTGAAACTGCTTCAAAGGCTCGGGTTAGGAACAAATGGTGGAGAGATTAAGTTAGATCCGTTGATATAGAAAAGATCAACGGTGGGGAGCCGAAATGATAATATAAAGTGAAAGAGTCACTTTACCATAAGACGGGCAAAAAATGCGAATAAAATAGGTAAAAAATCCCTCGCGGAGGAAAAAACATTGGAATGAAAATTGGAGTTTCCAAATGACCACAGGTCGTCAAATTAGCTTGGCCCATGGAGATCAACGATCAAGATTGGTCGAAGAAGACCCTTCGGAAAAGGCGGAGGGCGATAATTCAAAGGCCAAATTAAACCTAAGCCGTTGATCTGCAGAGATCAACGGCGAGGAGCGAATGCGAAGAAATGTGGTGGAAAAGGGGAAAAATGGTTTCAGAGGAGAAAACCACGAGTTTCGCGTAGTGAAAAGGTGGGGAGGCAGTTTTTCCTTTTTGAACGCGATATGCGTTCCCACCCGACACGTGGCATTTCAAAACATCTTATATCATGTAAATTTTGGGGATTAACGTTTTTTCTGAAAGTTACGCGAAACTACGCATCAACCGTCAGATTTGGGCCCTCAGATCGAACAATGGAGAGTGAGCGTGAAATCGGCAAGGTGCGCGGGTAGAAGCAGGAAGTGTGGTTTTAATCTGAGTCGTTAGATCTGAGAATGGACGGCTGAGATCAAATATGGAGGGAGGTAGGACCCACAAGAGGCAGGCCTGTCGGGATTAATCCGGGCCATTAGATATAAAGGATCAATGGTGGAGATTTAATCTAGGTTTAAAATGAAAACAATATACAAAGCAGAGGAAGGATTAATAGGAGTCATTGATCTGTAGAGATCAACGGCTGAGATCTGTTCGAAAAACATTATAGAGCGGGGCTGCATGAATTTAACCAAGGTCAGAAGGATTGATTTGGACTGTCCGATCTGGACACGTGGATGGCCTAGATGCAATCAGAAATTTGTGATCGGTGGGGTAATGGACAAGGAGGGTGCCGAAGTGATTAACTGTGGGTCGTCGATCTGCAGATCAAATCGACAGCGGAGAACTCATCGGGGAATCGCCGATCGGAGACGGTGAAAAATATTAACGCGCCTAATGAGTTTTGCCGATGCAAGATTGCGCGGGCCATCAGATTGGTCCAAGTTCAATGGCGGAGATGGGCTCCGACCAATGAACGAGTGGGACCACATTATAATACAAAAAATCAATTTTTTTATTGAAAAACAAAGGTTTATGGTGTCGGGGCGGGTTTATTATATGTGGCTTGGTACTCGACTGCGGGGGCCTTGGTTTTATATGAAAAGAAAAGGGACCGGGGCTATATATAAGGGTGCCAATCGGCATCGGAACGAGGGTGTGTGCTTTTCAATATAACCATTCAGAAAATCTCCGATGCGAGATTATATGGATCGTTGATCGGGGAAACAAATCAACAATCTTTTTTTCATTAAAGACATCACACCGGTGCGCTTAGTTCAAACCATAGAAAAAGTGGTTTTTATGTATTTACAAAGGGAAAAAGTGATCGGGAAGGATTTATATGAAGTGTTAAGTGCCCGATTGCAGGCCTTGTGGTTATATAAAGTGGTTAATAAGATCGGGGGTTTATATTCAAAGGGCTAATTGCATCGGAGGCTTTTAGCACAGCAATTTGACTTGCGCACTCCGACTGTTCCGATGTGATAAGCTCCAAAAGGGTTTAGCACTTGGTTATAGTGCTAGGGCATATGGTGGGGAAGTGGTTAGGACTTAGCCCAAAGGGGCTTAAGCCTATAGTCAAAAAACTTATTTTTTATGAAATTTTAAAGATTTTTAGATGGATTTGGGGGTTTTGGAAAAGTTTAAAAGTGAGTTTTAAACCTTGTAAAAGGATTTTCATGAAGGGGAAAGGGGAATAAATGAAAAATAGAGGAAATTGATGGGGGAAAAATGAAGGTTAGTTTTGAGTGGAGGGAAGGGGAAAATGGAGTTTTGCAGCAGTATTTCTCTATGAAAATAGCATAATTTTTGAGTTCGAAAGGGAAACAACAGTGAATATTTAAACAAAGGGCATGATGTCTTCATGAGTCTTCAAGAGATAACATTTTTAGCAATAAAACTTGTTTCTTGAAGGCTCCAAAAATGATTTAGCCACCTTTTGATATAACAAATTTTATAGGTGGCTAACACTTACCAAAGACCTTCAAAGAAGAAGAAGAACTACCACCTGATGAAGGTTGAGAAAGGGCTTGGACGAGTAGTTCCCGCTGGCTTGTTATCCTTGTAATCTCAAATATTGAAATATTTGTGCAAGATTTCTTCATGTCTTGCACTATGCTATAATCTAGCGCAACACGCATTATTTTAGTGTTTGGAGAGGTGACCTTGTTTTCCACTTCCATAATGGTATAATTTCTTTTACTATTGGCGTAAGTGTTATTTTCTACGACAACATCTCCATACCTGTGTTGAGCTTTCTGATCCGGGTTGGCAGGCAGTGTGATTTTTCTAAACAAGTGTTCTTTCAATTTTTTCCTTCTCAAATATTGTTCATGAGCGGGCTCTTGACTTATTAACTTATATATGTTTTTTTATTTTGATTTGATACCTCATTCAGTGGTGGTTCTTGATAAATTTTCTTCTCATTTGTGAACACACAACTAAAAGTACTTACTGCATGTCCAACACCCACAGTCTCTTCGGCTGCATCAAATTATTACTTTTCTTTCATCTGTTTATTATCCTCATTTGAAAGTATTGAGTAAAAAATATGCATAGATGGAGCATTCATGTTGTGATTCCATTGTGGGCATGTCTTTTCTGAGTGATATTCTTGATGAAAAGAACAGTATTGGTTCATGCCCATGCTTTCGACATTCAACACAACATTTGATCTATGCGCAAACTTAGCTGGTTGATTGCTATTTTTGTTGTTACTATTACTCCTTCTCAGGAAGTTAAACTTATGGGGATTGTTGCTGACAGTGGTATCAATTTTCCTTTTTTTTAATTCTTGCAACTCATTGGAAAGAGTCTTGATAGTTCGGGTCAAGATTTAAAGATCAGTAGCTTATTTATCTTTGACCTTGCTTGAGGAGACCTAAAATATTTTTCCACTCTCTTTGGAGTCTTTGGATTATTCATCATAGATAATGACTCCAATCGCATGCAAGTTCTTTTCAAGATCAATGGTTTCTTCAAAATTTTGTGCCAAATTTTCTTTCGTGGTTCTCTTCCTAAACTGTGCAATGCTTGTTGGCAAGGAGTAAGTGTCATAATAAATTACGATGGAGTCATGAGGCTTTGTATTGGTGTGAAGTTTGTTCAATATCTAATTGAACCTATGATTAAAATCTTTAGCCTTTTCTTTGTGCTCCATATTTATATTCCCTAACTCCTTTAATAACATGGTTGGGGTTTTTTCATCAGCGAAATTTTCAAGAAACAATGTTTTAGGCCCCCTCCAATTCTAAATTGAATTTGCAAGAAGTCTATGATACGAAACAAATTCTCTACCATTTAAGTTACAAGGGAAGAGTCTACATGCAACATTTTCATAGCATACCTTGAGCATCTGCAGGTGTAGGTAGAAGTTATCCAAATGGTCTTCGCTTTGATCACCTTTTCTGGGTCATATTTCATTAGTATATTTTCCAAACGTCTAAGCATCTTATGTAAAATACTCAGAAGAGTGAGTGGGCCTTGAGATATCCAATAGAGATCCTGGTTTTCTTTTTTCTCATCTCTATGCTCCTCCTCCTATTCAGGCCATGATGAATCTTCTTCGTCGCTACCTAACCCTCATAAAATGTCATCTGAGAGCACAATGTTGTCCTCTTCCCCATCCTTGTTAGGTGGAATATGCTCTAGATGTTCTTTATTGCCTGTGGATTCTCCTAACTCTTCAAGGGTAGAAAAAACCATATATTCCACTGTAGAAACCATTATCCTAGTATGAGTTATTTATTTCCTTTTCAGAAAATAAGGAATATTATGTGCTCTAGGAATTAATCAAATATCCTTTGCAAAGCGATGGGTTATAGGTTGAATTGTCTCTATGTGCTTGTAGGTAATTTCACAAGTTGGTTTCGAGTTTCGTTGAGAAGATATGCCTACTTCAGGAATATGAGTCGGAGAGGTGCTGAGAATGTTGTTTCCTTGTCCAAAAGAACTATGATGTGTGTGGGTGGAGTTATCAGCCATAAAAATATGGCTTCTTTCCTTCTAGCACCAGAAATGTTAACAGTGCTGGACCTGCCAACATTCAAAGGAGTCTCCTCAATATGTGGTCACAATTAGACCTCAGACCATTTGGTATAGGAGCCCCATCTAGAATATGTCCCCGTTTCCATATACTTAAGGATCTTCCATGGATTTAGCTATCAGCAAGAGAGGGAATTGCCTATGTGCCTTTGAAAAGCAAGCATGTGTGTTTGGTGAATGTTTGGTTGTAGGTGCATCAAGGTTCTTCTACCATGGAGGGGGAAATAAAGTGAGCCTATGAGAGAGATTTAATAGTACCACCCTAGCAAAAACACACACAAAAATAATGTTTTGTATAAGATCCAGTGGAATAGTCCACAAATATGTGACAGTAGTTACAACCTTTACAACACATTCTCAATAGGATAAGCACTAAAATAACTGAAATAGTTCAACTACTTTAGTACTGGTAAAATAAAAAGTGAGTCATAAAAATTTACAGAATAGTATTACAAACATCCATAATCCATGTATGAAAACATGTTGGCCAACATGCTTAAAATATTAAGAAAAGGTCCCAAGATGCATGAATACAATGAACATCACTTACTCCAATAGTGGAGCATTAGAGTCATTACTTGCTCCCCAAAACTACTAATTTGTCTCTCGTATGCCTTATGGGAGAAGCCAAGGTTAAAATTCCTTTACATGAGGAATGACTATCTATTTATAACTTTGGGAATTACCTTTCACATCCTCATGACTCTTGACCTTCTAACTTCTAATGACCATTGGGCTTCTACAAACTTTGGAATTGCATATGATTTTTGATATTACATGTCTTTTGGAGTTCCATGACTCTTTAGTTCATACATTAATTTTCGGCTTCCACTTATTTTTCCTTTACAATGATTACAATAATATATCATGAGCTCCACATAAGGAGAAAAACAATCAAGGTAGGGTGCATGTCGCAAGTCTGAAGGACGAAGGGGAAGGCTTCAAACTTCCCAAGCATGCTACGCACTCAAGGGAGAGATGGAGGGTGCAGGGAACACTCCTGAAGGCCGAAGGCTAAGGATTGTTTCCTTTGGGGTGTGCTCATGCTCTTAAGAGGCCTCAAGAAGGGTGCATGACACACTCTTGAAAGATGAAGATTGGGGCTTCATGCCTTCAGACTGTGCCAGTGTGCTCAATAATTTCAGGAGGGTGCATGGTGAATTAGGGAAGTATAAAGGATTGAGTTTTGGGTCTTCAGTCTATGCGAGTGCGCTCAAGGAGGACACACTCCTTCGAGTAGAAGGAGTGTGCTAAAGGAAGACTTAGGCATTTTGGAGGGCACAATTCAGAACAAAGAGGAATATTCGTGCTTTTCGAGTGTGCCCAACTCTCAGGGAGGGCACATGGCACACTTATGAACAAGAAATGGTCTCCCAGCAAGGCTTTAGAGTGCACCCATGTGCTCTTGGCCTTAAAGGGATTGTTTTACAACTAAAATTTGTTTATGTTTGGATGGTTGGTCAAGGGATGAGAAAAATGAGTTCAAGACATAAAACCATGTGTGACACATACTAAATCATAAAAAAAACTTAGAAAAAACTTGATCAATAATGAATATACATCAAAACGCCACTTCGTGCACATTTCTCAAGCATAAGTAGTGAAGTGTGTGCGATTGTGACCCGAAAGTGTCATTTACAAAAACAAAGGCATAATGATAATGAAATTCATATAGAGATATTCTAATCAATGAAATGACACTTTAGAACATTCAAGAAAAATTAAGACATATAAAACAACAAAGAACGACACTTGATGACTGAGGTGACACTTGATACGACAATAAAGTAGACTCCAAAATTTGAATGTGGTGAAATTTTGGAGCGTGTTGTAGCAATGAAAACACGACCATATGGGTTTCACTTAATGAATCTCTAACATATCACGTGCATTCATGACTTACTAAAAAATACCCCTAATTTGACTACATATTGAAAAATACCTTTAAAAATCACATTATTTAACCCCCTACCAATACAAGTCCAACACACCTTCCTAATTAAAAAAACCCTACTTTCACTGGATATTGTAGGTATCCATTATATAAAAACCCCTTAGCCCCTAAGATATGTTCAATATAATATGTCATTTTTTCGTCAATATATATCCCCCAATATGAATGCATGTGGTTTGGTATTTCTCTGCAGTGAACCCTTGATGACTACAAAAATTCATGTCTTATTTTATTTTCCTTATATTTTGTTAAAATTTTCAAAAGATTAATTCCACACACCATTTTGAACCAGCGAAAATTGCGAAGGTGCGAGGATCGGAAAATTGTGAAGGTGCGAGGGTACGAATTCCTTTTCTGCCAAGGTGTGAATATTTTATGGGTGCAAAATTCTTTTTGGAAATTTTTTTTTTAAAGTTTTTTTGGGTGCGAAATTTTTATAGCGAAATTTTTTTTGGAAGTTTTTTTGGGTGCAAAATTTTTTTTGGCGATTTTTTTTTTTGAAGTTTTTTTGGGTGCATGGATGCATGAAGTATTTTTTCAAAATGTCTCTATGAAGGCATGAAGTATTTTTTCAAAATTTCTCTATGAAGGCATGAAGTATTTTTGCAAAATGTCTTTTTGAATTTAATTATTTATTTACTTTTTTGTCTTATTGAAAGCATGAAGTACTTATTCTGAATTCTTTATGTTTTTTTGGGTATTTGTTCCAAATAGAATTGGATTTTAGGTTTCCAATTTTGTGAACATGGGAAACCAAAGGAATTTCCTATCGAGGCATGATAAAAAAAAAAACTGATTCAGCAGATAAGAATGAGAGATTACAAAAAAAAGGCGAGAAGAAAGGGAAATATTAAGCCATGAAATAAATGTGGAGGTAGAGCATCATGAAAGAGATGTAGAGGTGCATGAAAATGACGAGGAAATGATAAATTTTGAGGAAATTTTCAACGAGAATATTGAAAACACAAATGTCCAAGAGAATATTGATATCTATCTCACTAGTGAGTCAATAGTTTCTTCAATTTGAATTTTGTATTTTTTTTTAAAAACATTGTAGTTCAAGATAGTTTTAAAATTAAAAATATGTATATGTTAATTTCAAATTAGAAGTTAATATTTTTTTTTAATGCAGGGACAACATCATAACCATAAGAAGATACTACCACATGTCGTATTTCTCTGCAATTAATTGGAAGTTCCAAGAACGTTGTATACGACTACAACTTTCTAGAAAATATGGATCCAACTAAAATTGAATAATTGGGACCACCAATGGCTGAAAGGATATTTTGAGATAAAATAAATTGGGGGTTGAAACATCTTTTTGAAGGTAAATTTATCATAGCACAAGCTCATATCTTATGTAGATTTTTAAAGCACAAATCTCTCAGAAATGTTGTGGAATTATTGGGCATTAAATGTGAGAAAGAGGTTTTAGCAAATGAAATGGTATAAAAAAAATGTGACATCGGCGCCTGCCACACTAGCCAAAAAGCGATATCAAGTTGACAATAATGCTCGTAGAGCACTTTTAATAGGTGTAGTCGTGAAACAAACTTCATCAAGTTGGTTGATGTCAGCGACTTCAAAATTGTTTAAAATATCAAGAAAAAGTTTATGGAGGCATACAAAATTTAGAATTCAATTAGATGAGAATGATGAACTTGCATGTTGGGCTAATATCTGCAGGCATCCATATCATGATATACTTCCTGATGGTGTGAGGGATAGGGTAAAAGAGTTTTGGGATTTTAATTCTCATGTTTTGCCAAGTGAAAAGGACACTGTATGACATCGTATATCTAAGGGAGTTTATGAATCTCATGCCAAACATATAACACAGGTCAGTCAAGTAGAATTATTCCATAAATTTATAAAGAGTAATACTTATGTGAAGGTTTCCCTTAGCACATTTGTGAAGATTAAACCATTGTATGTCAGGCCTATCACTATTCGAGACACATGTTGTTGTCGATACCATTTAGAATTCCAATTATTTTATGAGAAATTTGTAAATTTTGGCATAAAATATTGGTCAAATGACCCCCCTCCTTCAAGTGTTCGTGAATTTTTATCGAAGATATTATGTGCACGAGATAATAATGAATTATTTTATAAAAAGAATTTGTTGGTGGAAGAAAATGCCTAGAATGTTCTCATTTGGCACTCTATGATGCAAAGTATCCCATTGATCCTAATGATCCAAGACTGTCAAATATTAGTCTAAATTGGAAGTGATATGAAAATGTTACTTATAATCCTATTGTAGATTCAAGCACAATATAAAAAAAAATCACTTTACTTGACAACGACATTTCAGTGACTTCTTTTATGGAGAAGTTCAGGGTGCAAATATACAAATATATTAAGCACTGTCATATAGCACGATGGCAGGATTTACAGTTCAAGCAATCACGTGATGTGTTCCCAAAAGGAACAATATTATCAGTGGTTGATTTCGCTGAGAATTACACGTTTAGTCCACAAAAGGAGATACAAAGTGAGTATTATCATTCAGACCAAGTATCTATATTTGTGCATATTTTGTATAGACATGCAGAGCTTGCTGTGGATGGTTTTGATAGCGATGAAAATAATCGTGAGGTGATTAAGGAGTACCATTTCTACATCAGTGATGATCGAACACATGACACGTGTTTTGTTCAACATTGTTTTAATGTTATTTATAATGAATTGTTGAAACGAAGAGTCACTTTTAAAGAACATTGGGTATGGTCAGATGGTTGTGTTGGTCAATTTAAATCAGCAAGATCGTTCTATTGGTTGTCTCGTCTTCATAGGAAAATCAACATTCGACATACATGGAATTTCTTTGAGACAGGGCATGGAAAAGGAGAGCATGATGGTGCTGGGGCATGCATAAAACGTGCACTTAGGAGGTATCAATTGAATCACTCAGCTTCCCGACTTGCAAATTCTTTAGATGTTGTTAATTGGTGCAAGGACAATTTAAGTCATGTATCGAACCCAAGGATGGCTGATGTGCACAGGTAGGCGTACACATTTAACTAACAATATATTATACATGTCTAGATATATATATGTGTATACATATATGTGCACGTATTTTGTTATCAAAAAAATATTTAATATTGTTCAAAATTTGACTCATACATATGTGTGTGTTTTTCTCAAGCAGGTACTTTTGGAATATTGCAATGGGTGATGTTGATAGATCATTGCCATTTAATTGCATTGGAATCCCTAAAACAAGAAGTTTACACTCAATTAGGAGTAAGAACATGACAAATATACATTGCATTGAGAAACGAAAGTGCTCTTGCTTTTGTTCTGCATGTATTGATCAGACAAAGTCCATCGATGACTGTGAAAACCAAATTAAGAAATTTGTTAAACCATGGAAACACGAAGAATTGACACCATTGCCCCCATTTGGAAACGTGACTGACAAGGAAATGGACAATGAAGTGGTTGTGATTGACAATGATTATGATCGTGTTTCTTATATGGTTAGAGAAGATGATGTCTTTGTTGTCATTGCACTAGAAAATAATCAAGAAAAAGTGCATTATTATTTATTACGATGCACTATGTCTAAATCCACGTTGCTGCAAGAGTATAATGATCCATCAAATTATACATACCCAATCGGTTCAATGGTGTTAATGGGACATTTCTTTGAAGAAGTAAAGAAATGTAAAGATCATATTATTTTTCAAGATTACCAGCCAGAGGTTATTTATGCCCAATATAGTCACTTGGTCATAGCAACTCGACTGCAGTTGAAGCAAGTGAAGAGTAGAAAAAAGCAACGACAATGGAGGTTATCAATAGATGATCATGATGCCATTTTGGAAAATTTTCCACTAGCACATTTCATATGAGTGGAACACATTGTTCAAGATGAACAATGAACTTTGATTCTAGGGTTAGAACATATAATTGCTACAATGTATTGGACTTTATATAGTTTAAGACTATATTGTGGATTGATTTCAAATAAATGGACATGTGGATGGTTAGATGTGTGTTGGTACGAACAATATATTATGATCTACTGGATAAGGGTGCTTTGCTAGATAATTAAGTTATGGTGATTTAATGTGTCCATGATGTTTACTCCTAGATGATCTTAACTCGCCCCTTTTTTTGCATGGATATGATGGTGATGAATGAATATTTAATTACATATATATATTATTGTATCGTTAGTTTAGTTTTGATATCAAATGTCATCATATTTGCATCTCTTCATTAGTTTAGATTAGTTTATATTTGATGTGGCTAATCTCTTCATTATTGTCTCTTCTCATGATGGAGGTCTCCTACTTTTATTTTCTATTGACGTGTTTCTATTTTCCATGTGCTTGGAAAATATTGTTCACAACATGGAATAGATCCTACAAAGGAACATTCAAGAATACAAAACTATTCATAAAGGTGTGTTTAAAGCTATGAATTAATTCTTATGTTAGAAAGTTTCGCTAGTAATGGATTTTACACTTTTATATTAAGAGACAGGTATCCCACCCCTTGTAGCAATAAATCCAAAAGTGTTTAGATGAAATTATTATTTCCAAAGGAAAACAACTCAACTCTCATCAATGTTTCAATATAGATGAAGAGAAATGGTTTGGTAAATTTCAAATTTAAGGAGAAAATTTATTCAAACTAGTTTATAGAGCATATTGATAGCTTCAGCAAAGTATCCTACAAATGTCAAATGTCAAATGTTTCTATGTTCATTTGACATGTTTCTATTTTCCATGTGCTTGGAAAATATTGTTCACAACATGGAATAGATCCTACAAAGGAACATTCAAGAATATAAAACTATTTGTAAAGGTGTGTTTAGCTATGAATTAATTCTTATGTTAGAAAGTTTCGTTAATAATGGATTTTACACTTTTATATTAAGAGATAGGTATCCCACCCCTTGTAGCAATAAATCCAAAAGTGTTTAGATGAAATTATTATTTCCAAAGGAAAACAACTCAACTCTCATCAATGTTTCAATATAGATGAAGAGAAATGGTCTGGTAAATTTCAAATTTAAGGAGAAACTTTATTCAAACTAGTTTATAGAGCATATTGATAGCTTCAACAAAGTATCCTACAAATGTCAAATGTCAAATGTTTCTATGTTCATTTGACATGTTTCTGTTTTCCATGTGCTTGGAAAATATTGTTCACAACATGGAATAGATCCTACAAAGGAACATTCAAGAATACAAAACTATTCATAAAGGTGTGTTTAGCTATGAATTAATTCTTATGTTAGAAAGTTTCGCTAGTAATGGATTTCACACTTTTATATTAAGAGATAGGTATCCCACCCCTTGTAGCAATAAATCCAAAAGTGTTTAGATGAAATTATAATTTCCAAAGGAAAACAACTCAACTCTCATCAATGTTTCAATATAGATGAAGAGAAATGGTTTGGTAAATTTCAAATTTAAGGAGAAAATTGATTCAAACTAGTTTATAGAGCATATTGATAGCTTCAACAAAGTATCCTACAAATTTCAAATGTCAAATGTTTCTATGTTCATTTGACATTTTTCTATTTTCCATGTGCTTGGAAAATATTGTTCACAACATGGAATACATCCTACAAAGGAACATTCAAGATCTTGTAATCAATATTTAGTTATTTCTCCAAAATTCTATCTTTGATCGTTTACATATTACACATCCCCTTGTAATCTATATTTTGTTTTCGCAATATTTTGAAAGTTTCAACATGTGGTATGGAAAACATTCTTATACACTATTTTGTAAGCCATTTCCCTTTACTTGGAAGTTGCTATTTTAATTTCTTTTGGAAACATTTTTATGACTCTTTTCAAGTATCATGAATTTTCTTATTCATAATTGTATTTCTAAATAGTATAATATATAAATCTAACATGAATAATGTATGTTATTGCTTGTAATAATGGTTTCCTCATCAATCATCATGGAAGTATCAAATATAGTTTAAATCTTTTTTCTGTATTATTATTATAATCCAACCTCATGGGCATGGGTGGATTAAACTAGAAAGTGTTCTCTTCCATGTGTTGTACAACTTGTCATTGTCATCCTTAAAACTCTTTTTTATTGAGATATAACCACACCATATAACCAAATTTGCATTACTGGTTTGTTTTATGTTGATCATGGTTCTCCATATAACAATTTTAAGTTATGTGTAGGTTCTTTCACTTTCAATGGATTTCTCAAATCTTGATTGTGACCTTAACAATTTTTTCCTTCATAATTACCATTTGTAAATGGGTTTTTAGCAAATATAAACAACAACCAATTAAAAATAATTTTGTTTATGATCCTTTTCAAGTGTCATGAATTTTTCTATGCAATATTGTATTTTAAAATAGTGTAACCTATGGATCTAACACCAAGCATGCTACTACTCATAATAATGGATTTTCAAGATAATCATCAATCATCATGTAAATCTCAAAAAGTTTTACCCTTCTTTCTTTCCGTTAATAATGTCAAAACTATTCATAAAGGTGTGTTTAGCTATGAATTAATTCTTATGTTAGAAAGTTTCGCTAGTAATGGATTTCACACTTTTATATTAAGAGATAGATATCCCACCCCTTGTAGCAATAAATCCAAAAGTTTTTAGCTAAAATTATTATTTCCAAAGGAAAATAACTGTTGGCCAGATAAATCGATCTTGTGGACAAGATCGATCTCCCTAGTATCAGAAAATAGTATAGCAACAAAAGGACAATTAAATCTATCTTTCTCTAGATATGTAACGATTTAGAAGTAAATGCTACAAAGGTGTTAAGATCCTACCTTGATCCAATGCTTGTTTTTAGTAGTATTCTTTCAGTCACCCGAAATAGTTATGTTCAAAGACCTGCATTCACAAACAAGAAAACATCAAATAACACCTGCATAGCATATATTCATAAATCATATCCATTATGGTGATCAAGGAATCCATAAAACAAACAATCAGATGATAACTTATTGAGAAAAACAAACTTATTTGTATTAACTTTGAAATAGTAGAAGAACCTTACAACCTTTTCAGCCTTGATGTTGAACAGGTCTTCCCAGGGTCTGAAGCAGGAATTTCCTCTACTCTGACAAGTCTTGTACTCTTCCAGCTGAGATACATACAGGTATGTAATCTTTCCTCATAAAATCTCAGCTAAAGGAGTCTAAGTTCCAACAGCACTTTACCTCAAATAACACTAAAGCTTGAACTCCCTTTTAGGCTGCCCAAGGCCTCTTTTTATAGTGCAAAAGAGGAAGTTACAGTTCCAACTATGAAGGGATAAAGCCCTCCTTCAAAGGGATAAGCTCCTCACATCAAGGGGTTAGCTCCTTAAGGCAAGGGATACATGAACTTGAAAAGAACGGTTCTGCCGCCGCAAGATTCTTTCCAGAGGCTTCTAGAAATTACTGAAAGTGATATTTTTGAGTTTACTTGCACCTTTTTAATATTTTACCGGGGTTCGCACCCTTAACATAGAGAAAGTGCGGCCAGGTTCGCAGGAGACATGACCATTAGGTGCGGGACCGCAAGTAAGACAAAGAGAAAGTGCGATACCAGAGTTTTAGAGGCTTTTGAGAGTTTTCTCTTATTTTTTAAGGCTTGACATGAGGAACTAATGTTTTAGACTTGTAAAGGAGGAAAGTATGAGTGATAATGACCTCATATTGATAGCAGAATGTCAAAGTGACAATTTTTAGTGCAACATATTTCCTCCTAAAGTGCGAAGTCTGTAATAGATGAAGATAGAGTCTGTCATGTATGAAGAGTGAAGTACTTTGTCATTTCAAGGATCATCCTGTGGACACCCCAGTCGAAACCTGTAAAAAACATTCAATGCAAAATATATATATGTAGACATATCATCGTTGAGGTAGGCATTCCCATACACAGATCAAAACTAACTAGAAAACTGACTTAAACTATTTTGATACAGGAATGATTTTTCAATACATCAACAATATAGACATGTGTAGACATAGTATGGATGCAGCCATCTATTTATGAATAGTACATTGTATAAATGAATAGAAAAATTCCTCGTAGCCTGGATGGTGGAAACTAGATCCAGGGTCTTGATTTGTGCTTCTCGAACTAGTACGATTATGTCCATGTGAATGAATGTGTCGAAGTTGAACATGGTAGAAACCACTTGATTACCAATCAATAATGTGAACTGTTAACAAGTGTGAGAGTAACCACCAGTAATTTCAATGGCCCTCAAAGTACTTAGTACAATCCATGAAATGTGAATGAATGAGCTGAAGTCGAACATGTCATAGAATCATTCAATCGAAGGTCAATGATGCAACCTGTCATCGAAGGCGAGAAACCTGCCATTGAGGCATGCAGATTTCAAGGTACTGATGATTTCTAGATCAACTTCCTAGATAATGAGCTGTCGTCGATATAAAGTGATCCGTCGTAAGCAAGCCCACAACACGAAATCATAGATCAAGTTTTGAAGAAATATATTGGCAAGGACTGACTCAGGGATGGTCAAAATGGAAGACAAATATCTTGCAGATGAATGGTTTGTTTGAACTGACCTCTTGAACACATAAAAACACTGCGGATGGCTTGGTGACAATTGACCCAAAGCTAATACCCAGAAACCGGCTGAATACTTTCAATATGGTTTGATTAACTGTTACGCAAAGGATTTTCCCAACCCACGTGAACAAAAGTGTCATGTTCAAGAGTGGTTAACGTTTTTTCGAATAGTCAAAATGTAACAAAAAGGTTCGTTTTTTTCTATTTTCCCCCACCATTTCTAGCAAGTACCTCTTTATTTTTGACAAGATTGAGGAGGATAACATTTGCTTGTTTATAAGCTCATCCTTCGGATGAGTCCAACTTATTTTAATATTCGAACCCTAAGAAGGAGTGGTTCGTTCCTGCTTAAAAATTGAACAGGTCCTTTACTATTACATTTTAACGAGTCTAGTATAGGAGAAACTCGGTGTTTTTCAATTTTAGGGAGTCAGAAGAAAAACTTAAGAAAACTCCATGGGTGTACTTTTTCGTAAATTTAGTCTCTCGAGCCTGAAAAAGGATAAAATAATGCAGGAGAGAACTCTATTGATTGTAATTAGTCAACGTATACCTTTTTCGTAAATAGTCCATGTCATTCCGTAAAAGGGGTAAACTTATACTGAAAGGACGATCATTCATTTATTTTAATGAGTTCGAATAATCAAGTGCTTGGCAATCTTTTCAATTTTCGAGAGTCTGAAAAGGGCTTAAAAGAGAACTCCAGGTTTTCGCTTTTTTGTAGTGTTGTAGAGGTAAATCCCCTCTGTGGACAGAGGAGATCCCTACTAGTCCAGATCAGGTCTAGCAACACTCGTATCACACTAAGACGCAAGTTCCTAATTGCAATAGACCAAATTGCAATTGAGAGAAAGGCCTACCTCAAGTCCAACGTTGTTGTTCGCGGAGAAGATGGCGCTCCAGTTCCCTTGCCCTGACAGATCACAATTCTCCCGCTTGGCGTGATCAAACACCTGCACATACAAGAATCACGACAAACACACAAGCGTAAAACCCAATATATGCAATTATGTATCAGTCAAATAAGATACAACCCATAATCACAAAGTATGAACATACGAGTGGAACCATAACCAAAGTCATTTATCATTAATCAATACAAAGAAAGATACAACCTGGCTCTGACGCTGAATATTCCTTCGGCGGGTCGACAGCGGAGTACATCTCGATAAAGCTCGTCAGAAATGGGACAAGCCTCTCTCTTCGATTGTCTTGAAAATAATCTCCTTCCCACTGATTTGGCTCTGTGAGGACTATCAAGGCTGTTTTGGCATTCTCTAGGCCATTGAGGGCTCTTGAAGGCTAGCTTGCAAAAGGAAAATGGCAAGCTTATATAGATGGTGGAAGGGGAGTTGGGATCCCTATAATCATGGGATTGGCCCTATCCTCAAGGAAGCTTCCATGAGAGGTGGAAAACCACCTCCTCTACATGGAGATCTGAAGCCAAACCTCCCAACTCAATTTAGAGACCATTTCAGGAATTGGTTAGAGTCAATCTTCCACCATTTATTTTTTAAAAACACTCCTTAATAAGCATGGCGCGGGTACAACACTGAGACAGTGTGCCAACTGGCGTGCCCTCTTTGGAGGATTTCCCCCATTGGCGCAAGTACTGAACTGGATAGTCGCACCAAGGCAAAAAATGCTATTTTTAGGATTTTTCACAAGGAATTATCTTCGGGGGAATGAATGTCCTTATCTAGGGGGATGCCATGAAAGTGGTTTCAGATCATGTCACTTCTCACAGGTCACGGAATAAGCCCTCCAATGTGCAGGACGGGGGATTGCAGGGACGGTGACAAATTGCTGTGTAACACATAGATTTTTGAAAGAGTCCGAAAAAGTGATAAAGGTATACTCTTTGTTTAAAAATGATCAATTTTCCTGAAAAAATCAATTTTCTGCACAAAAACTTGAAACATTACACATGCCTGTTTAAGATAAATAAAAATGTTTTCAAAAATTACCTTTTTAAAGTGAAAAATAAACAAATTAAAAATTCATTTATTCGAAAAAACTTATAAAAAGGGCTTTTCTAACTTCATTTTTACCATTTGAATTCAGAGTGAAAAGTGAGAGCTTTTGGGTAAAAAAGTTCCTGTGAAGATTTTGGAAAATCCATCCGTCGGAATCGAAAACCGTCAACTCCATGTAATCCACGTCCTCCTTAACTTGCATTTCATCCATTTACATTTTGTTTTTAGGCTTTAAATTTTAGTTTTTAGGGAAAAATAGGTTGAAAAAATCGCTTGTGGGGGTTCGCAGTTGCAACTCACGGACCCTGCGGACCCCGACATTTTTCTACATAGAAAAAAGTCCTGGGTTCGCACCTATTCACATCTCCCATGCGTACCTACGCACTATGTATGAGAAAACGGTGCGGACCCCACGCAATGAAATTTGAAACCTAAATTTCTCAATTTCCGCCCAAAAGTTTTCAAACAAGTTTGTTCTAATATGTCTTTTTATGCATTGTAGGACATTAAAAATGCTTACTTGGAGAGAACACGAGCACGAGGATGTAGATGACGCTGCAATGAATCATTTTCCCACAATGAAGGAATTGAGAGCATGCAGTTTATACAAGTTTTGGGCCATACAAGGCATGAGGGCCCAAGTAGACTTCCTGACATGGTTGGTACACAAATGGGACACTCAGGACCAGTGTTTTGTTATTGGCGGCCACCGGCTCGAAATTGAGCCAGAGGATATATATTTTTTAAATGGTTTGTCCAAAAGGGGTGAACAAATATCTCTGTTTCGGACTAGGCCAGGTGGCCAGTCTGTCACTAGTCTTCGACTAGAGTTTTGCGATGATCGAGCAGACCCCAAGGATAAACAGATTGATATTAAAACTGTCATCCGACCTAAGCTCAAAGTTATTGCATTCACTGTTACTAGACTATGCGGGAGTGCAGATTTTCATGTGGCTACTGGGTCCCAAATGCGTATTGCAGTAGATTGATTCCGAGGCACAATATTCAACTAGTGCGTAGCAGTATTGACCAATGTGAAAGGCCAACTGACCAGAGAAAAAAATGGCAAGTTAAACAAATTTTGTTATGGATCCATTATGGTTACATTTGCTCTGGAGAGGATTCCCTTACTAGCTTCGCAACTCATTCCAGTTGATCCAGGCAGAGTCTGGGAACCTCGGATGGTTCGATGGGTAGCTTCTATGGCTTGTCACGCTGAGGGCATAGAGGTTGTTCGATTCACACCTGCATATTTTTGTTGGTTGAACAACCAAATTTTTGTGATTGAGGACTTTCCATATACCAGGGTGGACTTCTACGGTGACCAAGACATGGCTCTTCTAGCAGGAGAACAATGGGATGATTCAGGTAAAAACTATTTTCAAAATTTTGTAAGTTCTAATTTTTTTTTTTGTATTTTAATCATCCAAAACTAATAATAAAAAGTTTAAATGTAGATGTGGGCCCATGACGACCAGCCACTCTCCAGCCTTATGAGAGGAGACACCCAGCTGCAGCAGCACCAGCCCCACAGGGCCAATCAGCAGAGATCCTGACCGACTTGGAGCATCATCTAGAGTGCTTGACACTAGATATTCCAGAGACTGATATAGATGATATTCCACTTAGGTTACAGAGATATGTGATTGGGGTTCTAGGGCCTTTTAGGAGTTTCCTATGTAGGGTGGCTCCAGTAGCTTGGTTTCTTATCATGATCATCACCAAGGATATGATGATCGATTTGTAGACTCATAACATTTTTGACTTTTTGTATTATCATTTTTTCCAATCATAAGGTGTTTTTCAACCTATGATCGAAAACGATGTATATTTTGAAACAAACTTCTATGCTATGATATATCATTATTACCAGCTATCTTGTGTAACATGTTATCGAATGTTGTGTAATTTATTGTTTTGAATATTGCAAATGTCTATTTATCATACTAGAAGCAATTGCATCTGCTAATGTATTTAAATATCTTGGAATATGCTGATATTCAATTTAATCAAATTCACGTTCCAAGAGATGAAATCTAAAAAATAACCATAATAATACTGGATTTCTAATGGCATAAACCCTCTTAAGCTGTAATACAACGAGTTCAGAATCCAACCTAACAATCAAACTCTGAATTCCAAACGAAATGGATTCAGATAATAATTCAATCATTGCACTATACTCTGCAATGTTATTCATTGTTTGACCAAGGCTTACCCCATGCATGGATACTAACTCATCAGAGGGTGAATAGATAACCCAAGATGCGGAAGAAATGTTCCGTGTACTATGACAAGCACCATCAGCAAAACCAATATAGGATTGAAGAGACGTTGACATCTGCAATATCAAGAGTAACACCCAGATAAGCAGGAATAGTGATAAGAGCACACTCTAAACTAGGCACGCTTTTCTAATCTAAGACACACCAACTGTAAAGAAATTAATCTAACAAAAATCTCCACTCAGAATTTTAAGCATAATATCTCTTCAGATAAAGTCCATTTCTGGGTTTATCTAAGGAGACCCCGTCAAAATCTATCAGTTCATAGGCCCCTTTTGCCAGCTTTCGCTTAACAATGTAAGGACCATGCCATATAGGTACAAATTTTCCAACCCCTAGTTTATCGTTTGCTTGATCGTATACTAAAACTAGGTCTCCTTCTGAAAAGTTACGAGGTCTAACATTTCTGTCGTACTGAGCTTTTATTCACTTTTCATGAGCCTTATTTGCTAATGAAGTAGTGCGTCGATTCTCATCTAGCTAAGCTAAGTACAAAAAACATTTATTCTCTTTAGAAGTAGCTGGGAGTAATTCTATTGCTAATTTTAATGACAAAATTTCACATCTAATAGGTAACACAGCTTCCAAACTGTAAACCAGTTGAAAAGGAGTGAAACTAGTTGATGTTTTTACTAAGGCCCGATATGCTCAAAGTGCTGAAAATAACATGGAATGCCAATTCGACTTATGAATACCAATGATTCGTTTGATCATAGTGACTAAAAATTTATTGATAGCTTCAACCAGACCATTAGCCTGCAGGTAATATGGAGTAGAACTATCGTGGCACAAGCCAAGTTGATCTATCAGTTCAGTCATCATGATATTTCGAAAATGACTTCCATGATCCGTAATGATAGCTTGAGGAACACTGACTCTAGAAATTATATGATTGAATACGAAAGTTGCAGCAGTCTTGCCATTTGCCGAAAATGTAGGCATCGCCTCGGCCCACTTAGTAAAATAATCTACTGCTAGGATAATATATGCATGCTCCCCGGCTGAGTGAGGGTTACATGTAATAAAGTCAATACCCCACTTTGCGAAAGGACCGATAGCAATTATAGGGTGAAGAGAAGAGGGTGGTGCACGCATTTTACAATCAAAGATTTGACAATTGTGGCAATTCCGAACTGCATAGATACAATCTTTGAATAAGGATGGCCAGAAATAACCAGCGAGCAATATCTTTCGGGTTGTGGCATACCTAGACATATGACTGCCACATGCTCCAGAATGGTATTAATTTAGAACCTTCTTAGCTTCTTCATGAGTAAGACAGTGTCGGAAAACAGAATCTGCTCCACGACGATAGAGTGTATCACCAATAATATTGTATTGTTGGGATTGGAAACGTATTTTCCCTCGCTGAGATCGTGAGATTTTAGGCCAAAAGGATTGTGTTTGGAGATAAACTATAATATCCCCATACCAAGGATAAAAATTACTGATAAGAAACAAGGATTCGTCTGCAATGGGCTATTCCACCACAGTTTCAGTATCAGTAGAGGGGAAATCACACGTCAGTTCAGCAAAGACCAAAGACTTCTTTGCCTTGGATTTTTCAAATTCCTGCAGGATAACTATCCATTTGGAATACTTGCCCCCTAGTAATTGTTTGGTCAAGATATACATCATGGGGTTACAGTTAGAAATCATTATGGTTTTGCGTAATAAAATGTAGTGACAAAATCTTTGGACAGCTTGGACAACTGCCAAGGCCAATTTCTCCACATGTGAATATTTTATCTCAGTCGGATGTAGATTTAGACTAAGATAGAAAATCAAATGTTCATTGTTGAATTCATCTTCCTGAACTAGAACCATCCCAATGGTGGAATGAGAAGCGACGAGGTACAAAAATAATCCCGGTTGTAATTGGGAGGATGCAGTAACGGTGCATGGGTCAACGCTTGTTTGAGTGCATCAAAAGATCAATTAGCGATCTCATCCCAAAAGAATGGAACTTCTTGTTTTAACAACCTGGTAAAACCCTTTGTTAACTCGGCGTAGTTAGGAATGAAACGACGTAAAAAGTTTGCTTTCCCCTGCAAACTTTGGAGTTGGCGCAGAGTCAAAGGAGGAGGTAGATTGACAATAGCTTCAACCTTCGATGGATCAACACGAATGCCTGCTTTGGAAATGACAAATCCCAGTAAGCGACCCAATTCTACACAGAAAACATATTTGTGTGGATTCAGCCGTATTCGATAATGCCTACATCTCATAAAGATAGCTCGTAAATGAGTGAGATGATCGGCCCTATGTGATGAATGGGTAGGTAAATCATTGAGATAAGGCTGCACAATGTGCTTGATGTCATGAAATGCGTAAGACATAGCCCTTTGAAAAGTTTCCCCAGCGTTCTTCAATCCAAAGGGTAGTTTGCAATAAGCAAATGTTCCCCACGGAAAAATGAAAGTTGTTTTAGGTTGATCAGCGGGGAGTATGTTTATTTGATTGTAACCGGAAAAACCATCCATAAAGGATAACATTTCACTACCAGAAAAATCATCGATAATTTGATCGATATAGGGGGTTGGGTAGTTGTCTTTAGGACAAGTTCGATTAATATCCCTATAGTCGATACATATGCTTATCGCTCCTTGTTTTTTGTTGACAGGAACAATATTTGATACCCAATAGGTGAAAGGAATTGGATAAATGAAACCTGCACGAAGTAGTTTCTCAACTTTTGCTTTGATAGTAGAAACTTTTCTCAGATGTATTTGACGTAAGCATTGTCGAAAAGGTTTAGCATCCGGGTAAGTCTTAATTTCATGGACAACAATTGACGGATCAATTCCTGGCATTTCTTCATATGACCAGGAAAACATGTCATGAAATTCTTGAAATAGTGCTTTATAAGTTTGGATTTCATCATCCCTATAGGAAGCACCTATATGAATGTTTTCAATAATTCCTGGCTTAACTGAAATGTCAAGAGGAACCGTTCTAGAGATATTTTCCAGATTTAACTCAGAATCAGGATGTTGTAATGGATTCTGTGGTTCTTTGACATAATCAGTAGAAAAAATAGAAGAGAAATAATTTTCAAAATGATCTAACTCAGGTAAAAATGAAGATCAGTGATGTAGATCTTCCCATGGTAAATCATCAACAAACAAGAGTTCACGAATTTGTTCATCAGTATGAACAAGATTAGGAAATGTTGTTGTAGCTGAGCTAGATATAGAAAGTGATTCCTCATGGATCACATTCATTGGATCAGTTTCGGTTGAAGAAGGATCAGAAAATGACTGTATAGCCTGATATGCAAGTTCAAAGGGACTCAAAGGCATCGCGCCATCAAATGAATCCACCTCAGAATCAGAAGGTATGATCCAAGGATCATCAAAAGTAATAGTATTTGATGAAACTATATGAATATTGGCAATATGAGGCAATACGTTAGGAGGAGGAAAGGAAAAATTTCCCAGTAAACCAGAATCTTTAATCAAACCTACGTCAACATCTTCGTAAGGGATAGTCATTTTACCAATGTGCTGAATACTATCTGTAGATGCTGGATCGGATGAGAAATAAGTTAACTGGTCTATTGTAACAATCTTTCCTTTATGTAGAAACTTGATAAGCTGAAAGATCGATGAAACAATAGCAGTCCTAACATAAGACCAATTGCGACCCAGTAGAAGGTTGTAATCTAGAGGGGCATCAACCACTTGCACATCTAGATTTATGGTTTTTCCTTCTACCTCTATAGGTAAATTCTACAAAATACCAAAAGGATGGAACCCTCAGCCGTCAAAATCTTTTAGAATCATTGGATATTGATTGAGTGTGGGAGAACCAAGTGATTTCCAGCACTAAATTGACATAATACACGTAGAATCCCCTTCATCAATCATAGTCCAAAAGACCGGTCTGTTTTTTACTAATACTGGAATCTGGAAAGCCATTTGATGGGGTAGGCGGGGTGTACTATTCTTTAAATCGAAGAGTATTAGGTTCGAATCCTGAATATCGATAGCTCCTATGGTAGACAATAGTAATTTATGCTGTGTTGGGCATGATTGCAGCACCTCCAAAGCTGACATTGCTGAAGGGGAAATAAATAAGTGCTCAACAATGTTGTAATTATGAGCAACTCTTGCATGTGGATTGAAATTTCATTTTCGAAGTACACCTTTAGCAGGCGGTTTTATTACTAAGTCTGAGTTTGGTTTCTGGATCTGTAGCGGATCAAAAACGGGAGGAGGTGTAGTTGGTGTGTTTGAATTAAAAGATTATGCTTCTTTACCACCAACAGGATTTTTACTACCATAATCTTGCAATCGCGTTGCGATCCTAACATGAGACATCATCATAATGGGCTCTTCTAAGGCGTTCGAGGTAGAACCAATCATTTTACTATCTTGAGTAGGAAAAGGATCCTTCAAGACATCAGGCATTTGAGAACCTTTAACGAATTTCAAAACCTCTGCTTGATGTGGGCATTCTTTAGTAAAATGATCCTCGTCGCAAATGAAACAAGGATAGCGAGGTTTTCATTTTGAAGATTTATTCTTGCTTTTAGTACTAACTGAAGCAATCATACCATCAGCGGCATGAGACCCTGAAGAAGCTACAGTTATTTGACCGTGTTTTGGAAGATCAGAGATTTTTCATGTAAAGTACCTGATTGCATATAAACGAGGTCAAGGTATTGAGTCTGAGCAATGACTTGCTCCTCAGTAACAACTCTTCCCTTAGCTACATCTTCAGTGATTTTGGGTAGTAATGATTTAATGAACCATTCTGCCAAAATTTGATCCGGAATGAAAACTTTCACTAAATTCCTTCTACGTCGCCATTCGTGAATATGATCAGAAATATATGTGGACATGGATTGTTTTAGTGAAGTTCAAAGTTTCGTGCCATTGTCGTATCTAACAGGGAACTGAAAGTGAGTTAATAAAGCAGTTGCTAACTGATTGAAATTATTAAAAGAGCCTCGTGGTAACTCAATGTACCATTTGGCGGGAAGACCAATAAGAGTTCATTGAAAAAGGCATAACCGAATTGAATCATAAATTATCGAATTAGACGCACACCAGAGGTGATAAATCATAACGTGATTTGACGGATCCTCTCATGACTTACCCTCGAATTTCGATATATCACTAGGAAACTTATGCGACATTGGCAGCCAATACAGAAGATAGTAAATCGGATCATTCGTAAGACGCAAAAAATCAGGTAAATCTAAAGTTGCAATAAATGGTAACTGATGGTTAGGATTGCGAAAACCTTGAGTAATAAGAGAAGTTCCAGGAGGAGGATATCCAGGATAACTTGGAATCGGATTTGCATTAGGAATGGTATAACCTCCCGGAAAACTAGGATTAACCAGACCAAACTGGGGTTGTTGAGGCTGTTGATAAGTATAGCCAGTATACGGTTGATACTGATAAACTGGGTTTTGTGAAACGAGACCGAATTGATACTATCCCTGGTATGGTTGATATGTGAATTGCGGTTGACTTGTGACAATCATACTTGTACCAACTTGTCCTGTAGGTATTTGGATCGAATTCTGAACTATAGGTCCTGACTGGGGTACAGAGACTTGAGAAATTTGCATGGATGCAGGGATAGAAGAAACCAAAGCTACAGATACTCCAGAAACAGGTGTTATAGGTTGAACAGATGTTACAGTAGTCGTAGCAGTTTGAGGTGTTGTCTGCGGTGTACTAGGCCCAGACTGCTGAACAGAACAAGGTGCAGGGATTTGAACTGTAGGTTGGACAGGTTGCTGGGTTGGACTAGAAACCAAATGTTGTCTAGGTTGATTAGGCAACTGCACATTAGGTTGCATAGTCTATTGAATTTGGGATGGATCCCACACCATATTCATTCCGAGGTATTGTCCCATAGAAGCTTGTGCTTATGAAGGACCATAGCCTGGTTGAACGTAGGGTTAATAATTAAGTGGTAAATTTCCAACTCCTTGTACAAATGATTGACCAGAAGGCGGTTGAAAACCTTGAATTAGGTACTGACCTTGAGGTTGATAACCCTGAGGCATATACTGAATCTGGGGTTGATAAGGACCCTGAGGAATATACTGAGTTTGGGGTTGACCTTGGGGTATTTACTATCCTGAAGATTGATAACCTTGAGGTATGTACTGTCCTTGAGGTTGTTCCCCAAAATACTATTGTCCTACAGTTTGTCCTGGAAAAAAATTACCCTGAAATTGCACCCCAGGCGGTAACTGACTGCCTTGAGGTTACCCCCCAGGCTGTAACTGACTACTTTGAGGTTGCCCCAAAGGTGGTAATTGACCACCCTGAGGTTGTCCCCCAGGAGGTAACTAACCACCTTGAGGTTGAGGATTTGGAATATTACTAGACATCATAAATATTTTCTCTGCGTTCGATGTTTCAGTTTTAATTCCATTAATGCTAGATGATAACACTTGTTCAGTCGGTCGAGGATTTTCTCCTGAGAAAGTACCAGAGAGTGCCTGGTACCCTGAAGGAACAGAAGGACCACCATATAAAAATGTTTCCGGTGTTTGGGAAAACATAGATGACTCTCCTAACATGATCGATGAAGGATAATAACCTCTAAGCGTAGGATGAAAAGGAATTCGAGGTGGTGAAAAAGCAAGACCCAGGTTTTCTAAAAAATTTGTCAAAGATAAATACCATGCGTCACTCCTAATAAGGTTGCAGAAAATGGATTCATGCTCCCTAAGATTCAAATACTGTGGGGATTCAGGAAGAGTTACTTCTTCGTCTAGACTGAAAATTTCATCAATAGAAATGAGGCCAGTAGGAAGATCTTCAGTAACGATATTTCTTACCCTAGATGAACCAGGATCACTAGAAGTTGGAGTAATAAATCCTGAGGATGGTTCCAAAACAATAGGTTCAGTGTCAGGCTCAGAAATTTCAGGTTCTTCAACTAGTTCACTGGAAGGAGAAATACTACCAGTAACTTCGGAAACTAAAATTGGCTCTTGAATATGCTCTGTTGTGTGTATTTGATGATCAGGATGAACAACTATAGATGAAATTCCAACCTCTGTTGATCTAATTCTACTGCTACTAGATGATACTAAAGCACGCAGCCCTTCAATTTGACTTGGTGTATACTCAGGGGGCTTCCCCTAAAGTCTTTGAGACTGTCTCGGTAATTATGCCACGATTGAATATCAATTATTCACACGCAAACAAAGAAAATTTCAATAAAAAAACCTGAAGTCTCTAAAGGAACAAACAACTGAATCACATGCCTAAAAATCTAAGAGTTCAAACCACGCACAAACAGTAGCTTCCCGTACTAAAAAACACTAGTTTGTGATGAAATCTAACTTAGTAGAAGTTTAATATAGAAAGGGCGGTTGGAAAAGTTACCCCGACAACCTGCTTAATGAAACAGACTGGCACAAGTTTCTTCACAAAACCATCTCGCGTGAAAATAACCCCCCAGAGAGTCTAAGTGATTCTAGTCGACGTCTACTCCAGGTACAGTGAGATCTTTCCTTCACCGTCACCTTAGGAAATAATCTTAAGTTTATGGACACTAAGGTTACCAACAGTAAGAAATACAACTGGGGGAACAGTCTACGATCTGATTCTACGCGCAAGGGCAGAGTAACAAAGCTCAATCCCCTTGAAGGCTCCTTGACATGGTCAATCTGAGGTTTACCAACAAGTGACCCCAGGCTCGTCAGCAATGGTTAATCCAAGGTTTACCATTTGTAATGCGTGCAGATCTTCTATCTTTCCCAATGAAACAGAATTGATTGTCTCAAAGGTTCAGACATGATCTCATGATTAACTCCTTTAAGAGAAGCTTCCCAGATTGTACCAATTACAATTGGATTTATTTCCTATCACAAGACTTATCTACTTTTTTTTTTTTACTATCTTCGAGAGTTAATTACTCCCTACTCCAAGATACTAGCCTAAGCTATATGGGTGATAAGAGCCCTAGAAATAGAAAAAATTACTAGTTCAATTTTAATTAAGCGTTGTTTTTATGGCTGTTCTTTAAGTCAATAGGTATGGAAATGAAACTTTGATGGTGTGAAGACTTGACTTCCAAACATACTAAAAAATGCGCCTAAAATGATAAGCAATTCGTTTTTCTTTCAATGAAGTCTAGCTAAATAAAGAGTTTGAGAAATGCAATTTCTTAAGAGACAATTCTTTCTTTGAACATGAAGAATAAATAAAAGAAAACCTTTTTGTTTTTTTAATAAGAACTCAAAATGAGACAAATAATCAATGCTCACAATAAATCCCTTTCACTTTCAAGGCTCAAAAGTACAAAAAACAACTTTTCTTTCAAAATAGATCTACAAGTTCTAACAAAGCAATCAAAAGTATGAAAACTAATTTTGATATCTTAAAAACTTTGAAAACATAATTGAATAAAAGCTTCAATATTTTTTTTGAGAATGTTTCTCTTAGTTGTTCAATAAACTAAGGATTCATTTGCACAGAATAACAAATAAATCAAAAAACATCTAGATATGTTTTCTTTTGTAAAAATGAAATTCAAAACTTATAACAAAGTTTTCTCAAAGATTTGCAAAGAGAAAACTAGATCTATTCCTCAAAAAGGATGGATTTCGCAACCAAGTCAGGTTCATCAAGAAGACAAAAAGACACCAGTGTGACCTAAGGTATTTCAAGCTTCTGATCTTTGAGTCACTACAGAGACAAAGTGAAAATCAATCCAAGTATGCAAAACTTCTAGAAAATCACCCAAAACAAAAATACTATTGGAAGTCGCTCGCAAGAGGTTTTTCACGGGAAAGATACAAATTTGGGAAGACATTAAGAGTCCTAAAACAATATAAACTTAAACTAGAAGAAGAAATATGAAGATTTTCAAAAATTTTAATAGGGTCCGCAGACCTCAGAAGTAACAGGTGTGGTCCCGCACTGGTTACTCAAGGAAAGTGCGGAAATGCCCGCACTTTGTATGAAGATAAAGTTCGGTCCCTATAAAAGTTCAAGAAAAGCACAACATACTTCAAAAATTTTCAAAGAAAAGTAAACCTAAGCTACCCAGGCAAGTATACATCAATCAAAAACTAGAAAAAATCATTTTCTCAAGTCAAAAAAAAGGAAAACCAAAAATCCAAACTTCATTCCCCAGTGGAGTTGCCAATTTTTTGGCCAGATAAATCGATATTGCAGACAAGATCAATCTCCCTAGTATCAGAAGATAGTCTAGCAACAAACAGACAATTAAATCTATCTTTCTCTAGATATATAACGATTTAGAAGTAAATGCTACAAAGGTGTTAAGATCCTACCTCGATCCAACGCTTGTTTGTAGTAGTCTTCTTTCAGTTGCCCGAAAGAGTTACGTTTGAAGACCTGGATTCAAAAACAAGAAAACATCAAATAGCACTTGCATAGCATATATTCATAAATCATATCCATTATGGTGATCAAGGAATCCATAAAACAAACAATTAGATGATAACTTATTGAGAAAAACAAACTTATTTGTGTTAACTTTGAAATAGTAGAAGAACCTTACAACCTTTTCAGCCTTGATGTTGAACAGGTCCTCCCGGGGTCCAAAGTATGAATTTCCTCTACTCTGACAGGTCTTTCACTCTTCCAACCAAGATACATACAGGTATGTAATCTTTCCTCATAAAATCTCAGCTAAAGGAGTCTAAGTTCCAACAGCGCTTTACCTCAAATAACACTAAAGCTTGAACTCCCTTTGAGGCTACCCAAGGCCTCTTTTTATAGTGCAAAAGAGGAGGTTACAATTCCAACTATAAAGGGATAAAGTCCTTCTTCAAAGGGATAAGCTCCTCACATCAAGGGGTTAGCTCCTTAAGGCAAGGGATACATGAACTTGAAAAGAGCGGTTCTGCCACTGCAAGATTATTTCCAGAGGCTTCTAGAAATTACTGAAAGTGAGATTTTTGAGTTTACCTACGCCTTTTTAATATTTTACAGGGGTCCCCTCCCTTAACATAGAGAAAGTGCGGTCAGGTTCACAGGAGACATGACCATTAGGTGCGGGACCGCAGGTAAGACAAAGAGAAAGTGTGATACCAGAGTTTTAGAGACTTTTGAGAGATTTCTCTTATTTTTTAAGGCTTGAAATGAGGAACTGATGTTTGAGACTTGCAAAGGAGGAAATTATGAGTGATAATGAGCTCATACAGATAGAATAATGTCAAAGTGACAATTTTCAGTGCAACAACAACTCAAATCTCATCAATGTTTCCATATAGATGAAGAGAAATGGTTTGGTAAATTTCAAATTTAAGGAGAAAATTTACTCAAACTAGTTTATAGAGAATATTGATAGCTTCAACAAATTATTCTAATTTTTAAGATTGGAAGAAGGATTAGCTTTATTCTTTTATATTTTATTGATGGAGCAAAAAATTGTAATCATAACAAATATAGGCATATGCACTTCGAAAAGGGTTTAAATTCACTAAAGGAATAAGAATGAATTCAATCATTATGATTAATGACTCTAGGATCATTATCATTAGGGGGAGATTAAGTTTATTGGTGTATTATTCCACAAATTTATCCCCTAATTATTGTATATTTGAAACATATTTTGTTGGTACTGTAACATATGGTTTAAAATCACTAAAGGAATAAGAATGAATTTAATGTGAAATGTCAAATGTTTCTATGTTTAAATCATAGAAACATGTCAAATGTGTTGAAAGGATTTGGCCTCAACCATTAAATGGAATGTCATTCCTTTGCAACATTTTTTAGGGACTGCGCTAAATGATCATTCAAAAAAGTATTATAAACCATAAAAAATGTGTTGTATGTCAAAGACCAACATGTTAATGAAATTGATGATAGAGAGAGTAATGGTAGGAACACATAAATACATGTTGATAGCAGAAAGGGTCAATACTTTGCAACATGCTTTAATTGTTACTAAATACTTGATAAAATTTAATAACTATTTCAAAACATAAATTAATGTTAAATAAGAATTAAATATATAGCCATATGCTATAGACCTAAACTTTCAAAAAGTTTAGCAACAAGATCTATGAACAAGAATTTACAAATACCATATAATCAAACCAAGAATTAGCTATCATGAAACTTGCAAGAGACTTAAAGAATCAAACAAGAATCAGTCCAAAGAAAGGTATTTGGAAGCACCAAAAACTTATGCAAAAATTGATGAAAATTAGAAAGACTCATCATAATGAGACACCAGCATGCCAGGTTTGGCACATGAGAACCCCTTTCCAGGAATGCACCCACACTAACCCCTTCGGCTTTGACATAATGACAGATTTTGGGCATCAAATGGCATGCACACCTGATTAAGGGTCGTAACAAAACATATTTGGCATAAAGACTCCTCATATCCTTGGAGAAGCACAGGATTCTACCCTTAGGGTAGCTTTAAAATCTGATACATGAACATCAGGGATTCTTCCTCTGATAATGTCACCATCATTCCAATGCCTCTTCAATCCAAGGTGATATCTTCAAGGTTATTGGGAGTAGGAGCAGGAGTGGGAAGCATGATTTCAAAAATCTTCTAGGACCAAAGAATTTCAAAAGATATTTTTGTATAAAACATATTTCAATATATTTTGATGCATATATATATATATATATATATTCAAAAAATCCATGCAAAATGTTGAACCAGCGGCAGAAACCACAAAACATAGATTTAACTACTAGAATAGTGATGATCATTAAAGCATCTACTATTTAATACACATATACCATCAATCATCTAGTATTTATAACATTGTCATCAGATGACCAATCATCGACCACAACGTCAACCGTCAAGTTCCAACATATAAAATTTGTCATCAACAAATTGTAACAGATATCCATGAAATGAAATAGAGCATCATATCATTATCAATGAGTTGTAAGATTCAAGAAATATTTCAAAGGTAGGTTAAAACCTCAAATTTCAAACTGAAACTATCATATATGGTTTATAAAATAAGCCATACTAAAGACAATTCTAGAGACTATTACTAAACAGGAAAAAGAAAACGGTCTAGTATCTCCTAAGCTTTCCTCTTGCCGTGAGAAACTTCGAGTTTCTGTTACTGTGATTTATGAAGAAGAGGAGTAGGAGTAGGTGGAAGTGTTCATGGAACACGATCAACAACTGCATGGCCTCCATGTAAAGCTGGATGTTGTGAAGATAAAGGAAAAACTCCCGCATCTAAAAACCTACCAGTGGAAGGAATTGCCATGTCTAGACTCTACACCATGAATATGGTCATCATGATCACCCAAAAGTTCAACTTCCAAATTCTCTAAAACTATGGCTCTATTTCTGCCATTAAGAAAATGACATTAAGACACAGTAAATGATGGACATGATCTTTGGAAAACCTTGTTTGCTACTAAAGTTTGATTCATCATTTCTATATTCCTAATGACAAGGGTTAAATAAAAGTTAAAATTAAATTTAAAGAAAATTATCAAAAACCAAGGATATTGATAAGCAACAAAAAATTTAAACCAACATTTTCTAGAACAGATCACTTGCCTCTTATGAAATATTAGATCATTGATTGGAATCTATATAGCTTGGTGGAGAAATATTACAAAATTAAATTTCATTAGTGCTAGAATGACACTTGAAATTATTCTCTTGATGACAAACATAAGGCTCATATTTTGAAATTTATTTCAACTCAGGAAACTAGACTCCATCTAAGCTTCCACAAAAATAGTAAATAATTGTAATTTTGATGGCAAGGTCAAATAAAGTACTCATGTTGAACCTAAAAGATATTTGATAGTATGTGGACATGAGTATACACAATGCATGCAAGAATACTTGACTATGTAAATCTCTCTGACTATGGGAAAATGAAGTGTTCCCTCCATCGGTGGCATATCATAGGTCGCTTAAAATGTTAAATATGAGAGGTAAAAATTGACTATTTTCTCATCTTCATAATCTTCCAACAAATAAGTTTCAAGAATCTTTACTGCATTCTCATAAATTTCATTATTGTCATGAATTTGTAGGTTCTCAATCTTCTCAAGTCCTTCAACATCATCAATATACCGTGCATAGATATTTACACCTTCAGTGCTGCCCAAAACCTTCTCTGCTTCCCCAAATTTCAAAATATTCTCTAGCCCTTCAAGACAAACAGTTACAATTCTTGGATCTGGACATACTAGAAGATCACATAGAGGCTTAATGCATCCTTGATTCACAAGATATCTGCAACCAAAAGCAGGAATCAGTAGTTTGTCTCATTATATCAACTGACACAAATTCTTGAACATATGTACATCACACTGACTATTATCAACAAACACATCTCATTACATTACATCTTGTAAGTTTACCCCTTTATTCATTACTAGACAACCCATTTTAGCAATATTCTTGTGTTGATCGTATATATTCATTAAATACATACTTGATTTGATCATGTGTACCAGCAGAAGTAGCATTAGATATAGCCCATGCTGCTTCTTTCTTGATATCAAACTCAACAGCTTGCAGCAATTGTACAAGAGGAGGAATAATGTTTGCGTCAATCACAACCTGTAAACAAATCCAAACTCAGGATATAGGAACTTAAACAACATTTTATAAGGAATAAGACATTCAATTAAGTTGCATTCTTAATCTATAAAGTAGTATAGCGAAGAAGCCTGTATTTGATCTTTGTTTCCTGCAGTTATGTTTGATATGGTCCAGCATGCTTCCTTCTTGATACTTTTCTTATGATTATGGGTCATCAGTGCCAAGAGGCAGGGAAGTGCTTGATTGTTCATAGGATATTATACTTGAAATCTGATAAATCATATTATTTAATCTATTTTCTTCATTGATTGAAATGAATAAAGGCCCAAATCCTAATTAATAAAAAATTATACTATGCACAATTTCTAAGAGTAATGGTTTCTTGCACATTTATAGATTTATGGGTGTAGAAATAATAGATAAAATTTAATATCAGGACCAAAAGTATGGAGGATTCACAAGAGCGTATAGCCATGAAGAGGAAGTAAAAGATTTAAATATCAATTTGAGTAATGCAAAAAATGATTACAATGTGAATAGAAGCATAATGGAGCTAGTAAAGTTGGTTGGAAAATTCCACGTTGAAAACAGAAGTGAAGATTTGTAATACTAAATGCAATATTAATAAGATTTCAAGAAGAACATAGTCAAATAAATACTCAACTACTAAATGGTTAGAAGAATTTATAGGGGGAAATCAAGAGTAACTCTAATGCAAGAAATGCAAAATAGCATAGACCTCATGATTGAAGGGATGGTCACAGAGGATAAAGGAAGTCAAGAAGTGATTGTAGGAATTATCATTCACCTAGGCATTCAATGAGAAGCGCCTCTGCATTCTTATAGCTAGAGAGCATCACAAGTTTGTCTCATATTAGGAATTAAAATAGATGGGATGAGTCATATTATTTGAAAGGAAAGCACAAGAATATTAAACCACCAAAATTTTATGGAAAGGATAAGAAATGTGAAGATTTTGAAGCATTATTTTTCTCTTAAATTTAAATATTTTGAGAAAAAAATGGGTTGAGTAATGAGATACAGATTCTAAACATTGAGAGGTTACTTGTTGGCAAAATTTTAAATTTTTTCTTAAAACAGAAAATTTTAAATTGGTACATAGCAACTGATAGCTGAGAAAAAAGAGAAAATGTGAATTTTCTTATCGACTATTTTTTTATAACATTGGATAAGAAAATTAGAAAACTGGGAGAAGAAAAATTAAAGAGGAAAAAGGGTGAGTTGACAACTAGTATGGTGTGTTGGTCATCTACTGTAACCAATTACACAAAAATAACAACCCAGGAATAGAAATTGATGTAACATTCTCCTCATTGGCTAACAAGATTAAGCTAGCAATAGTCACTGTCTGAAAAGATTCAATCCCAATAACAAGAAAATGATCGATAGACAGTTGGGGGACAACGCAGTAACTAATGAAAAAAACCAATTTATTGGCCACATAATTGATTCAAGATGGATATATTTTGTAGTATTCTCAGCTTTAAAATGTAATAGGGTTTATTAAAAGATGTATGATGACCTAACTTCATTGACCTATAGTTCTACATTAAAATATTTCATGAGTTTAATACCCTTTCATAATGAAAAATAATATACCTCTGTGTTTCTTTTGGAACAATAAGGATGACCAACTTTGGCTTGAACTCCAAGGATTTGTTAATAAATTTGTTTGCAAGAGCATCTTTAACACTAAATGAAGGATTCAACCCCATAATCTGCGAATAAATTCAAGAAAAAAAAACATAGATTACAAGGCATTTTATTGAAGGGAACAATTTGCAAATACATGATTCCTCCCTATAACCACCCAGAGATTCAATCTGCACAACTAAAAAAAGCAAGGCCAACAATAATTATTTCTAGTTACTAGTGACTTTGTCATCTTTGTTAAACAGAAGCATGTGTGAAATCATACTTACCAATATAGTACCGGTTGGTAATTCATCTTTACTAACAGTCAGCCAATCCCATTTTTCAAACTCAAAATCATTCTGTAAATGTCACAGAAAATGCATCCACGTCAGACTAACTGTGATAATGAATTCAAAAACAAATTTTGTATTTCTGTCGAGGGCCAAAATATACATGCTCTCAAAAAATATTCAAAAGACAAACACTTGAGCAAAAAATGTAGTTCATTCCCAAAATTACCTTAGCAAGGAAAGCACCTGACATAATTATTGCGATAAGAGACACCTAAAATTATGTTCTCTTAAAGGGTCATTGGCATTCACAAGGTGATATTTTCCTATGGGTCTGCATCTCATGCCCATCTTGGGCACCTATTTGGGCTTGAAAAATTCCAAAAGAGTGCTCGAAGAATTACTAGAAATGACCAAGGCCCAAAACTCCTTAGAAACGCCACTGGCCATACCAGACAACATTTTCAATACCAAGGTTATATTCCTCAAATAGAAATCCCCTATCTTTGTTTTGTCTTAAATGATCATTTTCATGCATATGCAAATAATTTCATATGGTTCCCACGAATAATTTCATATGTTGCCCTAAGTTGCACAATATGGACTCCAAAGGTCCATAACCATCCCAGGTTCCTTAATTTTACATGCTCATTCTGGGGGTATACTTTCCCTATGGCGAAGGCATGAAATCTGCGAGGAAAAAGTGCATGAATAAGTAAGGGTTCATGGGTGGTGGGACCAAAGGTCTCCAAGGTGGTGGCACCAAAGGTCTCAATCAGTATTGCATCTACAAAATTTCCTTAATGCATGGTTCGCTTATTCCACTATTATAGTCTATTGTAAATAAATCAAATTTGCAATTGTCAAAGTAGGGAAATTAAGTTGTGAACTCAGGCTTTTTATTACATAGTCAGATACTTAGGCCCCCCTTGCACCTTGGGAAGCCTTTATGAGCCATAGTATTATTCCTACCTCCTTCGGTGGTGCCCACAACCCTATACCTTCTCTTCTCCAACTTTAAATTTATTTATGCTTAGCCTTACTTGGTGTTTACACTATTGAAGCTCCTTCCTTTTGGACATGGATATATCCATTTGAAGTCTTCACCTTTGTGCATACCCATACTAGATTACTCCCTTGTGTGACAAGTCCAATGCCATGACAAATAGAAAAATCCTGTTGAGGGTCCTCTTCTCAGTAGAATGGAGCGCTCAAGGCACACTTCGAGCTCATAAGGAAGCACGAAGATATCATTCCCAAACCCCTGCTCCTATACAATATGAAATCAACTATGTTGATATTGAATTTCGTGTTGAACATGATGAGAAAGTTGATGAGAAGGTCTTGGCCTCTATGGTTGAGTGGGTGATTGATTGAGGCCATACTTTAGGGTGCCAAAACTAATATCTATGTATAATCGAGCTATACTAGAACATGAAATCGCTCCCCAAAAATGTCTTACTAGAGCATAATGAATCTCGCAGGGAGATATTGTTATAGATTGATGAATTACAAATGGAGCACAAGGATCCCAGTTTGCAACACTGTGACACCTCTACGAAGTTGGCCCTTCAAATTTAATAGATGGGATGGAGAAAAAAGCCGAGAACTAAATATCAATCTTCCCGGGGGTTGCATGGTAATAGAATGGGCTGCCATTGTTCCTGCCATGGACAATGAAACTAAGAACTTGTTGTGAAAACTTGTGCTTAGATTGAGAATACAGTGTTTAAGTATTGGCATGAAGGATTAAGTCCTTAATGAGATCACATCTTCGTCATTATGACTAAACCTTCAAGCTGGTTTCTTCACTAAAATATTCTCATTGCGATTCATTATGCAAGTGTACCTAACACTACACCGGGCAATTGTGATCATGCCTCTTGGAGGATAGTCACTGCACTTCATTTTCACGGCCATCACCAATTGAGCTGCCCCCCAGGGGCTAACAGTAGTGGTATTAAGTCAAAAATAAAGTTACAACTTCCAGTGATATAACCTTGACCATCATGGTGACAGGAGTTGGGGAAGATCCCCATTGACCCAATAGGAAAACTAGAATGGTCTTATGTTTGGGGCTTGGGAACACTCTCTACCAACCAGGAAAAATCCTGTTCATTACTACAGGGGCTAAGATTAGTAGTAGAAAAATTTGCATTCATCATCATCTTAGGAGATTCAAGCATAATTTTCAATTTTATGATCAAGAAAAGCCCAGCTCATCACAAACTTTCTTCAATCCTGATTAGAGCACAATATGAGGCATCAAAATTACAAGAAATCATCTACTTCCATGTCCTCCGAAACCACAAGACAAACTGATCCAATGGCTAAAATAGCAATAAAATTAAAAATGAGTGCTCTAGGTAAAAGGGATCCTACCTTCCCAAGGGATTTCATCATTCACCCAGTATGATTTAATGACAAGTGGCTCAATCATAACATACCATGTGTCCCTCACATGCAGGCGTATCTACCTAGAGAGCCATAAACATGACAAGACCCAGAATCCCCTCACACATGTCTAAGGTTACAGGGATAGGAGGTATTGAAGCCATGGATTTAATCTTCTGTGCGGCAGATGGGATGATGATCAATCAGATTTCATCTAAATGGGAGCATGGTGAGCTCCTATGCATGTCTCTCCTCAGGTTGGCCTATTTAAGATGAGTCTTTCAAAGCTCACATTTTGGTTGATTGTATCTTTGTTTTTTTCTAGACATAGCAATCCTATTTTCAAAATTGAATTTCTAATAACTAAAGGACCAAGGTTTAAGCAATGGCTCTCGCATACTAGTTCCATTTTTATATTATCTTGGTCTTCTCTCAACCTCAGTCTTGGCTCACAGATAGACTTCTGGTTTCATTTTCACTCTTTGTATGACATGCAGTCACTTTTCACTTCTATTGTTAAGTTTCATTTTTTGGGAAAGATTCTTTCCCCTGAGACTTTGAGAATTGGTGCTGAAAATTTCCTTACTTCTCCTACAGGTCTCATTCGAAAGGCTCGACTGCCTGTTGATAGAAAGAACTAAATCTTCTTGATTTTTTTTATTTAAATTTGGAAGCCAGTAAATTCTCAGTCTTCTTTTATCAGTTCATTTTCACACTATGTAGAAATTTATTAATACTGATGTATTACTGGATTCTCCTAATCTAAAAATATTTATCTTCTTGCTAAATATAGAATCCTTCCACTATTAATCTTGTGTAAAATAAAACTCAATTGCAAACACATGTGAAGAAAATCAATCGCACATAAACACAGTTGTTTAATGGGAAAGCTTAAAGCTAAAAACCCTAACTATCATATACTATGTATATCAATGGATCATGTAATAATCTCATACAAAGCTTAGTACATCAAGCTCTTAGTACAATAAAAAATCATTACACACTGTCATGCAGAAATTTTCACCTCCATGCACCAATTTCTTGCCTATTGACAGCCTGCCTCCACTGCGCAATCCCTGCTGAAGAAGACCCCTGAATGAATTCGAATTGGCCTTGCCTTGACTATGCAATCCTCATTGGCATCTCCAATGTGTGTCAGATGCATTGAATGCATCATTATAGTCACAACAGATAGTCCATCTCACCCTTTCACCTATCTTTCCACTGGGTCTCCACTGGAACTGACATGCAAGTAGTTAACTGTTGTATTTGTTCAGTTGTTAGTGATTTATTAGTTGTGAATTAATTAACTAATTAATTCACTAAACTCTCACTAGTGTATCTTTCAGTTAGACTAGATACAACTAGCTCAACTGAGTTTAACTCACTTAACTGAGTTAAACTAAATAACAACTCCCATAACTACGCTTCCAACTCTGTCATAACTTTGCCACTTCAGTTCTAATTGAGTCCTCCATGCATGAGCCACCAATAACCCTAGGAATTACGCAATTCCTTCAGCCCATTGATTTTTCAAATCTATTCACTGAAATAAAGTGCTCCAAGAGAATAAGTTGATATTTATTGTTGGATTATTATTAAGGGCTAATAATAATCGACATGCACCTATTTTTAGATGGACGATCTATAAATAGACTTCACCCAATATTATAAAAATATAATTTCATCTATTTTTCACATTTAACCAACCATCTACAAATAACATCTCGCAACTTATAGAATATGCTCACCATGTCTAAAAATAGACATACACCTAAAAATAGCCTATGGGCCCCACTTAGCGAAGGTGCTTAATTTTCACTAAGCTTATCATCTTGTTGAATCTCAACACTCCCTCTCAACAAGATAGGGATTATCCTTCACCCCGATCCTGCCTTTATGGTATTCGAATTTTCTCCTACTGAGTGCCTTCGTCAGAATATCTGCATCCTGATCTTTCGTAGGAATGTGCTGAAGCAACATGATCTTCCGCTGAACACAATCTTTGATATGATGATACCAGATATCAATATGTTTAGATCTATCATGAAACACAAGATTAATCGAGAGTTTAATGAAACTCTGATTATCACAATGTATCACTATAGGATCTAAATGAGAACCGAACAAACCAACCAGGATCTTCCTCATCCAGATAGCCTCACATGCACCTTCACTTGCTGCCATGTATTATTCTTCCACTGAACTAAGTACCACAGATCTTTTTTTCCTACTGTACCAAGAAACTGTTGTAGATCTGATACTGAAAACCCCTCCTGATGTGCTCTTTCTGTCTGTTGGGCCACCTGCCCAATCTGCATCCGTGAAGCCATGCAACTTCACCTGATCCGTCTTTTTGTACCATAAGCCATACTCAGATGTGCCCCTGAGATACCTCAAGACATGATTTCTTGCCTTCCAAAAGAGTTTGGTAGGCTTAACGATCACTTAAGAAAGCTGGTTCACCGCATAGCATATGTCCGGTCTTGTATTAACTAAATACATGAGTGAACCCACCAGCCCCATCGATAAACAGTGGAATCCACTGCCTCTGTCGATGTAGCATCCTCTTTCCTCCAATTTCCTGGAAGAGGAGTATCCATGTGCTTGCAGTCCTCCATGTGAAACTTACCAAGTATCTCCCAAGCATACTTGCCTGGAGACACAAACAACTCACCTTCTCACTGCCATATTTCCAATCCAAGGAAATAATGAAGGAGGCCCAAATCCTTCATCTCAAACTCCTTTGCAAGATCTGCCTTGCATGAGTCTATCAACTGCTCATCATTCATCAGTATTAAATCATCAACATAAAGAACAATGATTAAAAGCCTACCCTCCACCACAATTATGTACAGGTTTGCATCCGCCTCACTCTTGGTGAAGCCAAGTCTGGTTAAATAGTTGTCGACTCATGTGTACCAAGCACATGGTGCTTGCTTCAGCCATACAACGCTCTTTTGAGTCTGCACACATGCGACTCGCTGCTGAAGATCTCAAATCCTTCAGGCTACTCAATGTACACCTCTTCCTCAATAATCCCATTAATGAATGCAGTCTTCACATCCATCTGAGGAATGTGCCAACCCATCTATGCTGAGAGAGAAAGGATGGTCCTTATGGAAGAATACCATGCGACAGGTGCAAAGGTTTCTTCATAATCAATCCCCTCGATCTCTGAGAAGCCTCGGGCAACAAATCTTGCCTTATACTTCTCGACGCTCCCATCAACAACTTTCTTTACCTTGTAGATCCATCTTGATCCTACAACTGATTTATCCACCGACCTTGGAACAATCTCCCAAGCATTTTTTTTGGCAATGGAGACATACTCCTCCACCATGGCATCTACCCATGCGAGCTCCTACGTTGCTTCTTCAAAAGAAGATGGCTCTGTCATGATACACTTGCTCATAAGAGCCATGTATCCAGTAAATCGGTCAGGTGATTGTCTCCGTCTCCGTTGTGATGTAGGGACTCCTACATTCTGTGCCGCATCAAGTTTCAGTCTCTCAGCTTCTATGATACGCTTTCTTCCTGTTATGATGTTTGGTTTTGCCTGAGTGGACTCCTCCACTCCATGAATCTCCTCTTGTGGTTGATCCACATATAGAGGCTCATCTTTGGGAACAAGAAGTTCCTCCTCTGCATGCAAGTGTAGCTCCCTCTCAAGTGACAACTTCATGGCCTTCACCTCATTGAATTTTATATCCCTTCACACCACAATAATTCTACTATTTGGCAAATACACATGATAATTATGCGGTGTTTCTGTGCACCCCACAAATATCCCAACTTTTGCAGTTGGCTTCAGCTTCTTCCTGGTGTCCTTTGTCACATGAATGTAAACAGATGAGCCAAAAATATTCAAATGATAAATATCAGGTTTCTTACCAGTAAAATCTTCTTCAGGTGTACTCATGCTAAGTACTCTATGAGGACAACGGTTTTGCACATAAACTGCAGTGTTGCATGCTTCCACCCACAAGTGCATCGATAGGCCCTGGTCATGCAACATAGCTTGTGCAACACCCACGATCATTCTGTTCTTCCTCTCATTGACCCCATTCTGCTGTGGGTTATGAGGTGTTATGAGTTCTCTTCGAATTCCTTCTTTGCTACATAAGTCTTTGAATTATTTGAAGATATATTCACCACCATTATCGCTCCGAAGAGCCTTCACTTGCTTCCCCGACTCCTTCTACACCAATGATTTAAACTCACATAACTTTGAGAATGTTTCGCTCTTCTTCTTCATGAATAAGATCAAGAATCTACAAGAATAGTAATTAAAAAAATAACATAATACCTGTGTTTTGTTGTTGAAGCAACCGAGAAAGGTCCACACACGTCTATGTGAATTCTCTCTAGGATCACCGAAGCATGGTTCTACTTCTCATGAAAGGTGTTCTTCACAAACTTACCCATAGTACATCCCTTGCACTGATCTGAGTGCACAAGAGTACCCTTGGGAAGTCCAGTAGAATTATGCTGCAAAATCTTCAAGGCACCATGGTGAAGATGACCCAATCTCTTGTGCCACAATTCGCCCTCAGCCCGGCTCACCACTTCTTCTTCTTTTCCCATCATTGTAGCGCAACCATCTGCCTCCAACGTGTAGAGATTCTTAACTTGAATCCCTATCCTCTTGGTTTGACCTATTGTTTTATGTCGTAGGAAAGATTTTCCCTCACTAAAAGCAACATCATAACCTCTATCCTCCAACATAGCAACCGATACCAAGTTCTTCTTTAGACCTGGAAAATGCATAACATCTTTCAACAGAAATGGTTTACTTGACTCGCTCTCAAAGTTAATGGTCCCTATGCCAGTCGCATTGTATCTACCATCGTCACCCATCTCAATATGCATTTGGAGATACTTCTCCTCCAAGTCACTAAACAACTCCTTGTCTCCCGTCATATAGAAGGAAGTACCACTATCAAGATACCACACCGATCCCATAGCGCTTGAAACCAAGCATGCGATCAAAGAGAAATCAAGTTCAAATTGCAAGGCTAAGGCCTCTCGAGCTGCAGCTCCGACAACCTTCTTGTTCTTCTTTTCCTGTGGGCAGTTAGTGGCAAGATGCCCATGTTTGTGACAGTGAAAACACCTTACCTTGGACAAATCCAACTTATTTCCTTTAGCCTCAGATTTTGGATGGAATTTCTTCCCCTTCCCTTTCCTTGCTTTGGTAGCCAAACTGCAATTCTCTTCATCATCATTCTTCGATGAAGACACTAGTACAAAATGGCTACTTAGTTACTAAAAAAACGACTAAAATTTTCATATAAACGACTATTTTTCGGTCGGTGACCAATAGTAGCTAATTTACAGTATCTTATAACGCAACCAACTCTTGGTCGTTTTTAGCTTAGTCATTAATTGGTTATCTCAATTTTGTTGTCTAGTTGTATATTTCGTCATTAATTTGGTTATTAATTTAGTCAATGATTTAGTCATTGACTTGATCATTAATTTAGTCATTGATTTGGTCATTAATTTGGTCATTGATTTGGTCACTGAGTTAATCTTTGATTTGGTCATTAATTGTCACAATTAATGACCAAAATGTTGGTTGTGTTATAAGATACTGTAAATTAGCTATTAGTAGTCACATATATGAAAATTGTAGTCATCATTTGAAACCAATTAATGACCAAAGAAATATGACTAAATTTTAGTGGTGTTATAAGATACTGTAAATTAGCTACTAATAGTAATATATATGCAAAATTTAGTCGTCATTTGTAGTCACAAATTTATCATTTGCAGTAGTCATTTATTCATTATATAAACAACTATTTAGTAGTTTATATTCATTTCATTTACTTTCATTAATAATCATTATAAATGACTAATTTAGTCGTATATTCATTTTATTTGTGTTTATCATTAATCAATATAAACTACTAATTTAGTAGTTTTAAATTGATTTTTTGTTCATTATTAATCAACATAAATTAATTTGTATGATTTAAAAAATGTCATACAATGTGCATGTTCATCTAATATGAAAACACAAAGTCACATATTTTAATTACAATACTAAACAATATCAAGTGCAACTATAAATAATTTCAACCACATAAATTATATTATATGAAATGTTAAAGTATTACAATATGATTTTCCAACTTAATTTTGGTTGGACTACAATTTACACATGAAATGGTGTTTCATCACTTCAAAACATTATCATTGTGTTTTAAAGGCATTGCAGGTGAATTCACCAACTCTTAAGACTTGACCATCGGCCTTTATATGTGTGTCTTATGCGGGATATTAGCTCTAAGAGTATCACCGAACCAGTTCTCCTCTCTCTCTTTTTTCATTTGTCACTCCAATGTTATTGCTCCCCTCTTTTTTAAATTCATGCTTCTTACCATCAATACTGAGTTCATTTTATGAAAACAAAAGCAGATACAATGCAGAGTGTAAAACATGAAAGACAATGAGCACTAGAATATAAACTAAATTAGACTATAAATACTTTATACGACATATACCTCAACATCAGCAATGTCAAAGCCATTTTTCCCCATATAAGTAAGAAACTCGAACAAATTTTTTTCATTGGGTGAAAATTGTCACTATAATGTGGCTAGATAACCTGTATAAAAAAAGCAAATAAAATATCACCATATATAGAAAAGAACATTGTAGTAACTTAGTATTCAAATTTCAAGGAAAGCTTAGGAACAATCATGTCAACTAAGTTATACGCTAAAAATATCAAGTTGTAGATAACTTGTGAAAAAAAATAATCTGAGGTGTGATGTTTAATCCTTGTCATTTTATTCACAACAACATTTAATTTTCTAATGCATGAACTTAGTCAAGTGTATAAACAACATGTACTCAAATAACAACATGAAATTAACTTTTTCTGATATTCATGAAAATATTTTAACACAAAATAGCTATAACGATTCCAGTCAATATAGTGTAATACTAATTTCATCTTCAAGCTTTGGTTTTTGTTTAAATGGACATGGTACTAAGTATTTTCAATTTCATAGTTAAAAGACAAAACAAAATCAAAAGAAAGGTCCAAAATACAATCAAACAATAAAGAGAGGATATCATGGAATGGAAAATTCAATTATAATTTTTTTTACCTTTTCATCGATGTTGTGTCTGGCATTCCTAAAAAATTTGCTTTCCCAAAATAACCATGAGGTGAAATAATCAAAACATTAAAAACCATAGGAATTCCTACTAGAAACATTTCCAAATTCGATGGCTTGGGTGTCTAAGTGATCTCTAACAGCGAATGAACCATATCCAAGACGTGATATGCATCGTCTCCCCATCCTTTTTCCAATCACATTTCCTGTAACCTACCCACAGCAGAGTCAAGTAACAATCAAACAAAGATATTGACATTTGTTTTTATCTTTTATATCTATAAAATTTGAATCTTATTTGTTTCATGAACATATTAATTCATATTTAAAGCCTTCCTGACATATGAGAAAGAATCAATCAAATAGGGCATAAAAAAAATCGACCGCAATGAGGTCCTCAAACAATTTCTACAATATAAATATTTTTCTCGTTGTGATATCTTGGGTAGAAAAAAGAACATATCTATAAAAGAAAAATTGATATATTACTTATGGTCAAACTTTGTATATGGTGTATTCTTAAGTAGATTTTTAAGATGTTCCTCTGCCTTTACCAAAGTGAATTGTAGCTTGGTTAAACTATGTATCCTTTCATTCAACATCAATTTTTGCAAGATATATGTCACACATTATTCTTTCCCATTTCTCAACATGATACATATGATTAATTGAAAGTCACATAAAACCAAGATCAAACCCTTTTTCTAAGAAAAACAAACAAACAAACAATGTCTCTAATAAAACTTCATTATAATATTAGAAAATGAAAATAGAGTGGATCATTTTTGTTGTTTGAATTTGCCTACTTTTTTTATGAAAGTGCTCAAGCTTCAAGAACCAACAAATGTGAGGGAAGACGTAAATGTGAAAAAAATTATGTTGACCTAATTTGTAGACTTCTTCAAAATGATGTGAATGATGCCATTTTCTGATGTGGTAAATATCATAATAAGAAATGGCATGTATTCTAATAAATTACATTGCAATGACTACCATGGGCCTCCACGGGTTATAGGTCCTTAGTATGTTAATCTTGATGATGAAAGAGAGATGGCAACGATAAGTATGGGTGGTCATAGTTTGTATGGTGGATATCTTCAAACCAAGGTCATCATCTTAATGAACCTAGGTTCTGACATGGTAAACCTAGATCTGGTCTTCACCCAATTCATTCCATCATACTTTGTCAAGACTCAAGAGGAAATAATGGTCCTTCAGCGTATAATAGGGTTGCTTTTGAGGTTATAAATAAAGCTTATCCAAATCAAATGGATTTTTGGGCTCCAAGAGATATGGATAATTTAAATGATAACAATTGTATGTTTTTTTCCCAAGATTCAAATGTAAGGATAAATTTTGTAGATTTAACTAATAAATAGAATAAGATAAATAATCCAAGAGGAGAATCTACTGGTCATTGTGATTAAAGAAATACTTAGAGTTAATAAAACTATTTAGGTTCAAATCAAAGATGGTGTTGATTCTTGTAGCTCCTCAGTTGTTTGTAGTTTTTAAGGTAGGAATTTCAGTTCTTCAAGGGTGGGGTCCTTCAGCATAATTGCATCTACCTTGGTCATATCACCCAAAAGAAAAACATAATCAAGAAAGATTAAATATGTCAAGTTTAAGGAAAATCCTATTTGTATAGTTGTCAAGCTTATAGTTATTTTTTACTCTGTTATAACTCTGTTGAGACCACCTACTCTATAGTAAAAATTGGCAGAGGAGAGATTAGTCATACCTACCCATGGTCTCTTGTAGGCATGATAGAAGAATATGTTGAGCCATTAATTATAATTGCACATATATTGAGGAAAGACAATTCATTATCTAGTTAACCAATTTCACATTGAACCCTATATGGGTGATTAGCCATAAATAAATCCAATTTTCTCTATCATATGCCTTGGAAACACAAACTAACATTGCTTTAATTTTTTGGTTTCATGTTATAAATTCATTCTTGGGAAACTCTGATTCAGTAATGGATTTGTTTCCCAGGAAGGATGCAAAATTGTTCTAATGACATGGAATAAGCGTAGTGGATTTTGACCCTACATGACCAAGGAACTCAGGATCCTTGGGCCCATCCACAATATCATCCTCCAATGAAAATAGTACAGTCTCCAACCTAGGAATATCAAAATTCTATATAGTTATAATTCATAATCTCTAATGACCATAGACTGTAGCAGTCCTTAAATAAATTCAAACTTGAATAAGAACAAACACAAAATTTCACATTACCCTTCAGTAAGTTGTCCTTGATTTATCAAGATAGGCTCAGACTTGCATAAATGTGTAAGTAGATTCCCCAGAATATCAATTTCAACATCTTTCCTGAAAAAATAATCTAATATCCAAAGTGAAACCATAGTTGAATGGAAAAATGGTGCTTTAAGGTCATCTACACAAAAAGTTTCCTCTTTCAAATCTCTCACACTAGATGGTATGTCCTACAAAATTAAGAAAAAGTCAGGGAAACTTGTCGACTTCTCTAAAAGACATAATGAAAATTCATGGATGGTTTGTAAAGGAATGCACCTGTAATATTCTTTGATTGCTATTTCAGCCTTTTTCCTAAGTTGAAACTCAATGAGTTGTGAAATCAAAGTTATTTGAGAAGAATGTTCTTACAATTGAATTCAGAATTTGTAGTCTTCCCACCTCTGTCACCTGATGAGTATGAATTATTAAACTATCTTATGTGATTATCCAAAACATTTCTTTCCTCGACACATTATTTTGCAAATAAAGGCTTTTCTGCAGCATAAGTCCTTGTCAAAATTTCATCCCTCATACCAACTGGCATCCGGTCAAAACTACAACCTGAAATCAGACTTGCACCTGTTCGTCTATTACTTAGGATGTGAATGGTGGAATATATGCTAGAGCACTCTTAGCATATGGAAAAGGTTGAGCCCTCACTCTTATTCCCTTGTCAAGACCTCCCTTAGGACCAAGAGTCAAGTGGCCATCATCAAAAGCTCTGTGTGTTGAAGGGGTTGGCATTGATTGATTTTTAAATTGAGCCCTATCCACAATTCGAGCATCTTGACTGGTGAATCCATGGTCATGTGGTCCCAAATGGGGTTGTGGCCCTTTAATTCCACCCATATGTGGAAGTAAACCTATCTGTGCATCTACCATGTAAGGTGGCATCACAAGTCCTCTCACACCATGATCAAGTGGTGTCACAAGTATTCGACCTGAATGTCCCATATTGGTACCTCAAGAGCGGCCTCCCTATCCATATAGTTATTGCACAACATCCTGATGCACTTCCTCTATTTTCTTGGGGTCCCTCAACTTTCTTCCTTTGTTGTCATCCACTCCTCCTCGGATAAATCAGATCCTTCAACATGAACCTCAGCCTAGAGGGAAGCCCTTGGTTATTGGAAATTTTTGTCATCCTATCAATGTAAGCATCAATATTTTCCTTGGCCTTCGAATAGTCAATCATATGACCAATAGTGCTCATTAGTTTGCACAAAGCTTCAACATTTTCCTCCTCTGGATGCTAAAATTCACCAGTTAATTTCTTGATGCATGCATGCATAATTATTTTGGTCAGTATACTTTATTTATAAATCTCACCAATAAACCTTATATTTCCTAGAATTCGTCGTCGTGTTGAAGTGTTCTTCTCCCGTATTTCTTATGTTGAAAGTATTTCTTCACCATGCTCTTCTACTTTCTCAGCCTCAGCCTCTTCTCTTTCATCTTTTTCAAATTATCCCTGAAATTTGTTCAAAAGAACTCTCTCGAAAACAACTTTCTAATTATGTTCATAAAATTATGGCATTCCTACAACAAGCTGAAAACTGAATTTTGCATACATTTCAAAAAAACCTAGCTCCATCAAGGCTTTGTCAAATATTTGAGATATTATACCATGAATACATGATGCCAATTCAATGTTCACTTCTTTGACCTATTGAAAAATTTTCTCAAAGTTTTGGGGCGTTAATTTATTAAGGATGGATTTAATTTGTCTTTGTTTCAATTGATCCTCATAAAAAACCTTGCCCACTTCATATCAGTTCTCTGATATATGAATTGTGGGCAAAGAAGGTTGTGGAGGAGGAATCAAAATCTTCTGTGAACTAGAAGCACAGTGCCAGCTATCAGCAACAGAATTATTTCTCACTAGTCCAACTTGTGGAAGTGGTGCTTGCACATAAGGCCCTCCAGGAAGGATGACATTCATACTCATTTGTGTTGCACATGTATTTCTTGAAAAGCCAATATTATAACCTTGGCTAGGTTGAAACACAACAGAGGAACCACTAAGATCTGCATCCATCCGCATATCACAGCCATCAAAAAAATCATCCACCAGCTTGGCCCATCTATCATCATCCAGACTAGCCATATTGCTCCCATGACATTTCAGTAGATAATTCCCACTCGGCTGCCTCTCAAGTCCTCTTTCAGTGCTTGATAATCCATCAGCCTCTCCTACATGACTCGCAAGTTCTTGGGAATTTCCAAGTAATTCAATAACGTCTGGAAAAAATTCAAAATGATTTGGTATATCTTTTCATTGATCCTTGATTGTCAAAAAAAAATCTCTGGAGTACTTTTTGTCTCCTAAAAATTCAGTATCTAAAATAGCTACATGATTCATAGGAGTTGAAAGCTCGACTGCATCTTCCCAGTCATCCACTTCTTTCAGGACTTACTTCTCAGGCTCTTTTGAAGAAGTCTTACTCTTGCCAACATCGGTTACTATTTTGGATGGTTCTGGAAGGTTCACATCTTCCTCCTTCTCCTCTTGAACCTTATAAATATTATATAAATCACAATGAGAGATGCAATATTTTCCTTACTGGAAAAATCCTTCTTTTTCTTTTTCTTGTTGACAACTACTACCTTGGAAACATCACCAATATTTGCAACACTATTCTTCGCAAAAACATTGGAAGAACTTTTATTCTCCTTTTTTGTCAATCTAGCTACTAAATCCTGCTTTCCTTCACTTTCAATAGGAAAATATGACACCTGAATTTGATGAGACATTTCACAAATATCACTATTAGTGGTGGATACTTGACCCTTATCTTGTGTGTCAATTGCCTTCACATTTGCAGTTGAACCTTCCCCAAGCGCTTTGGCACTATCATGGTTAACCCTATCTTTTTTTCTATATCTAGAAGATTTTTTACAGTCAACAACTTTTCTACTAGACAAAAAACTTGGGTTTTCCTCCAAAATAGCCATATTAGCTTTAGGGAGGACTGATGTAGCTTCTGATTGTAATTCCCATTCAGACACCTTGCTTGTATTTGTTGTTGACTACTCATATACAACTAAGACTTCACCCTTTTTCTCTTTGAGTAGATTTTGATCAACAACCATTGTGCCATTGTCATGTGTAGCCAGTTGAGATGCCAATCTACTCTCATGCATTGATTTTTCTCTCCCCAGCATGCAAACTAGCTTTTAATTTTCCAATGACAGAATTGGAAAAATAAGTCAACTCTTTGTTTATGTCAACATCAGGTGAACGTGACAACTTATATGGGGAATCAAAAACCAAAACAGTCCCATGCTCAGGATGGATAACATTTCCAAAATCTTGCTTCTCTCCAATTACAGAATTAACAAAATTATTGTTGCAGCTTTGTCTAGCATTATCTCTTGTTGATTCAGATTGTTTATTCTTCACATTTCTAAGTTTTGAATATGATTTAATGCCATCCTCACTACATGTTGGGCTCTTCAATGTTCCTACAAGAACATTATTGTTATCAAAATTCATATCTTCTGCTACTTTCTTTACTACTCCAGCATCCTTTGTAGAAAACTCTATAACTAGCCCAGAAGTTTCTGTTTTTCCTTCATATCCCTCACCAGAGTTTCCAAAAAATGAGGACATATCATCAATGATGAATTCACTCACATATTTTGAATCTTGTAAAGGTTCCAAGGTTTCCCTGGAGATGTCCCTTTCATTGATCTCATCTACAAATGATGAAACTCCTGATGTCCTTAATGAGGGAGTGTCCACAACATTAACCATGTTTCCTGATGAATTCTTTGGCAATAGTATCTTTTCACATTTTGTGGGATTTCTAAATGAACCACAAGGATGGGCTATGAAATCAGGCTCTAGCAATGAAGAATGTGGAATTGTTTCTATAGCTAGGTCAGAATTAGCCCCTCCATCAACAGCTTTAATTGTCTTCTATAGGGTTGTCATTAAAGAAGTTGTTGAGGTAGATGATGAAGTCTGACTCAAAAGTAACTCCTCCACCTGCTTGTGAGAACCACTAAGTTTAGACTCCTATGCAACCACCTCTCCTTTTGACTCCCTTCCCATATTTGAAGATCTTCCTACCAATGACACATGTTGCATTTTCTGCTTTTTAGGCTTGTGCTCAGATTTTGTCATCTTATTTGAACATTAATTTGTTGAAATACCTGCTTTTTCTTTAGATATGTTTTTCTGATTTTTACTAGTATGATGATCTAATCCAGACTCAAGTGAAAAAACTACACAACAATTTTAAAATGTACCATCAGAGAGATCACATGTTGTCACAGTAGGCATGTTCACTGGTGACAGTTTAAATCCATATTCTTTATCTATAGTCAATACTTTAGATGGTGGACTCATGGAAAATTGTAAACTACAATTATCTTCATTGTTGAAAAATGCAACTACAAGAGAACTTGATTTATTGCCAAGAGATTCTCGCAAGGAGTTTGTCTTTCCATCCAGAACTTGAATTGGAGTTAGAGTGGTTTTTGAAGCCTTTGGGAATGTTTTCAATATATCCAGCATCTCACCGGAATGGATTGTAGCCAGTTTATTGTCTTTTTAGTGAGCGTGAATCATTTGATATGATGGTTTTTGTATTTAAAGGTTCATGAAAAGTAGATGAAATGTTACCATATGACCCAGCTAGCATCGATGAGTAGAAATTCATTGGGCGTGAACCACTTAAAGAAATAGAACCTAAAAGTGGAGGTCTGTATGTAGGCAGTGATGCTAATGAAGGAATGGAATCTTTAATTGATGACACAACATCAAATATCAAAGAAATGAAATAAAATCGTTGTGGAAAGAAATATGAAAATCTTGCTCATTTTTTTCATATCAAATATGCTCCAATTATGGGCACAAACATGAGAGTTTAATTTTCAACTCTCTAGGCTCTTGTTAATGTCGTCAACCAAAAAGATGTCAAAAAACTAAATATTTTAGGGGATTCAAAGCTTGTTTTGGATTGAGTCTGCGACAAAGTTAGCATAGTGGCCCCTCATTTGGCTCACATCTTGCAAGGTATCAAACAAGTCTACAACAAGTTGGATTGGTTCTCTTGTGGCCATATATACCATGAACTCAATACCCTAGCAAACAAGCTCTCCAAGGAGGCTCTCCAACTTATTCCACAAGTGCTATAAAACCAAGAGTATACGAATAATAATTTTGTGGGGGTTGTTGCCTTCCATACCTAGTTTTTTGTCTCACTTATTGCTATATTTTGTGATTATATATCTAAACAATCCAATGATATTATCTGAAAAGTGATAGAGATTTTTTTGGCTTTTAAAATCTTGCACAATATATAATTGGAACAAACTTTTATTACAATAAATCAATCAATTACTTCTACATACCACTAAAAGTGGAAAAAGCATTATAACCTTTTACCACCTTGAACATCAAGCACACTTAGAACCTCGAAAATGGGGTTCTAATAACATCGCCAAAGATCCAAATTTCACAAAGTACAATTTAATGAGTATTGATTAGTCAAAATTACCATGTGGATCAACTACTCATGTCGAAATTATGGTATATTGGATTAGGTGTGGGTTTCACTTGCATTTGAAAGAGTGAACACAACGTGGATAAATAACATTGAATACATTGGGAACCTTGACAATGGGGTTCTAATAACATGGCCAAAAATCCAAAATTGACAAAGTACAATTTAATTAGCATTAATTAGTCAAAAGTACAATGTGGATCAATGACTCGTGTCGAAATGATGGTATATTGGACTAGGCAAGGGTTGCAATGGCATTGGAAATAGTGAACACAACGTGAATAAAGAGTCATTTGGAGAAAGAATACACGGAATCGCAGTATTGGTTGCACGTATAGGGATAGTCAAACAAGCAAGTAGAAGCATTTGGGACACCATAAAAATTGGCAACTCATTTTTTCTAAGAGACATCCAAAAGCACATTCTTTTACAAGGAAAACATTAAAATCCTCCTTTTGGAAAATGCACCCTTCACATTTGGGAAAATTTTCCTTCTACATTTCCCATAGAGATATGTAGAGAAATGTTTCTTCAATCATCCCAAAAAAGGGAAAAATAAAAAACCCTTTTGGGGAAATGCATTTCACTCTATGTTTCACCGCATTTCCCAAAAGAGATGTGTGGAGAAATGTTTCTTGGAGAATCCTACAAGAAAAATACACCTTGGGAACATGGGAAACATGGAGGGGCCCCCTCCCACACTAAGGGGCACATCCTTGTAGAACAGTGGTTTTTTCATCCATTTAGTGGCATTTTTCAGTCATCATTGCTCATTTGTTTATGAATACAAAGTTTATCATATACTACTATGTTGAATGGTAAGAACATGTCAAAGCCCTATAACAAGAAGAGCTGTTTCAGATAGAATCAAGGCGAAGCCTGAAAATTGGGACTAAAATTTCATAGTTTCAATATAAGCATGTGGACAACAGCATAGTGGAAATTCATTATAATAAAAGGACCTTACAAAACCATATTTTCTTGATGATCATAGAGGCTTTGGTATTTCACTTACACTAAGCATAGCATATATTGTCATCTATCTGTAAGGTACATATATAAGACCTCATTTACAGATACTTCCAAAATTATACCTTGGAAATATTACTTTTATTTTAACAATCAAAGAACTTCTATAACAATTATTGTTGGCTAGTGTAAAATCATAGCTCTAAAAGAATGGAAAGGTTCTATGGGCTATATCTAACTTGCATAAATCAATAACTAAATAAGTAGGAAGTTATGTTAGCCCAAATCATGGTGTAAATTGACCAGTATTAAACATTTTCCACATCATACCATCACACTAGTGTGTTTGTAGCAAAAAATTGGTACTGCTGAAGGTATAAATACGGAAATGTAAAATAAAATATCCATGGTGAAAAAATTTTAGTTTGAACCATAAATATAAACTTAAAACAAATTTTGGATAAGAGGTGCATACTTGTTCATATGCTGAGAAAAATTCCAAAAACTGCAATGTTGATCCAACATCATTTGACGAAAATTCTATTCCTGCAATCAACTGCATTGGCTTCCCTTGAGGCAAAATTATTTCATCCATCTCTTTCTTGTCTTTGCATTTCTTCTTCTTCAAATTTATTTTTTCTTTAGCAACCTCTAACTGAAAATCAGATACAGAAATAGACTGATCATTGATCCCCTTGATAACATCTTTCTTTCCAGGTTAATCTATATTGTCTGATTTTCTTTTCTTTGCTTTCTTCACATCGACCTTTAAAACATGTTTGCTTTCTGTTGGCATCAGATTTCTAGCTTTACAGTTAATTTCAAAGGAATGATTTTTTATTTATTTTGTGTTTATTTTAGCCCCTTTTTCCCCCTCGAGAGGCCTTGTGCTTTCATGAATAGCCAGAAATTTTTTTGTATCTTTACTTGCAGGCAAATCCAAGAACTGGACTGAAGGGCAGAATGGGCTAGCTAATGTAAATTAGGCCAAGAGGGCCTTTGAACCATGTGTAAATATATATTTTTCAGTAATTGAATTCTTTTCAATTTTTTGTGGATATTGACTGAACCTGCGTAAGCAAAAGAATCCACTTTGTGTGGACTTGTGCAGGATCATAAACCTATTATTGTTGCTTTATGTGGTAGGACTTGTAAATGGAAGATATCACTACTGTGTTGAGTAAGAAAAGTTGCTTGTGGAAGGATGGGCGCAAGAAAAAATGATTTAATTTTAATACCTTGAATCTTAAGATAAAATCGATCTTATTCACTGACCTACGTGTGGACTGATTTCTAGATGCATTTGTTTATGCCCAGTTTATGGTCAGATAATTGTTGAAATGTTCTTAGCCTGGGGTGTGGAAAATCTCTTAAGGCTATGAGTGTAAAAATATTATGCATGGAGTGATCGTGATCCTGGAAAACATTGGAATGATGCTCAAGAATGTTGCTAAGCGTTTGTTGTGTGTATTGTGAAATATTATCAGTTATTTCCTGCATTTATAACACCCAATGAGGAGAATATACCTCCTTATATGTGAAGATAATGCATAGCATTGCTATAATAGCAATGTTACATGTCACAACGGTACCTCTAGAATACAGATGACCATATAGCAAATCTTTGTGGTTACAAAATATTCATAAATTGATATCTCCAAGAAGAAAAGCAAATATTCCTGAATTTTTCCTGGTAAAAATTGCTTAGTAATACCACAATTGATAATATTTGACCTAGAAACACTGGACCTAGCAGAAGCATATGGATATCAAAGGTGCATCCACATCATTTCCATCATCATCTTCACAAGAAACAACAATGTCAAAATAGCGACGATTAGGAGGAATCTCTAGCTTTGCTATGTCTCTTGTGGGGTCAAGAAATTTTCTATTCAGTCATTCTTTATGCTTAGGAAATATACTATTATAAATCAAGCTTTTCCCACACAATATACTGTAGGCACTTAGGCCTTTATCTTGGAACCATTCTAACAATTATCACAAAGTCAGATTCCCAGCAATGACCCATTGATCCCAGACAGACTAGCTCACATTTCCATGTTTAATTATCTTTGGAGGGACAAGTTCTGCCATAGAGAAAAGAGGGAGGGATAGGTTTGCAAAAGTGTTTCGATACTTCTCAACTTTGTGGTTTAATATAAACTTATAAAGTTCCAAACACACTAGACCAGTGGCCATTGTAGTTGTAGTGGCAATTGCAGGAATTATTCTCCCGGTTATGAATTTAGCTTTCATCTTGTCCACTTCAGGACCCAGGTATGCTATAGTTCCTCGCACGCATATTTGCAAAATCAGCTATAAGATCCATGTGAAAATTTGTATCATCATCCTTTACAAACTGAATAGGACTCATACACAAGCCTAACGATAGATTTCTAACCCCACTTTCTAGTGTTCTAATTAGATTAGCAATCACTGCACTATCATCAATTGTTGATGGATGCATGTTTAGCCTTCTCATCTATCACAATCTTCACACCCTAATTTGGCTTAAAATCTGAAATATGCACTTTATCAACTACCTCTGCGAACTTCTTTGAATTGGAGGCTCATTCAGGATTGGGAATTCCATACGTATTAGCTCGTAAAATTGATGCTGCAGTAATTAATTACATGTGACTAGGATCATTGGAATTAAATTTTAGGGGCCTTGGAAAATGCTTTGGAGTAGACCATAATGATGGTGCACCTCCACTTGTTGTTGCACTCTCAGGGAATGTGTAGGTAAGTTGCTTCACTCGATTTGAAAAATAGTCCTCAAACTTTCTTCTTGCTCAAGATACACAATCTTCAAATGTTTCACATCTCTCTGAAACCAAACACTCAACAACATGCTCCATAAGTTCTCGAGATTGAGCATCTCCTGCTAACTTCATTGATGCTTTATATTCTTCTATTTTCATGAGAAAGACATTTGCTTCATCTGGAGTTTTCTCTAATAAACCCTCAAATTCTAACCTTGCCCATGTTAGAAAATGGTCAATATTATGTGGAAATGAGTGAACTGTGCACATGGGTGCCTGATTTTCTGGGGGATCTCGTGATGCTCCATAGTTCTCTGTTAAGTGAGGAATAACCATTTGAGTATTGCACTTTGTTCCCAGAGTTCTAGACTCTGGCAAAGGCTTCTGGAAGTAGACACACCTGGAATCTACATAAAGCCTAGCATTGACATTGTCCAAACCATTTAAGACAATATCAAGGTTTTCCTAGAAAGAATCATCAAAAAAAAAATTTGTATCTAGACTCACATGATTTTTTAATGCTTCAATCTTAGGATGTGGATTGATTGCAGTTGCTGCTAATGCAACCACTGTTGACTTTGCCTGCCCAATATTCTAATCTCAGAAGAGGAACTGTCTACTTAGATTACTCTTCTCAATGACTTCTTCAACTGTTATAGTTAGTTTTCCATGGCTTCTAGAATAGGCTCCCATGAGAGCTAAATTTTTTAGAAGCTCGCGTCCCAAAGCTCCAGCGACAACAACGAACAAGTTTGCATCCTCCAACTTTTTCTACAATTTGTTTCCAAATACAGATATTTGGGCATCATACTGAAAGTTCAAGGGTGCAACATCCTCTAGTTGAAGGGGTTCTAGAGGAAGGGATTCCAATAAATCAAATAAAATAACTAGAAAAGCTGATGAAACTTCTCAGAAGATGCTTTCACAACCTCCTGCCCAACAAGCCCACCAAACATAGCTGTCATTGGATTTAACACTGCATGGGAACCACTTGCAAAATACTTCAATAAATTTTCATCAATGGCATCCAACTTTTGATCACTTGATAGGATATCATTCAAAGCCTTTGTGAATTCAATCAATCTACTGGCATCCTCCTCAGAAGTAGCAAGAGGGGAATGCCCAAACTCATGAAAAAATTTATCAAGAGCTTGAAAAGCCAAGTGTAGAAGTGGAGGGCAGTCAAATTTAGAAAAGTCACTCAAAACGAATTCACCAGGATTTTGCAGTGCTTCACGCAGCAGCTTAAAGTTTAATACCTTTGGTTTCTTTACCTAGGTGACAATACGACCTTTCTCATAGGCTCCAAATTTAGTCGTGTCCTCCTCTAAAAGGAAACAATATGGTATTGCATTCTTTACCTTGCTTGTATGGGAGGCAGTGAACCTTCAATAGAGATGCCTCTGTGGTCTAGACAGTTGGATAATTTTGCATTAAATTTACGCATCTGGTGAGCTAATCGATAGAACTAGATTTGAAAGCCATGGATTAGCAATTTACCTATGACATTTCTTTGTTTCAGATAGTTTTTATCTTCATCAGATCCTTTATTTCATTTACGATTGTAAAATAATAAGCAAGCTATGAAATTGGAAATAGAGGGACTTAATGAAATTCCCCCTTTTTGGTGAATTTCCAACTTCGTACAAGACCTGGGAAATACAATTAGAAAAACTGGTTTGCACAAAGATTGTAACCAATTTGGCTGAAAAGGCATGGATCTGGTGGTTTTTAATTTTAGTTTTATATTACAAAAAATGGATTTGGTGGATCATCAGTTGGAAATAAGGGAGCTTTAGCGAATTAAAAAATGGGATCTGGTAATAACCAAGGTAACAATAACCAGCAAAACAATGAATCACAACACACATAAGAGGAAAATGAGACAATATTACAGAAGAGGGATATGTAAAATTACATTTGGGAAAACCATCTTCGTGCAACAGAAAAACCATAGCCTATTGCTTAGACCTGCAACTTCTTCCCTTCCAATCTTCGGATCTACATAAAATTTTATAACAAACACCTAATTCAAATTCCAACACCTGATTCATAAATTATGATATATCATAACAAGCCTCAACATCCAGAGTCTATGGGGCAATCATGTGAATCCTTGACATTAATTGCAAGATATTTACCCTCATCTCTCGGTTTGTTTAGATTTAGCAAATGAGAGTAACTAGTGGCAAGATCTTCCATGATAAGTACACACAGAGCCTTGAACATGGCTACAAGACTAGGGAATGGGAAATTCTGCCAAGATGAGATTTCAGTAGGAGGATATTTAAAGGCACCGGGAAGGAATTGCAGTAAGGTAGTTGCAAGAGCAAGACCCACAACAAAATCCCTAATCACTAAGCCATCGGGGGATGACCAAAATAAAGTGATGTGTTTTGGGTGGGAGAAATGTTATTTTAACTCGAGGTCTAAAATTTAAACGAAAAATGAATACTCTCTCCCTCCATTTTTCCAAACATCATTTTTAATATTATGCCCTCCAAATATCATTTTTAATATCATGCCCATTGTTGTTTTGATGGATGTTGAGCACACTTCGTGATTCCTTGTAATGTCAACAGTTGATTTAAAAGCAAGCTTCAAAAATCAATTCAATTTCATTCTAAAATATTTATTTTAAAAACATTGATGATGAACCACACAATGAGTGGTTCGAAAGGCGTCCGATCTTAAAAAATTTATGTGATTTATCCAGAAGAGTTTTTAAAGAAATTAATTAATTAATTATTGAAATAAAATTTAGATAAAATAGTCAATTTAGGAGAGGTTTTTGCAACCCATGTTTTTTCTCATGGTATTCCACGTTGCCAACAAGGGGGGATTAACTCGATCGTAGGTCCCAACTAGACCTGCTCTTGTTTGGAATGGTTATTCCCAACGGGTTTTAAGGATTGTTATAAGGGATAGGGGAATAATGAGTTAGTGGTTAAGGGATTATGTATTAGGGGCTTAAGGGTTAGGGGAATAGGGGCCTAGGGGATAGAGTTTTAGGGTTTAGGGGTTAGGGGAATAATGAGTTAGTGGCTAAGGGGTTAGGGATTGGGGGCTTAGGTGTTAGGGGATTTAGGCACATTTAGGGGTTAGGGGAATAATGAGTTAGTGGTTAAGGGATTAGGGATTGGGGTTAGGGGAATAATGTGTTAGTGGTTAAGGGGTTAGTGATTGGGGAGTTATGGGTTAGGGGATTTAGGCGCATTTATTGGTTAGGGGAATAATGAGTTAGTGATTAATGGATTAGGGATTAGGGGGTTAGGGGTTAGGGGATTTAGGCGCAGTTAGGGGTTAGGTGAATAATGAGTTAGTGGTAAAGGGATTAGGGATTAGGGGGTTAGGGGATTTAGCAGTTAATGATTTTAGGGGTTAGGGGTGAGGGGTTAATGGGTTATGGGTTAAGTGTTAATGGTTTAATGGTTTAGGGGTTAAGGGGTTAGGGGTTTAGGTGTTAGTGGTTTAGGGTTTTAATGGTTTAGGGGGTTAAATGGGTTAGGGTTTTAGGGGTTTAGGGGGATAAATGGGTTAGGGTTTTAGGGGTTTAGGGGGATAAATGGGTTAGGGGTTGGGAATTAGGATTTAAGGGGTTAAGGGTTAAGGGTTTAGAGGTTTACGGTTTAGGGGGTTAAATGGGTTAGGGGTTTAGGGGTATATGGGGTTAAATGGGTTAGGGATTGGTAATTAGGTGTTAAGGAGTTAGACATTTAGGGTTTAGGGGGTTAAATCGGTTAGGGGTTTGGAGGTTTAGGGGGTTAGGGGATTTAGAAGTTAAGGATTTTAGGGGTTGTTAGGGGTTAATGGGGTTAGGGGTTAAAGGTTTAGAGGTTTAGGGGTTAAATGGATTAGGGGTTTACAGTTTTAAAGTTTAGGAGGTTAATGGCTTAGGGGTTTAGGGGTATAGGGGGTTCATTAGGGGAATTTTGAGGTCTAAAATGGGCCTCCTAAGAAAAATGTACAACCAAAATAAACTTTACAAGAACAAATAGGATTCAAGATGATGATGTCAACCATGGGGGATGATTCACTATTTTTTAAGTAAAAGGGTAAAAAGATTAAAAAATAATAAAATAATAAAACTACTTTTTCAATTCGTATTTTCAACTTATCTCCCAATTTTTTTATTCAAATTTTGAGCAGGAGTACTTGTTGGATGAAAAATTTAATTCCTCATCCAAGGAGTACCCATGTTGCATACTTTCGATGGATCCTACTACATGAAAAATGTGATTGCAATCACGTTTTTCATGTATTTCTCATTTTTCATGTAGTAGGATCCATCGAAAGTATGCAACATGGGTACTCCTTGGATGAGGAATTAAATTTTACATCCAATGAGTACTCCCACTCGAAATTTGAGTGAAAAATTTGGTAGATAAGTTGAAAATACAAGTTGAAAAAGTAGTTTTTTCTGTTTTCCCTCCAAAATTTGATGATGTAATCAAATCTTATTTTATTATTTCCACTATTATTTTATAATTTCCTTAGGAGGCCCATTTTAGAACTCAAAATTCCTCTAATGAAATGGGTTAGGAGTTGGGAATTATGGTTTAAGGGGTTAGGGGTTAAGGGGTTAGAGGTTTAGGGTTTAGGGGTTTAGAGGTTTAGGGGGTTACGAGATTTAGAAATTAAGGATTTTAGGGGTTAGGGGTTATGGATTAATGGGGTTAGGGTTTAGGGAGTTAAATGTGTTAGGTTCGAGAATTAGGGTTTATGGGGTTAGGGGTTAATGGTTTAGGGGGTTAAATGGGTTAGGGGTTTAGGGGTTTAGGGGGTTAAATGTGTTAGGGGTTAAGGGTTTAGGGTTTAGGGGTTAAGGTTTTAGAGGTTTAGGTTTTAGGGGTTAAATGGGTTAGGGGTTTAGAGGTTTAGGGGGTTAAATGGGTTAGGGGTTAAGATGATAGTTTCGATGGTCTTTGTTTGTGCATAATAGTTGCTTATTCTTTTTGTCTCAATGTAACAATTTTTTAGGTACTGTTGCTTGTTGCCATGTCTTCTCTATTTATTAATTTCTAGTATTTGTTAGCCATTTATTTACATTTATTGATGAAAATGTCTATTGAAATTAAGCCAAATATATGTTCAATCTCTAGCTTCAAACTCAGCCACAATGTTGTCACACATTAATTTAAGTCAGGAGAATGGCCATCTGATGAATTATCAATAACCACACTGTACCTCATGACTTCTATAGAAAAGCTTAAGTTCGAGTGTCCCACATTCACGAGAAAGTTGGCTCTTATACTCTTGCTCCACCTAACATTGGGGAAGTGAGAGGGAGGTAGGAGAGAAAGGGAGAGAGAAGAAGGACTAGAGATTGGAATTAAGAGAGAGGAATGAGTATCATAGAAGAAATAATATGTGACCAAATTACTCTATAGGGAGCTGGGAGATAGGGGCACCCTACCTACCTAACTAAATTTCTAAACCAAATTTTGTGTAATCGTCTGTAATGGTGGTCGAATATACGAGGAGAGGATTTTACGAGGAGGCACTGGATTTTTAATGTGATATGAAAAAAACAAGTACTGAACCTAACCATTTCAAATTCACCAATGTTCTATCTGCATGTGCTAATTTGGTAAATTTGGAACATGGAGAAGGAGTATTTTTTTGTGATCACCTCCCACAAGGATTCACCAATTGTGAGAACACAATTCTTGTGGTTGCATCTTCTAAATAATCATCACTTCCACCAACACCTCATCCAATAATGCTAGTATAAAAATTCTCAATCTCTCAGCAACAAAAAGGAACATAATGCATGCACCCTCAATCTCTTCTACATACTTGTAGCTCTCCTCCCAAACCAAAGCCACTAGTGTTGTGTGTTCACTTTACCCTAAATCTTGTGTAATCATCCTGAGGTAAGGAATTGTTGCACCAAGGTATGGATCCACTATGTGTCATATCCACTGAAGGAGAACATGTTCCAAACAATAGGTAAATTCTCACGACTATCCATCTGTGGGATTTTGAGAACTCCAAAATACCATATTCTCATTAATGAAATATATAAATTGAGAACTTTCGTACAAGACTTGAAGTCATACTAAACTTGGACCAAAAGGCTCAGTATCTGGGTAGCGCAAAGGAACATCTAGATCATTTTTCATGGATATCTCCTGGAGTTGAAATGCATATTCGAGGTTCCATAGAACATCTCCCATGGAAGTCCCATCGAAGCCCATCTCTTCCAATAAATTTTCTATTGTCTCCATAAACATTTTCAGAGAACCAGAGTTGATGGTCTCAACAAGGTGAGGTTCAATATTTTTTCAAGCTTGCCCTTTTTCTGCCAGTACATTTCCCACCCTTCCATATTGATTTTTTCTTTGGGAATAACAAGATTAAGAGTTTCCCTTACACAAAATAACTCCAGTAACACTACTCCAAAAGAATACACATCAGATTTCTTTGTCGGTTGCTGCCTTCTGAAGCATTCAAGATCAAGGTACCCAAGGGCCAAAAATACCTTTGGATCCATTCTTTGAATGTCCAAATTCTGCCACCTTTTCCCGTGATCCTGTTATCATGGAGATCTTTGACATTTAGATAAGCACAGAGGATTCACGACAAGGGATTTAGATTGCATTGACCATATATTGGAGCTTCATTGGTATCTCGCCAGTGAAACATTTTTCCAACAAGTCGAGGGAGTCTAAATTGGTGCAGTTGAAAATGAAAGGAAAGATTGTTTTGTCAAGGCCAAATCCCACCATGCTAAGCTTGAAAGCCCTATCATTATTGCAGGTCACGCCTTCAAGCTCTGAGATGGTGATGTTGCAGGGGTTTTGATCTTTTCTCCAATCCACGGTCACACCTTCGAGCTCTAAGATGGTGACATTGTAGGGGTTTTTATCTTGTCTCTGGTCCACTGCGTGAGATTGGGCACATAAACCTGGCACCATGTTAGGTTAAGGTACATTATGAGTATTCGATGAATAAATCTCGATAGAGAAATGGAATTATGGAGACATTGGCTATCATACATATTTGGTTTCCTATGTCAATGTACCAAAGTCGTCGGTCCTCCAAAATCAAGGTTCATTAGTGCTACCATATATGCTAATAAACCCCCTTCACCATCTACCCCATCAGGAAATCTGAGTTGTCAAACAAAAATGTGAAGGTCAAGCTCTCCATCATCGAGGGTTATATGGTATGTCTTGTAACTGTGCAAAGAATCTTCTTTTCAATACATTGATAGATGGTGGTATGATGCAGATATCCCATTTAATGTTGCTCACTCACCTTATTACAAAGCTATGTGGGACTCTATTATAGCTACATGAAAGGGCTTCAAAGTCCCTACTATGCATGACTTGAGGGGAGCTCTTTTGCAAAAAGAGATTTACTACTTTGATTATTAATCAAATATAAAACCAATAATATTGTTTTATTTAAATCTTAATTTGATATAATCATGTAAATTATGTATTAAATGAAAAAAATATGTTCATTGGTACAATTCTCATAGAAATTGATAAAACTAAATACATTTATCCATTATTACACAATAAAGTATACTTAAATATTTTTAATTACATATTTATAACCATTAATAAAGGTTTATATATTACTAAAAAATTAAATAAAGTTCATACCTAAACAATTAACAAAATTTTATAATACCATTAAAAATTAACCAAGGGTCATATCAAACAATTAATAAAAGTTCATACACCATTAAACATTAATTAAGGTTCATAACTAAATTAACAAAGGTTCATACAATACTCACCGATGGGGGTGAGGTCTAAGAAACAAGTGGAAGGAGTCTCGCATGAGTAAATATAAGTGGAGCGAGGGTGAGGGACGGTACTCCCGGTCCCTTCACCATAACAGATGCAGCGAGAGAGTTACTAGCTTCACATTGGAAATTTGTGTGAAAAATAACTGCGCATTGGAGTTCGAAGGTGGTGAGAGGATAAGGCGAGGGAAGATGAGGGAGCCCAACATTAGACTCCTAAATATGGTTTGGTGCTGGTCCTGATAGTGACCTCTGAAGAGGAAGTGTAAACATCGCAGGAAGGTTTACAAAGGGAGTGGCTTGTGTGTGGTTGTCATGGGCATTTGCTGGTGCAGTGTGTTCAACTAGTCCCTACTTCTCAGTTTCTTAGCCATTGACTGTGTCTCGGTTAAGGATAGGAAGTTGAAGGGAAGTGAGCTAACTGGTTTCCATTTTTCTTGGCTTTCGGTGAGCCTCTTTTTTCATGATAAGAGAGGAAGCTAGAATTTGCAGTCCAAGAAACCTCGAGGGTGGTGACAGAAAACTAGTTTCTTTTCCAAATTTCATGCCCTCTAGCGTGGGTGTGACGGTGTTTGTTCGATTGGTGTGTGGTCTCTATGTGGAGAATTTGGATGCTGGTCACTGCCCTGGGAGAAGTTACGCTTAGGCATCAACTACTTTGTCATCGTTTTTTGTTCAATTCCTGTGTTGGTTTGGTGGGTGATGGTATTTGGTTTTTTTGGTGGCGGAAGTCTTTATCTGGTAGTGGGAGGTGTCTTTATGCTTCCCTGTGGTGGTGGGAGACGACATTTGTCTCCTTTTCTCATGGTGTTTGTTTTCTATAGTGGGGGGTCTGGTCTCTGGACTCTACACATGGTGGGGTTCCATGACCTTGGTGAATTATGAATCCCCCAGTGTGGTGTGGGTGTTCTCCCTCCCTTGTCGTTCATGGCCCTGTGGGGGTGGAAGACCCAGAAATAATCATGGCAGCTCCACAATAGGGTGGAAAGACTGCGGGGCATGCACGACCCGCTAGTGTGGGTGCACATGGGGGTTGTGGAGATGATAAGCGAGGGGATAACAGAGTTGGGGTTTGAGGGTTCGAAATCAGAGTCGTCGGGGCGGAGGAGTTCATGGTGGCAAGGGGAATCGTGGGTTTTGATTTATTTGAGGTAAATGAGGGGCATGTTATCCAACATTGCTACCTAGAGAATTGTCATTCACTTATCAACAACCTGATGGAAATAGTGGAAACAACTGAGAGATTATGTCGTGAGGAGCATGCAGATCAGATGGAAACATTAATGGACCAAATTCACTATTTACAATGCCAAGTCTGAGAGAGACTGGTAGTGGTTTGGTGAGGCCAAAATCAACTCATTGAGAAAGTATAAAAGCTGGAGACTTGGTTGGCACACTTTGAAGGGCATGGTTATTGTGACTTCTATCCTCCCTTGCATCCATCACGTTTGAATACTAGTATGCTATTTGGTGTTCTTTAATTATGTTTTATGTGTGTTTTGGTGCCTCTGGCCCAAACTTTTATGGACAATGTCCTTAGTCCCTCTTTTGTATTTTTTTTCATCTGGTGCAATTTTTGTCAACAAACCGAGTTGAGGTGAGACCACCTGTTTTGTAACTAGCTATATGTACTCCTTTTTCCTACATGAATATAACACTTACTTACCAAAAAACAAAGGTTCATACATCATTACAAAATTAATTAAGTTTCATACTTAAATTAATAAATTTTCATACCTATTTTTTTTCTAAATTAGGCTACTTCTATTATATCATACAGTCCAAAAGATTACATTTCTTGTCCTCTGGAGTTAGCAAGCCAATTCTGGAAGGAAGTTTCAATTAAAAAATCACAAAAAAGGTGCTGCCCAAGACGGGGAAACCAGCCCAAGAGTGGAGCATAGAGAGTTGATAATACACTGCCCATAGTGGGAAACAAACCTTACAAGTGCCATGTTTAAGATAGAACCAGAACACTAGAAACCTTGAAATAAAAAAAAATTGACTGGAATGAGAGATAAGCACCCAACAGTTAAGCAGATGGAGAGTTTTCATCCTTTTCTGGAGGTTGGAACGACTCTTCCACAATTCTGCATGCATAATCTGACTCGTCCTCCTCCTGCTTGGATGCGTGGGCTTTCGACGGAGGAAGAAGTACTGCATGGACGTTAGGAAAAATGGAGGAAGCTGCATGAGTCTCAGCACCTGCAATGGTTCCTCCCTCATCAAAGCTCAAGCTGTCATGGTCATTGTTCAAAGCACTCTGCATTGGCAAGGCTACCATCTTGAGGGGGGAGAAGGCGGGAGCGAGAGAGATGGTGGACTTGTGGGATATTTTTCTAGGGTAGAGGCTAGAGCCAGAGGGTTTAGAAGGAGAATCCAGAAGGTGGAGAGACAGATGAATAAAGAGATTGATGGGGTCGAGGATTTTCGGCTCTGCCCAGTAAACTGAGAGATTCACTATCCTGCCCACAGAGGCAGAGATGGGAGGTCAGGAGGGAATCCCACATCCCCCTGCTCTGTGGCACCTCATGTAGTGGCTTCTAGGCATGGCAGAGGAGTGGGAATGGGTCTAATATGATTTTTGAATCACAGAAGTGTCTGAGGGAGCAGCTGGGGGACTGAATTCTAGAGAAAAGCTAACAAAGGAGCAAGGAATTGGGTAGAGGAGCCAAGGCTTAGCTGAGGCCACAGAAGCATCTGCGCAGAGCCAAAGGGAGAGTCGAATGGCGGAAGAAGGACCAAGGGTGGAGGATTTAAGGGCCATGGGAGGCGACCAAGGCAGGACTATTGGAGTAAATTTGCAGAGAACAATGATTAAGGCGGAGGATGCCAATGGGAGGTGAGCGAGGGTGGAAAGTAAATGCCCCACACTCCAATATTTAAACCTGATCGAGTGGCCATGTGCATTCGCATGGAGAGGACAGATGCCCTGCCACCTTGCGTCTGAGTGGCAACACTAGTTAGCTCGGTCTATCACCTGCATCCGAGAAATTTCCATACCTATTTACTAAATAGGTATATAAATATATATTTTAGGTTTATCTATTTAGTATCAAATGTAAATATTATGATTTAATACTAGATTTAAATGAAATCACATGTTTAACATAAGAAATGTTATATTTATATACTTATTAAATGTAAATATGAAGATTTAACCTTAGATTTAAAACAAATCTCACTTTTAACATCAATCAATGAAGTTTAAAAATTAAACTTTATGACCAAATATTAAATATAAATATAAATATTAATTTGGCTATATAATTAACATAATTATAACCTTTACTAAAATTATAATGAAGTCATTAGTGTTAAGTTGATAGATGATACATGCAATTATGTTAATTATAGATGAATCCATCTGCAATGTTAAACTTTAGAGAAAAAATAGTATTCATAATTTTAAAACTGTAAATTCAGAGACCCCTTTGTCTCTAAATTTTAACACTTCAAATGGATTCAGAGACACCTATAATGAAATGTAACACTTTGGTACCAAAATTGCAATTTTCTGTATATGCAGTGCCACAATTAAAAATTATTGACATAAATGACTAATTCATATAATTTTTGTACTTGTTATTTGTCCATATTTTTATTCTTGGACTATAATAGCCATTTACATTAATCATTATTAATTTTGTCACTTATTATCTAGTCATATATTTTAATCCTAGACTAAATTAGTCATTTAAGTTAGTCACTTTTACTTTAGTCACTTATTATCTAGTCATATATTTTATCCCTAGAATAAATTAGTCATTTAAGTTAGTCTCTTTTAGGTTAGTCACTTATTATCTAGTCGTATATTTTATTCGAAGACTAAATTAGTCGTTTAAGTTAGTCGCTTTTAGTTTAGTGACTTATTATCTAGTCGTATATTTTATTCCAAGACTAAATTAGTCATTTAAGTTAGTCATTTTTAGTTCGGTCACATAAAATTGATCAAATTTAGTAGTAATTCACTTGAAATAATTGCAGTGACTAACATTTTTAGTCACCTAGTCATTAATTTCATCATTTTTTACTAGTGAGAGCCATCCCTGGTATTCCACCTTATCTCCTCCTACACAAGATTCGACCAAAGTCACTCCCAATCTGGCAGTTTCTCCCGACCATTGATAGAGTCTTTGTAGCTATGCCAACTCTTCAGAAGCCCAAGGAGAACCAAGCTCACCAAGTAATCATCCACAATTGTAATCCCCACACTTCCCATCTCATCCCTACATTATACAAACTTCGTGAGATATTTTGGAATATTGTCGCCCTTCTCTATTTTTATGTTTCTGAGCTTATCTTTCAGCGCCAAATTCCTATGGTCATTTTTGCTTTGGAAAAGATCTGTCAAATCCTTCAACAGTGCAAATGGAGTGGCTTTCCCGTGAAGGCTTGACACAATATGTTCTTTCATACCTTCCAATAGAATTCTTCTTATCTTCGATACCTTCTTTTTCCATGTGTCAAGTAATGCAACATCACTAGAAATAGGCTTAGGAACATCACTATCGATGAACTCCTTCAGTCCATTATCTTCAAGCACCACCTCCATCCTACCCTTCTAGGCTATGTAATTCTAGCTACCCTCAAGGGCATATTCCAATCGCAACCCATTGAAAGGCATTTCAATGAATACTCAACTGTCGCACCAAGAAATTTCTGTAGCAAATTCGAATTTTCCACCAGTACAAAACTCAACACCTCTTCACAATTGCAATCTTCATTGATTAACACTGCTTTGATACCATATATAAATTTATTAATACTTATGTATTACCGAATTCTCCCGATCTAACAATATTTATCTTCTTGCTAAATACAGAATCCTTCCACTGTTAATCTTGCGGAAATTAAAACTAAATTGCAAACACATGTGGAGAAAATCAATTGCACATAAACACAGTTGTTTAATGAGAAATCTTAAAGCTAAAAACCCCAACAATCATATATTATTTATATCAATGGATCATGTAATAATCTCATACAAATATTAGTACATCAAGCTCTTAGTATAATCAACAATCATTACACATTGTCATGCAAACATTTGCACCTACATGCACCAATTTCTTGCCTCCTGACAGCCCGCCTCCACTACGAAATCCCTATTGAAGAAGACCCTTGAATGAATTTTAATTGGCCTTTCCTTGATTGCGCAATCCTCATTGGCATCTCTAATGTGTGTCAGATGCATTGAATGCATCACTATAGTCACAACAGATAGTCCATCTTACCCTTTCACCTATCTCTCCATTGGGTCTCCACTGGAACTGACATGCAAGTAGTTAACTGTTGTATTTGTTCAGTTTTTAGTGAGTTATTAGTTGTGAATTAATTAACTAATTAATTCACTAATCTCTCTCTAGCGTATCTTTTAGTTAGACTAGATACAACTAGCTCAACTGAGTTAAACTAAATAACAACTCACACAACTACTCTTCCAACTCTGTCATAACTTTTCCACTTCAGTTCTAACTGAGTCCTCCATGAATGAGCCACCAATAACCCTAGGAATTGCATAATTCCTTCAGGTCACTGATTTGCCAAATCTGTTCACTGAAATAAAGTTCTCCAAGAGAATAAGTTGATATTTATTGTCAGATTATTATTAAGGGCTAATAATAATCGACATGCACCTATTTTTAGATTGACGATCTATAAATAGACTTCGCCCAATATTCTAAAAATAGAATTTCATCTATTTTTCACATTTGACCAACCATATACAAATAGCATCCTGCAACTTATATAATATGCTCACCATGTCTAAAAATAGACATACACCTAAAAATAGCCTGCGGGCCCCACTTAGTGAAGGTGCTTAATTTTCACTAAGCTCATCATCTTGTTGAATCTCAAGACACTATGGAATATTATGACATACTTGAGCCAAGGAGAATTTGAAGGTCTAATGAAGATATGGTACAAGGAAATGGAGCATCTATTCTTTCTCTCATTACCAAATTCAATGAATATGAAAAATGGTGGCATAAATAGAAGAAATTATAAACACTCTTTACAAGTCAAGCAACAAATGGCCATCCTCAAGACAAAGTGTAATCTTCTCAAAATTTTGGTAGAGAAATTGAACAAAAGATGCAAATTTTATGGCTTACAACTAGAGGATGTCAGAGCAAGGGGAAAATAAGGATTAGAACAGAGTGCTATAGATGATAGAAGCCATGGGCATTGTAGACGAGGAACCAACACACAACAACATAGGATTAGACAAAGTAGCAAGTCATCATACGTTTCTTTTAGCATACGATTTTTTTAATCAACATATTAGGTGTTTTCTATAGGGTTTACTTTAGTCAATACATCTGGAAAATTCTGCTAAAGGATATATTAGCTAGTATGTCAACAGAATGGATCTTGATTTGATTTTTGATAAATTAGTAAGTTTCTATTCGGGCTGACAAGTATAGGATTTTGGTTGATTTTGACATACGAAGGAGGCATGCAATAGCATATCGGTTTTTTGTTCTGATAAATATTTCTAATGAATGATGTGTTGGCTAAGTTATTTCCTTCCAATCCAACTTGACTAGGTCCAAGTGGATAGAATGGAATCTCCACTGATGCCCATAATGGGTTTAATAACATAAATCCTAATTCCATTTACTAGTTTAGGCACCTCATCCACCAATCCAGTTTTTCAAATAATTTAACTACAAAAAAATGGAACGTCATTACCTAGCTGATGAATATAAAACAAGGGAGTTAGGATTCCAAGATTGGCACAATAGAATAGATGGTAGGAACTCTAATCTAGGATTAAGGATAATGTCACTAAGGCCACTTAGATAGAAGCTTTCACTGAGGGTTGAAGAAGATATTATGCTTTAAATGATGAGAGCTAAGCCACAAACCTTAGATCAGGCCATGTTCTTGCCTATCAAATAGCAAAAATCCATGTCTTCACTTTGAATTTTTACATTTTCATACTACATCCAAACCCTAGCTAGATAGAACCATACTCCTAATAATTAGAAAACTGTAAACCCACCGTGAACACCCAAAGAGAACCTCAAAAACGAAATGCCTAAGCTCCTAGATCTAATCATTAAAATGTGTAGAATCCTCCAAAGAATTACTAGGATCGCAAAGGGTTACAAACCAATGTGAATGTGAAACCAACTTGTTTTTGAACCACACTCTCATGGGCTAAAAGGAACTTATTTAAGAAAGGTATTTCCCTTTAATCTAGATTATGAATGGATTCTAGGTTAATTTTTCTTCAGATTTATCTCAGTTGATGGTTTTCCCTAACCAAAGAGGTAGGTAGCTTTTCTAGGTCAAAAATTGTGCTCAAAAGCTACATTACAGATAACATGATGTCAAAAAGTGGCTACTAGGTGAAACACATCATAAACAAAAACCCCATCAAAAGCATCATATTTGGAAAGTTTTTTCTTATTTTGTATAGGTAATGTATTGTGGGAGAAAGTCATTCCATTTTGGGAAAAACCTCCATGTTTCTCAAAGAAATGCCATCATTACTACCTCTGTTTCTAAAAAAATATTTAAAAAAAATCAACCTTTCCTAAAATATTATTTAAATCCACAATAAAATAAAAACACAAACAAAGAATGAAACCCTAAACATAAATCCATTATTTCTTAAACTCATTATATTCAATTCAACATTTTTATGTTTGTAGATGTGAAGTTTTGATAACTGCTTCAAAATGTTTCAGATTCAGTTGTAGAGCTGAAGTTCTATGAGTGCAAATCCACTTCCATGAGATGAAATTTTTACATGGCATTAGAGTTGTTTTGTTGAAATTTTCCATCAAAATGAATGGATAATTTAAGTACCTATAAGAAGGCACTGGGAATAGAAGATCTCAACAGGTATGTTGCCCAAAAAGCTCTAGTGGTGTAAGTCTCACTTTTGACCATTTGGATGTCTTGGATGAAATTTTGTATAAATTGCAAACAAAATTTTAAAATGGCAGGATAATTAGAGGAATGGATAACACCTAGTGAAAACATCCTTGATATGAATTAAATGTCTTGGTTCATATATGAATTTTTATGGAATATTAAACCCCATTTACTTATACCACATCAGAATCTTGCAACATTTTAAGGGAGAAATTTTTTTAAATGTGCTATACTATCTGATTCACCAAAATCACAAAGTTGATTCAGAAGCACCCTAGAAATGAGCAGAGAATGTTATATCACCATGGCCTCACCATGTTAATCTGAGAATGGGAACTAGAGAAGTATGAGAAGACTTGGGATCAGTTTCTCAAAGATAATCAGTTTGTTGAAAATATCTGTGAATAAAAAAAAATAATGGAGAAGGAAGCCCCAAGGGAGGAAGAGGAAATATTTGAGATACCTCCACCTCAATCTAAACCAACATAAGCCCCAAGAAAATAACCCATCACGTATAGTAGAAGGGTCACAAGGGCCATGTAAAGAAAAAACCAAGATGAATAGAAAAAGGATCAAGCATTTTCGAATGTGGAAAAAAGAAAAAGAACTAAATTCTCTTCAACATATACCTTGGAGATACATGAAGACCATCAGATATTGTATGACTATATAAAGGACAACATAATCAAGATTCCTTGGTTGCTAAGTTGGTAGTCCAAGTGGAAGCTCATTTGGGAAGTAAGAGATCTCGCAAACAATGTGTTAAGAACTATTATGTCTTAAAAAACTTCAGCTTTTGAACATTAGCCAGACCGTCCTGGGGTTGCACAAGAGAAACGAATTCCTCAACCAGATAAAGCCTAGTGGTATTCTACAAGAAATCTAGTTACTAGAACTAGGATGTTAATGGCGTCTTAGAAACGTTTCTCTTCAGGACACTTTAGTTAAAACAATTTCACACTTAGAGCCTTCTACCTTTGGCACCCACAAGTTATATCCACATCCAATACAAAATTTTGGTTAACATCAATCATGTGTGTAATCAAGATGAAACGGTTTCAATTGACATAATGAAAATGCCATGACAAGGCTTGGAAGTAGTTGGAATGGACTTGCAGGTAGAAACTAAAAAGAGGGCAATAAATAGGGATCCTGAAACAATTCTTCTAATTAATGATAGATGTTCAAAACCCTTAAAAAATGTGAATCTTTCTAAGTCATTGTTATTTGGTAGAAAATAATCAAAGCCACCTTAGACTAATAGAGTTTAGACCCAAAATTTTCAGTTGCTTGTAATCAATAATTCTATCAAAGAGTCAAAATCATAAACCTTCTTGGGGCACTCCGTTCATCGGGAGTTAGTTTTATCGCAATATTATTCAGATCCCTGGTCTCGGAGTGAAATCACTAGTTGTCGCCACTGTTGCTAGGGTTTGTTACTGTTATAATTTTTTATAGTGGAAAATGGCTTGAACAGACGTAGATATGATTCCCGTGCCCTCTGGCGAGGGTTCTAGCTCTCAAGCAAGACCAAGCACTTCCACCAAAAAGACCAAACGTTTCGAAATCAAGAAGTGGAATGTTGTGGCATTTTGGGCGTGGGATATTGTGGTTGCGAATTGTGCAATTTATGGCGTTATGGACCTCGTGACAGTGTGGAAAAAGCAGAAGAGAAGAAAGCAAGTGAAACAAGTGAAGAATGTCTTGGTGCATGCAGAATTGTTTGCAATCATGCCTTTCATTTCTAAAAAAAATAAAATCATAAACCTTCCTTCGATATATTCAAGGTAGAAGGTGGACTCTTGTCGAAAAGAGACTTACCTGGCTAGAAGAATCTACGTGCTCACGATGGCTCAAATGCTCTAGTGAAAACGACAACTCCAGTCCAGCGAAAATGACAGCTCCAATCCAGAATGAAAACGATAGTGATCCAGTGCAGAATGTCGGGGGAGATGGGAATTTTGGGGTTTTTTATAAGAATAAAAATATCGGACGAGAGTTAAAAAATATCTATGCCGAGAGTTTTACAACTCTCGTCGGAGAGTTTTCCCAAGAGTTTATGTCAATACAACTCAGACAAGAAAATACTTAACTCTCGTCTGAGAGTATTTTAACTCCGGTCAAGCCAAATCAAACTCTCGGGCGAAACATTAAAAATCTCTCCGACGAGAGTTTTAAATACTCTCGGTCAAGAAATTGAGTTGACTATTTTCTCAGACGAGAAATTAAAAATTTCACGCAAATTCTAGCCATCCACCAAAAATTGTTTCCCAACTTCGGGATTTCACACTTTAATTTTTCTATTTTTAAAATCTAATAGCTCAAGTTAGATCTTTTGGTATCTTTGGTGTGCGATGATTTCTAGCCTGAAATTTTTACATATACATTTCACCAATGGGAGAAAAATGTACTAGCTTCGAGGATCATTGATTCTCTGAGGCTTATATGTTTTTAATATTTAGAAAAAAATTATTTAATATATTTTCATACTATAGTTAATTAATTCATATTATTTAAAATATAAATATTTTATATAATTTTAAAATAAAATTAAACAAATATATTAATAAAAAATAAATTTAAAATAATATTTTGGCCATGAATTTAGATCTAAAGTGTGGTTACAAAGCCATGGGCTCGAGCACGATAATCGTGGCCAAATTCATCATTTCATTGGTGGCGATGTTGTACCCATCTCGGTATTTATAGCCATGAAGGAGAGCTCTGGTGATGTCAAATGCATATTTCTTGCTAGAGATGGGAACATTGTTGTCTGGTTTGAGAAACTCCCAATTTAATTCTTTGATTAACTCATTGACTATGCCATGTATATGATTTACAACATATTGCTGTATTAATCCAGGATTCTCTTTCATATAACATGATATACATGAAACTAATTCTCTATGTACTTTTTCTGTCTGCATTCGATGTGCCAATTTCAGAATCATGAACTGTATTTTAACCAAAGCTAGTAAAAAAATCAATTAGAGAATGTAATGCAAAAATTACTCCATTTGCATTGGGATAGATATAGGTCCTATCTTGAGACCATGAGTTTCACTTTTCAATCTAAGGATACCATATTCCAAGCTACTGAACCTCAATGGGAAATCAATTTCGTGCAAGTTGTGGTGAGGAAGGGGAATGTCCAATGTGAGGGTGAGTTGAAATTGTATTATAGTATAACCAAAAATAACTTTTTTGTTCTTGTAGTACTGCTCGAATGCTGCCAGATAATCAGTGGAGATCCACTTTGCTTCTTTCATGAATGAATCAATAAATGCCTCCAACTCCACATACACAAACAAATAAAATTATGTCATCACCAACCAGTTTTCGCGTGAAATCCATGACCAAGATAATTTTGCCAAAGAAAATTATCGTTTTCACAAATTTACACTAGTCATTTGGGTTTATCTTGGGTCATTGGAAGGAATTTGTTATCCTCCCCACCAAACTTCAATTCCAAAAGTGACATATTGAGTTCATGACTTTTAGCCTTGTTTTTTTTATGGGATTGAGCCCAATGGACATCTTACTATTTCTTACATGCTAGAGTGTGGGGTGATTTTTTAGATGGAAAAGAAAAAAAAATCAAGATTTACAGTCTAAGAATAATTTTTAACCCCAAGAGTGTTGAGAGAATTGAACATATCACCTCTTAATAACAAATTTGTTTTAAAAACGAGACTTTAGCAAATGAGCTAACCCTTGGGGCTACACAAAAATTGTAATAAATTTTATAAAGAAAAAAAAAAATCTTCCAACAACACCTTGTAATAAAATTAATATACAAATCACTGTGACACAATATAGGCACATGAAATATCATGAGTACTTAGAAATACTACCCATAACTCCATCTTAAATATTAAATGGAAATAATAATCTCCAAACAAACCCCATTTGGAATCCACAAAAATATACTTTAATTAATGCATTTGGTCCAACTATTAAAGTGGGTGTTCGATACAACAGCTTGACTGACGATTTATCTGCGTTGATGGATCAACTTCCCAATTCAGCATACATAGAATACAAATCGCTTCAAAACTATGGCTCTAACAACGAGTGTCAACTTTAGCTACTCGATGGATATGCAATGGGGAACTATGCAGGAGGCATGGGGAAATCGTTGATATCTTAGCTTTATATTTGCATCCTTCGCCAGGGATCTCATGCTCCTTGCTTGGTGTAATGGCCTCCTGTGCATTTCACAAGGACTTTTTTCCTTCTCAGCTCAATCCTCTATGATATATGCCATGAATATCATCCCGAGGAGCATATTTTACCTTTTCAAGTTTGATAGAAAGAACATCTATGTAAATTTGAGATGAGTTGGTCTTCATTTAGTTCATTTTCTTTTAATAGATTAAAAAATTATTTGTCATTTTATAATAAAAATAGAAAATCTAGCATATATTTTTCACAATCACTTCTTAACTACACAAACCTTAGTTGAGAATTAATGAAGTAATTTAACTACCAATTAGATTACAAAACACATGATCAACATAGAACAAAGAAATCATTCAAGGTGGGAGATCTAGTATGGCATTAGTTTAACAATGAGAGGCTACAGGGGAATGGTAATAAAATTAAGGCTCTGAGGTATCATCCCTTTGAGATACTGGAAAAGGTGGGTGATAATTCCTATTGAATCATCTTACCACCATATATGTGCATTTAATCAGTTGTTAATGTATATAATTTGAAACTCTATGAGCCTTCCATGCCATATCAGGAAGAGGAATAATTCCAAACTTCTGTGGAGGATTCGACACCAGATGCTCAGGCAGAGTTGACAGAAGATACAGTTTTGTAGAAGAGGTCTAGAACTACAAGACAAGGGAAACATAACCTTTGGAATATTGGGTTGAAAAGACAACTTCCCAACAAAGCTAAATGATACACCAAAGAGAAGGTGGAGGGAAATTTTCCTCACCTCATTTAGTAGATGATTTTGGGGACCAAAATCCTCCTAAATTGGGGAGGTGTGATCCAAATTAGATCATTATATTTTTTTTCATCCATATAGTTCTTTTAGAGTGGAATAAGGGGAGGGATCAACTCAAGAGACCATTTTTATCAGCAGGAACCAGTTTGGGAAAAAAAATTCTGAAACCTTTGAGGAGAATTTTGAGGAATCAAATGATGTTTTTTTGGGACAAAAAAATGCCACTTTCACATTGCACCATTTCATGTTAGTATACACATAGATACCTTTCCAACTATGCAATAATCATGTCAATCGAAGTCCATATGCGAAATTTATGTCACTAAAAAATTGACCTTCCTATTTTCACCACCATAATTTAAGAGGATGCCACATCAACCCATAATATTCATGGAAAAGGGCCTATTCCTGTGATAATTATGATGTAGAACACTCTAGAAGGGTATATATTTTAACTTAGGTTAATAATTGAGGTAGTCAAACCTAACCATTATGATGTTATCAAGTTGTGTTATAACTGAGCCACTAGGAGGAAAAATGATTCTATTCTTTATAGTACATTTGTTCCATTCTAAGTAAAAATAACCAAGAGGGATAGGAGTTAGAGCACACAGGGAGGATTTTTGCACTGTAGTATCCTATGGGCCACATGTCATACTTCTTTGTACTCACATTCATATTTCCATTCAGAGAAAGAGAGCAGAGTGACCTCGCCTTCTAGCTGGGTTTTACTCTAGGAAGGGTTTCGTAGAGCATATCTTGTGTCAAATGTGTGTGTGATATTTTATTTTTTCTTTCTCTATTTTCTGTATAATTTTAATTCACTTGCATGCACTATTAATAGTAACCTACGGATCCAAAAATATAATAAAATTGTAATAGTGTAGAATTTTATATTTTAAATGTAAACTTTATCAGATTTGTTGTGACGAATTGTCTAGTGGAATATCCATGCTAGTTTATAGATCATAGTGATATATTTTACATCATTTTTTCCATATATTGCAATATCCCTTTTGGCTTCTATTTCTAGGAGTTGATTGAAAGTGAATGCATAATTATGCTAAGGTGAAAGACTATTATGAATATTCTAAAATATATTTGGTGGAGGCTAAATCTTCACCATCCACGGAATAATTATAGATAATTGCGTCGTAAGCCATTATTATTTGAAAACAACTCCCATAGTTGCCACAGTGTACTGTTGTTGACCATCAGATCCATTGTTAGACGATTAAACAATGGTTTGCCATCATATTAAAAAAAGTTAGAGTAAACCAAATTCTTATCAACTAATTCCTTGTGTTCAACCCTTATCAACCGATTCAATGCTCCGCATTTTCAACTTCTTCAAAAATAAGGGTTCCTTATTTTTTTTTTCAACAATAGGTTTAATCTTGCTAAAAACAGACACAGTCTTTTCAATTTTTTCAACAGTACAAAATCTTCAGTGGTGCTGGGAATCGATTCGAGATTTTCAAATTTTCAATAGTACAATATATTCATCCATGCTCGGAAACCGATTCGAGATTTTCAAAATTTTCAATAGTACAAGATATTCAGTTGTGCTCAAAATAGATTATGTCTTTTCATTTTTTTCAAGAGTACATGATCTTTGTGCACCAATGTATATTCATAAGTAATTTTCATTCATAAGCAATTTTCCTTTCATTTTCAGATTAGCATTTGGTAATTTATTCAGTTTTCATATGTGTATGTGAATTAATATTTGGTGATTTCTCTCATTCACTTAGGAATTTGAAAGTGCAACTGGTAGCAAGATTTCTCCTAATTTATTCAAAAAATAGAAATATAAATATATACGTATTATTGTTCTGTTAATGTATTTTTTAATTTTCCAACCTATAACATTCATGGGCCAAGGTTTACATTTATCACGAGTTTGTTTTCACTCTCACTCATTTTTACGTGGATTTATTTTTATGGAATTAAAAGGATCAAAGCTCAGTCTGGTTGCACAAATGCTTTGAAAATTTTCATATGCATATTTAAATTTTCTATTCTGGTTTCATGAATTGAGGAATGTGAAATTTCAACCGATAGCGAGATTGCTCCTTATCTCTTCAGAAAATAAAAATATCAATATATATGTATTATTGTTTTGTAAATGTATTTTTTTATTTCCAACCTGTAACATTCATGCTGCAATGTTTTAACTAATATATTAATTAATGTTGAAGAGAATTCAATATGATACCTTTTAGGAGAAGCTATGGATATGGATGAATCCAAGGTGTTCATTTTGAGTACCTAGGAGATACAATTGGAAGCAATAGACTTCACCAGTGAAAAGTTGAAATTAAGAATAAGTAAAAAGTGAGAAACATGTACTTTGAAAACCATTCAAAACATAATCCATTCATCAAGTGATTTGATTTCATTCTCTAAATATAATCAAATAATTAATTTTGAAACTATTATGTTTGTGTAAAGATAAATTATAGATGGTTAAAAAATTAAGATAAAATGTAATTAATATATTAATTAAAGACAAAAAAGGAGACATATGACCTTTTTTATATTGATTGGAACATGAATTATATACATAAAAGGTTTTGATAAAAATCCTCCACCTACGATTTTTAGTGGAAGATTTAGAGTCCCAAGCCATATCAGTTTTGAGGAATCATATCCAAAATTATTTGAATGAAGAAAGTGATATCACAACCAACACCATTGAATAATATTATTCTCTCAACCACTACGTATAGTTTCAACTTTGCAAATTTGTTGAATATGTAGCTTAAGTTGAACTAGCATATCTTCAAAAAATCCGCTTCAAATTAAAAGATGTTGACAAGAATTAGGAAGTGGATTAAAACCACAATATATTTAACAAGAATTAAGAAGTGGAGTAAAACCACAATATACGAATATGAGGACATTTGTTATTCCCATTTAGTTACTGTTATGTTTTTAGGAAAGACTAATTGCACTAGATTCATGTAGATTTTGTTATAGTTTCTCTTTAGACTAGACCTGCAAAATAAAGATTTTGTATATTTATTGTTTCTTCTAATAGGTAGAGCCCATAATTTCTATTATCTTTTTTTTATATACTTTACATTTCATATCAAAGTTTAGATTCATGAAAGCTGACATTGTCATTTACTAAATTCATGCCCTTATCACAAATATCACAACTTTCTATGGAAGTCAATTCACTATTAAAAAAGAACACCAAAATGAAGAGGAAGAAGAAGAAAGTGGGCCTACAATAGCCAACATTGATAAATGAAAACATGACCTAAATGAAATTACACTCTCTAATTGAAAAACACACTCATAAATGAAAACATGACCTAAATGAAGTTACTCTCTAACTGAACAAATTTTAGCGGAGTTAATGAATACAAGCATGATAAGCCTTGGACTGTAGCACACTCAAAATTGTGTTTCACAATTACTAGAAATTTTAATTGTGATTTTTTATATTTCATGGTTCTTCTTGAATTTATAATTATGATTTTTTATATGTAATGATTCTTCTTGAATTTATACCTTACGGTGTTCACTTTGCAACATCCTGTGCAATTCCTGGTTAAATTAAAATAAACAATATTATAAATTCCAACTAATTTTTTTTTCTTTTAGATAAATCTTTATTTAAAATTATATATATTTTTATATGATAAAAAAAATAATACATACATATTAAAATTTCATTGAAACAAAATTTAGAATCCCCTTGTCTCATATATAATATGTATGCATTGAAAAAGTGTATAATGTCATCATACGAAAAAAGTAGAATCCCGCAATATATCGTGAATCTAGTCATCTGAAAAGTTAGCACCCCTTGAACATCAACATAAGAGAATATGTTGTCCATGAGAATACTTCCAAAAATAAAAATAAAACAAATAAAAACACATATGTATATTGGATGGATTCCCATGGTCGAAAATATATAGAATATTGAAATGAAAACACTTCCTTCATATCCGAAAGGACGTAAACGGGTGATACAACGACCCTTTGAGTGAGTTAATTGTATCTTATTAGTCATTATACCTTATAAATATGATTATATTTTTTAATTTAGGTTCACCAATTTCAAAAGGAAGCTTTAGAGGAAGAATTAAAATATGCTTTATTACACGGTTCCCAAGGTATTCGACAACACATGATAGATCGAGGGGAAAAATTAATTACTAGTTTTGAATTTGAGGTTAGTTGTTTATAATATCTTATGAATTACAAAATAATTTAATTGGAGGTATAAGGTTATCTTAAGTTAAATTTTGTTGTGTATAGGAATCCCAACAATCAAAATCCTCAGGTGAAACATCAAGGAGTGAGCATGAGGAGGAGATACAAGAACATGATGAATCGTTTGTTGCACACAATCATTCAATTGTCATACCTGAAGCTTGGCAAGAAACCATTGTTGAATTTCAACAAATGGGAGACAAAAATAATGAGGAGGGTGTTCAATGTGATGACAAATTGACACCCACATCTGCATCGCTCCATCCTCTATGGAGTTGACTAGGTTGTGAGGGTCCAAACATAAACTAATTCTGTGTGCAACAAAACAAATTTTGAAGATACTTTGTTTTTTAAAATTTTTTGGAACAAAACAAATTTTGAAGGTACTTTGTTTTCCTGCAGCACTATTTTTATGCGAGTTTCACAGAAAAATAATGCCTTGACGCTAGATGATGAATTGAATATATTGTGACTTTTGGGTAGCAATAGTTACCTTCAATGACACGCCAACAATCTTCTCGACTGCATGCTTTTGTACACTTATGATAGTTCATAATTGAAGATTTTTTTGTCAAGAATTATTCTTTTTATCATACCTGTTTTGAATCTAGTGCTTATTATTTGTGTTTCCCAGAGGAAGGCCAACCATCCTGTTAGAATATTCTCCTCATTTGATCTGGAGTTCGAGTTTACATTTTAGGGTGTGTTCATACTATCTAGGAGGCTGCGGTACCTCTTGTTGGGTGTGAAATTCTTGTGGGTGGCTAATATCACAAGCAGGGACCGTTCACTTCCTTCCTGGGTAGTGTGGATATCTAACTGGGTTGTGTACATTACCAGCAGGGGTTTTATACCTTCTGGGAGTTGCATCTACAACATGGAGGTGTGAGCATTGAAGGGAAAGATCGTTATTCTCATTTCTGGGCATTACCTCTTCTTGGTCACTTGTTATTGATTCTTGTATCAACCATACAGTCAATATAAAGACCATATACATGTTATAACAACAAATATTTTGGTAGACACTCATTATCTACATTTCTATGGAGTTGTTCAAGCATTTCTAATAGTGTGGTATTCATTCTCTATTTGTATATCATTGTTGGGTGCTATTTTAATATCAACTGGAAGATACAATAATATGTAGTTGACATAGGCCAGCCGACATATGTTCAATACACAAAGAACAAAATTCCACCTCTTCAAAAAGGTAGGAAGAACCTCTACAACTTTTAAACACAAACAAATGGTTTCTTGTAATAGGACAATATATGGTCTATAAACTGTGAATAGTGTCTTTAGGGCTATAACTATTTAAGGGTATCCCCAACCTTTCTAACATTTAGACTGAGAATAATCATTAAGGAAACCTCATCTCAGTCTTCCCTTATCCAAGTACCCAAGTTATAGACAATTGTTTTCCTTCTTTAACTTCTTTGAAAGCTTTATATTTTGAAACTTACATGTGATGTTTCCTTGCAACGGGAGGTGGATGATCAATAACAAGTTCCAACTAACTCTATAATTCTCCATTATCTTCTATTGACAATTCCTTCCTTAGCCTTAGACTGTAGCATCAAATAAGATATTTTTTTTTGTTGTAACTCTTTCCTCCTTTAAGGACATCTATTCTAGACAAATATTATGCTCTATCAAACCCACAAGATTCTCGTTTGCAGGATTTTGTGGGGCCAAGGTTGCAGGATTGGTTAAAGTCTTGGGACATATAGGCTCTAAATTACCCTTAATAATCTCATGAACAGGACAAGGAATTTATAAAAAATAATTAATTTCTCTTCTAGCTTCCTGAGAGTAACGGTCTAGGGCTAAAAAAGGCATACCTCGATGAGGACAAACTAGAAAATTTCCCTTATAGAGCTCCATATTTCTTATTTTGGGAGAATATTGAACTGGAGGTATGGAAGATTGAGACAGTTCCCTGTTTCTGTTGAGGGATTATCTGCTAACCCTTTGAATTCCTGTCTCAAGAACCTCATTTCCTTAAATTTTCTTGAAAACTCTTCAACTTGGTGAGCTTTAGGAATATTCAACCCCTTTGCTTTTTTAACCCATATTTTCTTTTGCTTTTTCCTACTCCCTTGCTCTTGCTTGTTAATATTCAAAGGAAAATTGGGGACAAGCTTATCTTTTAATATCCTTAGTATGATGTGCCTCTGGTGGTTAAGGTGAGTCAGCTCTCTATTCACAAGGCTAGAGAAAGATATCTGATTCAATTACTTCTGTACACGCTATGCAAAACTACTTTGTGTAAGAATACAAAATCCTATTTTGATTAAATTATTTGGAACACTCTCTGTAATTTCAAATAGTGTTGACCCGCATTGAACTTGAAGCCACATTGGCTCCACTGTGTAGGTAACATAGTTTGTGGTTCACTATGCTCAATGCTTTAATGATCTCCTTGCTGCTAGATATCATGAAGCAAGAAAGACATGCATTGGTGCTACAACTCTAGATTCGTAACAAAAAGCCTATGGATTCGCTATGTTATCTCATTCTATTGCTCCATTACCACTCTAACCATTATTGGGTATGGATATCTGCATGCTCAAAATAGTAGAGAAATGATATTTTATATCTTCTTCATGTTATTCAATCTGGGTCTGACTACATACTTGATATGAAACATGAAAAATTTAGTTGTGCATGACATAAGAAGGACCAATAGATTTGTAAGTAACATATTCTTAGTAGACTAATTTTTAGGAAATTTATATCTATATATTTTCTATTTAATGTTAAGATTTGACTTCCATTTTAAGTGCATAGCAACACAACTCAGGAAGCTTAAATAGTGCTTTAAGAAATGGGTCGCCACTACAATATCAATACAAATGTTAGCACATTTATGCCCGAAATTCAGGACAAAGGGCTTGCAGCAAGAAGAAACTTTAAATGATCTTCCAAATGTGATCCGTACATCCATTTCAAACTTTTTGTTTTTCTCAATTATTGAAAAAGTGTATCTTTTCCAGGGAGTGTCACATGGTTTCCTTTTCCAGCTCGTAAGTATCGTCTGATTATAAAAAAATACATTCTTTTTCGAGTTTTTTCTCGGGCTTCACTACAGAAACTTAGAGAAAGAAATTATATCTTTAATTTTAAGATTTAACTTCCATTTTAATTGTAGAGGGACACAATTCAGGCAGCTTCAATATTTTCTTTAGGAAATGGACTTCCACTGCAATATTAAGAGAAAATGTTAGCACATTTATGCCTAAAATTCAGGAAAGAGGGCTTGCAGCAAGAATAAATTTTAAATGATCTTCCAAAGGTGATCTATACATCCATTGCAAACTTTTTTTGGGATCCATACATGTGCACATGGTGTTCCCTTGGAGGTAAATTGCAAACGTTTAATTTGATTTAATAGTTTTTGTTTTTCTTGTTGCATTATAGACATCATAACCTGCGAAGTGTATCTTAACAAGCACCAGTTAACACACCAGGAGACATAACATAGATGTAATAGACAATAAAAAATCACCTGGAAAATTAAATCACTTAAATAAGTGCTTTTTAAGGTGTCAATTGGAATGCAACACAAGTACACAAACTAGGGCTTCTAGACTAGAAAATAATGACACAAGTTGGCATCCACAATTGGCATGAGAACCCTTCTAATTGTTATAACTTATGTTTCCCCTAGGAACAAAATCTCAAATACAACCATAGAATGCAACTTTCATGTAGGTATACTGAATCCCATATAACGACATACAAGGGTCCAAGTCATATATTGATAGATTTAACTAGGTTATTCCTTAGAACTAAAAGAAATCGTTGCATACCTTCATTTTGTGAGGATTTGCTACTGACATTGTTGGTTGAAAAACAATCTTTGCCTAATGATTTACCTATGTTGTCATTGAGATCAAGATATTATTTTTTGAAGGCCCCACAAGGATTGCTACCTAATTTTCATTGGACTTGGCCATTATTTAATTTATTTCCCATTTGACATAATTTTCTTAAATAAATTATGTTGACAGTTAGGTGATGCTTGTGTTACTATAAAATACATTTTCCCAATGGGCTTTAGTTGATCCTGCCATACCCCATCATGGTATATTTAGAATTAGGGTCCATGATTCCATCCACATGTTGTTTCCCAAGACATGATTCCAACAAAGTCCACATTCACCTTGTGACTAGTTTGGCAATACTTATGACCATGTTTCTCAACCTTTCCAAGTTCCTTGCACCAAGATGTTGGCATCATGACAGTTAATTAAATGAATTTTTGAATCAAAAAAATATCATCAATTCATAGCATTTCCAAGGTTAATTGAATGCACATCCAACCTCATTATTTTACTGGGAATTCTAGTGACTAGTTCATTATTCGTTGAGTCATATTTCCCTCAAATCATTGGTTTAATTGTGTGGAAATTTAAAACCATTTTCATTGGTGACAATCATACACATCAGGGTTGAAATGATTGTTTTGTTTCTTGGTGTAATTCCCTCACACTTATAGTGTTTCATCGATTTGTGGTATGCTGGTTATGGTATATTAATCTAGGTAATTTATGTAAACTATATTACGACACTAAAATAATTTGGATGGTTTTATCACTAGTGCAAACATCATTTTAGTGATATACTACTTATAAATATTCTTAAATGTTAAATGAATAACTCTTACATATTCTTGTGGGATTTAATGTTGTGGGGTGTGAACTTGTTGTGGGTGGCTAAGATCACAAGCAGGGACCATTCACTTCCTTCCTAGGCAGTGTGGATACCTGACTAGGCTGTGTACATTACCAACAGGGGTTTTATACCATTTGGGATTTGCATCTACAACATGGAGGTGTGAGCACTGAAGGGAAAGATAGTCATTCTCATATCTGGGAATTATCCCTTCTTGGTCACTTGTTATTCATCCTTGTATCAACCATATAGTCAATGTCAAGACCATATACATGATATAACAACAAATATTGTGGAAGACACTCATTATAGACATTTCTATGGAGATATAAATCCAATAGTCCCCTTGTTTTACGGGGCATTACATGTACATTTGGAGGGAAAAAGATTGGGATTGTTGGCCTTCATAAAATTTCAATGCTTTTATAATAAAGTTTGCAAAGGGATTATTTTTTGTACACTCCTTTAATCAACCATCATCTATTTTCTTTCTTTGAATTTTCCTCATGTAATATGGAAATAATGGTCAATCTTTAATAGTATTGAGTTAAATATTCTAAATTAATATAACTATGATTTTCTAGGAAATATTCGTAAAGAGTTGTGGATATAATGGGAAATGATATGAAAGTGTTCAAAGAGTTCAGTCCAGATGTCCACCTTCAGCTAGTAGACCTTCTTACCTTGGATGACTTCAGGTATATTCTTGTCTACTGTGTTTCACTGCCATATATCAAATTTTCTCTTCTTTGGTAATAGTCTAACTGATTAGTTGGTTACATGTAGGGAAAATGAGGAACTTAAGGACTCTATTCGAGCTACAAAGGCTCAATGGACCCTTTCATTTCTGAATATTAAAAATCTTATTGAAAGAAATTATGCCATCCAAAAAACGTTGACCTTCCCTGCCATGGAAAATTCCAAGCTCGGGTTACTCATTAATCATAAGTTCTACGTTTATAATCATTTCAGCTTAAAACTGATTCACGTTTTCTCTAGAACCTCAAAAATATGACTTCTTGATTTTAAATTCATTTCTTTCCAAGAACACTTCACCTTGAATATACTACAACTTCTAACAACAATATGATGTATTCCTATATAAGTTGTGCTTTTCTACAGTATTAATTGGTGGCATTGTTGTTGAAAAAATCCTCGATCTAATCCAAATGTCACAACAATATTTATGGACCACAACTGTGAGCCTGAAAATGGAGCTTGAAATCTATCTCAAGAAAACAATTCTCTTACAGGGACAAATTCAAACTGGGTGGATTTTCCTCCCTTTCCTACAACATATAGTGTAAGTCACAATTTTGATTAACATCTTGAATATTTTCTTTATGCTTCTCCACCTTATGATATGAATCATACATTTATTGGCCCAGTTGTATCTATATTTTCTTAGTAACATTTCATGAAACTATTTTCAGCCATTTCAACTTGCAGTTGCTCTCGCTTCCAATGGTTTTACATGATGGCCAGTAAATATTGATCATCTTGTGCCATATGCACCAGCTTTTGTTTCAGGTGGACATCTGGACGATGCCTTTAATGTTTATAATGAAATATATGCATGAAGTATTGTTTTATTGGTGTGATTTGTTTTCATTATTTTAGTTTGAAAGGTAAATTGCATTGTTTTACAATATTGTATTTGTTAGTACAATCCATGGTATTTTTATAATGGGTTAAATTGAACATAATGGATGAAGAAAGGAAACCTCTATCAAGAAATTTTCCTAATCCCTCTAGCAGGATAAATCCAGTATGGATGGTGATCATACTTCGGCTTGTGGTTATTGACTTCTTATTTCATTATCGTGTAATGCATCTTGTGAATGATGCATATGGCATATGACTCACTTTAGTCATATGTGAAATCTGGTTTGCATTTTCTTGGATCCCTGATCAGTTTCCAAAGTGGCTTCTGATTGACAAGGAAACTTATCTAGATAGATTGTCATTGAGGCAAATCAACGGTGCTCCATGATTGCCAACAATAATCTATTTTATTCAAGTTTATTCTATTTTTCTATTTTTTAGATAGACCTTTTTCTTTAATGCTCATATTTGTTGGGTTTCAGGTATGAGAAAGAGTAAATAACATTTAAATACCTTGAGAAGCCATGGATATTGCATATTTTTTTACTTCTGCAGGTATCGACATAGCCATATGCATATTATTTTTCTTTTTATACTCCATCTTGAGAATGCATCCCATCAATTTCAATGTTTATTTTCCTGTAAGCTTGAAGGAGACAATAATAAATATTTTAGTTTATTAGAGAGGCTTAACCTTCAACGAGTTGGATAAAAAAGGCATGAGAAGCATCATAAGAGGCTAATTTGTTTTCTTTGCAGGATCCAGGGATCCCTCCATAACAACATGCTCTAGTCCCTTCATTTATGGGTGGGGGGAAAGGAATTCATCCATTCCCTTATGAATATTCTAATATTCCAGGTTTGTGACTCTAAAACACTAGTTGGACATTTTCTTTTGATATATTTATTTCACTATGTTTCAATCACCTTTACTTGTATTATCTTTGGTATTATAATGTTTTTAGTATTGTTGATATTTCCAATAGTTTTTAGGGCTCCCTTTGATTGTTTACATGGGATTTTTTATTTTTCGTCATTGGAAGAGTCTTTATTTATATGATTATCTAAGTTTCTACCTTCAAGGACAACATTTTTCTCCTCACCTATCTTCTCATGCTTAAAGTCATCTAGTAAAATTCATTTTTCTAAAGGTAACTCCATTACCTTAGCACCTACAACTTTCTTTCTGATAAGTACACCATGAATCACATTCCTTCTTACTGTTACAAGTTTGCTACTATTTATTTCATTTGTTGAAGTCTCGTTATCTTTTCTTCCTAGAGACAATTATGATTTCCCTTCCTCCTTCATGATAGTTGTTAATGGTTGTCCACCTTCATTAGTTGCAAAACCTGCATTCGTATCAATTTTTTAGTTTTAGAATCTCCAGGCACTCAAGCCTCACTCTTTTTCAACAATTTCTTCTTATGTTATGGAATTTTCATACAATCCAGTATACCTTCCATCATTATCCTCGCATCATCTTCATCATCATGTTCACCAAGGAGTGAACTTTGTTTTGGCTTACAGAGGTAAACATCCTCTCCCTCGTATTATAGAGGTGAATGTTGACTTCTCTTTGGACTTGAAAATATCAATTACACACCTCTCTCAATATCTAAATGTACTTGTGTATTTTCTTTACCATCAATCAGAAAGCTTGAAATTGGTTCAATCTGCAAACTTGAAGACTGGGTTTAATTGTGAACTGTTCTCAACATTGGGATGTTCTGTAATCCAATAATGTTATTGTTTCCCTCTTGGTTGTAATCATTTCTACCATTTATTCTACTTATTCTATCTATAAATTAACAATGCAATCAAAATACAAAGGTCTTCAATGGTTGAATATACTTGACTGTCATCTTTAATGTGGTGTTGTTCACCATCTGCAATTATCCTATTGCAAATTTTACCATCTCTTTAAAATTGGTGTAGGCTAATTCCCAGTAGGTTGTTAATGCCATTATAAATCCATCATGCTACAAACAACTCACTCATTTTTTGGTTATAGGAAGTTCTATTTTTTACAATAGCTTTCAAATAAAAATATGAATGTTGGCTTCTCGTTGGACTTGAAAATATCAAGTACACATCTCTCTCAATATCTAATTGTACTCATATATTTTCTTTACCATCAATATGCAAACTTGAAATTGATTCACACAACATTAGAAAACAATCTCATGTTCCCTTTTGATGTCAAAATCTGCAATTTAATAGTGTGCATACTCAATATTTTAAACATTTGGCACTTTGCATAATAAGTAAATCATATTTATAACTTGACATAAGCTAGAACATTTATCATCTAAACTCCTCGGAACTTTAATAATTATAATATCATCCATTTAAAGAGATGCGTTGGGCTATCTAACTCATTCCAGCTAATTAACGAGAATCACATCCATAGAGTTTGAGATACCCACAATTATGAGAAGGATGATTTAAAATTTGTTTTAATATATGCCAAACAATATGCCATTTAATTAGATATAAGCTCCTTCTGAAAACTCTGGAAATGATAGTAGGATTGAATTCTGAATATCAAGGTTCATAAAAGAGGCCAGCTCTACCCAAAACCACAAATCCGCTCTTCATAACCCCCTTATGGCTGACTAGATTGTATTTCATGGATAATTTCATGAAGCAACTCATGTTTAATATATTTCTTACGTATTAAACTTTTCTTTGGTATCAATGAATATTCAACGTTTCACTAAATTTTTACCCAAGAATGAATAATGATTTGTGAAAGCTCATTTGAGACATGTTCCTTTTGATAGTTTGCATTTAGGTTACTTCTTGACATTCTAAAATTTTTATTGGTTCTAAAAGTTGTGGGCTTTTTTGTAGCACTAACAATAGGTAGACGTGAGGGTGCTGAAGCAGGTGTCTTTGTATATTCCACAAAATATTTTATGGCCTACCATTTGAGTTTGTACTAGACACTACTGGGAATTCAGGCAACACAAGGCAAGTGATAATGAAGAAATACTAAGAGTGCACACATTTTTTTTTGAGGTACGAACTAATTCATTTATTTTATTTCAGTAAGTATCTCTCTTGAAAATGGTTGAGCAATAGTATAAAACTTCCCTTACATAAATTTATTATTTTATTCTTAATGAGAATAAGGATGGATGGTTTGTTGTGCCTCCCAGAAAGGATTAACTTCTGAGAAAAAAACTAGTGATTTGGACTTCTCTGCAACTTCAGCTTCCTATGAAGTTGATTAGATGCTGATATTTAACACAGATTCGTGCCATGACACAATTGATTTGAGGTCGATTTTTAACACTGATTCGAGGTTGATATTCAACACAGATTTGTGCTATGACAACACTGAAATTAAGTGTAAATTGCCCAATCAATTGTAGATTCGAATGCATATACATTTTTGCTATTTTTCGTTATCAAGGAAGCCAATTCCAACTATACAAAGGTATTGAAATGGTGGAACTAACCATTGGATATGAATTTATTTTTCTAGCATTTATTGTGATTCAACCTTTTCGATTTATATGTTAGATATTAAATTCTCTTGTAGGATGGAGAAATATTGTATATATTTCTTTTGCCTCATAATATGTCATGAAATAAAGTTCCAACTGAGGATCTTGCATGTTCAAATTCAATGACATGAATTTATTTTCAGCGAATATAAGTGTGATGCCTTATTATTTTCAAGGTTGTGTTCCAGAATGGTTAAGTTTTGGAAAATTTTATTTTCACATAGATTTAAAATGGCTATTGTTAGCTTTAAAAAAAATGGAATTTATTCTTTTTTTCCATAAAAACAAAGATTTAAGGTAATTAAAATCACTATTTGGGAACTTGAAATGTTGAAACCACCTTAAAATAACATTTAAAATGATTTGTTTATTTATTTTTAATATTTCTTCATATTGTCTCTAGAGAGACAATATTACGAATTATGGACATATAGTCTCTATAGAGAAAATATGTTTTTGATCTCAGCTAAGTCCATAAAGATACGAATGTAATTGTCTCTACAAAGACAAAAATGAAAGTGTCTCTACAAAGACAAATTGTGGACAAATGAAATTGTCTCTAGAGAGACAAATGAAATTGTCTCTTAAAAGACAATAATGCACATGTCTTTATAGAGACAATAATAATATGTGTTCTATATTCTCATTATAGAGACAATTTTTTAAACACTAATTTTGAGACACCAGCTTAAAGACAATATTTAAGACAATACACAAGTTTATTTTTGTCTCTAGTTAAGACAATTGACTTGAAAATTGTCTTAAATATTGTCTTAAAACACCCCACGTGTAGTAGTTCCACAACTACATAGTACATACCAGCTACTCCGCCGAGAAAGCTCCTGCGTATTTATCCATGTAAATTTAGAATAGTTTCTTGTCTTCTTCAACAATCCATGGACTATACCCTTTCCTTCACTATCGACTTAGTTCTCATCATCAAAGTTTGAAGTTCCCTGTCAGGTTCTATTCACCATTAATGAATAAGTCATACTAAACCTCTACATTTCTATGGCGAATGAGTCCCACTGCGGATTTCAATACACTCTTTCCATGATCTCTCAATTCATGGCACCTTCCACGTATTTCAAAATACTAACTCTCAATTAGTTGTAGTTATCCCGGATTGCAATAAAGCAACGATAAGCAGAGTCTTGCCATGGCCTCTCATCGTGGCACCTTCTAGATATTTCAAAAAACTACCGAGTCAATTCGTAGTACTTATCTGAGATTTCAGTAAATCAACTATAACATAGTTGAACAAATGTCAAATTATGAACCAAAGGTGTCAACCTAGAGGAGAAAAGCGGGTATAAAAATGTGTGCGAGATGTTAAATGGAAAGGATAAATGTAGACAAAATTGAGAAATGCACTTATTCAAAAAAAAAAATATATATATATATATATATATATATATATATCCGCCTAAACATGTATGCATTAAAATTATTCGAAAAAGTAGAATCGCGCAACGTCCCTTGAATCTAGTCATTCAAAAATTTAGCACCCCCTGAATGTTAACATAAGAGAATAAGTTGTGCATTAGAATACGTTGAAAAATAAAAATAAAACAAATAAAAAACACACATGTATATTGGATGGATTCCTATGGTCAGAAATATTAAGAAGATTGAAATGAAAACACTTCTTTCAAATCCCAAAGGATGTAAACCGGTGATACAGTGACCCATTGAGTGTGCTAAACATGCAACACAACTTTTCCTCATCATCCAGAAGATTAGGTATTGTAGAGAGTAATTGTTTCTGTTGGTCAAATTTTTAAATATTTTGGAAATTTGCAATTAAATAAATTTGGGGAATTGGATGAACGGTTTCATTTCATACAATTGGGATTATATTTTTTATTTTAAAATAAATACATGATTAGTACGGTGGAGTTAATGTACCCTATAAATATATTTTATGTGTTTTTTCATTCGAATTTCTCCATATACAAAACCAATCATTTGGACGTTCAGTTCCTTCATTTGATTCCAATGGCTCTACTGTCTGTGGCACCCTTGGCTTCCAGATCGTGCCTTCACAAATAGTTGATCATTTTTACTCGTCACGGCCTTAACCCTCCCCCTACAAAAATCCCAACTCTTATTGTACGGAAAACTGTGACACCTTCCATTACGGCGGCCATGTGTTTGACAACCCCTCTATCGGATGATAATGATGGTGTAAAGAGAAGCTTAGCAAATAATCACTCCAACCTCTGGGATGATGACTTCATACAGTCTCCCTCCATGGCTTATGAGGTTATTTTCATCTTTCAACTTTTTCTTGAAAGTATATTTTCTTTTTTAAACAAATGACATGGTTTTATTTTTTTTAACAAATGATAGGGGGGTAATGATGGGAGAAAGAAAGGGCATAATATAATCCTAGACGACTTAACAATAATAATTTAACGGCACAATAATAACAATATTGAGGTTACAAGGGTACAACAATAACAATAAGGGGCTTACACTAGCAGCAATAAGGGACTATACTAGTAATATAGGGACCTAACATGCCCCTCTCCTTCAAAAAAGTGTTGTCCTCAATTCTTGAGTAGCTCTGGATGCTTCCGTATAAAATTCTCATCCTCCCATGTAAAATCTTCAGTGGGTAAGTTCTTCCACTTGATGAGATACTCTGAAATTGATCGATTTCATAGCTGTCTAGTTCTTGATTCCATGACTGCTTCAGGTTCCAATATGATTTTCCCTTCCTCATCAAGTTCTGGAAATATTGTTTGAATTGGAATTTTCTCCCCTATAACCTTCTTTAAGCATGAAACATGGAAAACTAGATGCACTCGTGAAGAAGCAAGAAGCTCCAATTTGTATGCCATAGTACCAATCTTTTGCAACACCTTGTAAGGACCATATTACTTTGGAAATAATTTATTATCCTTCTTAGCTTGCTCGAGGGAAATTTGTTTGTGTGGTTTTATCCATAAAAATACCCAGTCTCCTACATCAAAAATTCTCTCACTGCAATTTTGATCTGCCTGTCGTTTCATTCGATTTTGTGCCAAATTTAGGTTATGCTTGAAGAGTTAGAGAAATTCTTATTGATGCGCAATGAGATCTTCCACTTCTTGAACCTTAGAATTTTCTCGTAAAGAAGATGTGATGGATGGTCGATGATATCCATAAAGTGCCATAAATGGGGTCATTTTTGCTTCAATATGGAAAGAAGGGTTATACCACCATTCAACGAGAGGTAACCACTTGACCAATTGTGTTTGCTTATCATATACAAAAAAACGAAGATATCATTCCAAACATTTATTCACTATCTCTGTTTGACCATCACATTGAGGATGATAAGATCATTTATGAGTTAGTTGAGTACACAAACAAGAAAATAATCTCGTCCAAAAATTTCCAGTAAAAATGGGATCTTTGTAACTTACAATATTCTTTGCGTTTCCATGTAGCTTTTGAATTGTTTCCATAAATGCAGTAGCAACTGTACTTGCTTTAAATGGATGAGATAATGCACAAAAGTGTGCATACTTGGTAAGTATATCAACTACCACCATGATGACACTCTTTCCTTCGGACTTAGGTAAACCTGTGATAAAATCCATTGAAATCTCCTCCCAACGTTGACTTGGAATGGATAAAGGTTGTAGAAGTCCCGGGGTCTTAATTGTCTCCACTTTATTCTGCTGGAAAACCAAACATTCCGCCAAAAAATTTTGAATATCAGATTTAAGGCCATCCCCAAAAAATTATTTCTTCACCCTGTGGTAAATTTTTAAAAATCCCGAGTGTCCTCCTAAAGGAGAAGTGTGCAATTCCAGAAGAATCTTTTGTTTTAGTTGGGAATTCTTACAAAGATATAAGCGATCTTTGTACCATAAGGAATCAATTTTCCAACTAAATGTATCAGATGTACTAGGATCTTGCTGCAACTTTTGAATGAGTGTCCATACATATTTGTCCTTCTTCCATTCATCTCTTGCTTCGGTTATCCAATATGGTTGGATAATAGAAATGGCACAAAGCAATGCTTCCACCTCTTCATTCTTTCTTGAGAGTGCATCCGCAACAACATTTAGCTTCCCTTTTTTGTATATTATTTCAAAGTCATAACCCAACATCTTTGTGACCCATTTTTGCTACTCTTCTGAAGATAGTCTTTGTTCCAAAAAGTGTTTAAGACTATCATGATCAACTTTTACCTTGAAGTGTCTTCCCATTAGGTAAGTTCGCCATTTCTTTAGTGCATGCAGTATTGCTAACATTTCCTTCTCATAAATAGGTTTCTGTAAATACTTTCCTTTGATTGGACGACTTTCAAAAGCAATGGGTCTTCCTTCCTGCATTAAAACCGCACCAATTCCATTTTCTAAGGCATCACATTCCACAATAAAGGTTTTTGTGAAGTCTGGCGTAGCTAAGACCGGTGCTAGGCACATTGCCTCTTTAAGACGTTCAAAGGCCTTAGTTGCTTCAGGAGTCCATGAAAATGCATCTTTCTTCCATAATGTTGTTAGAGGTGCTGCTATTCTCCCATAATTCTTAACAAACTTGCGATAATACCCTGTTAACCCAAGAAATCCTCACAACTGCTTTATGGTTGTGGGGACTTTCCATTCCTTAATGGCTTTAATTTTGTTAGGGTCTACCTTAACACCCTCGTGAGATACAATATGACCAAGATATTCCACCTCTTGTACTCCAAAGAAACATTTGGATTTTTTTGCATATAATTGTTTCTCCTGCAATAGTTTGAGCACCCTGTCAACATGTTCAACATGATCCTTCCAAGACCCGTTGTAGATTAGTATATCATCAAAAAATACTAGCAAAAATTTTCTAAGGAAGGGTTTGAAAATGGAATTCATCAACCCTTGAAATGTAGAAGGTGCATTGGTAAGGCCAAAAGGCATGACGAAAAATTCATAATGACCCTCGTGAGTTAGAAATGTTGTTTTTGAAATATCTTCAGTCTTAATTCTAATTTGATGATATCCTGAATGAAGATCCATACTTGGTAAAATAAATTGCTGCATGTAATTCATCCAATAATTCATCAATCACAGCAATGGGAAATTTATCTTTAATAGTGAGCTTATTGAGCTCCCTATAATCCAGACACATGTGCCATGATCTATCCTTCTTGTGCACCAATAATGTTGGAGCAGAGAAATAACTTTGACTAAGTTGACTTATACCAGCCTCTAACATATTTGCAATCATACGTTCAATTTCGCTCTTTTGGACATAATGATATCTGTAAGGCCTAATGTTTGGAGGAACACTTACTAGAATCAAATGAATATCTTGATCATGATCACGAATTTGTGGGAGTCCTTTGGGAGTTTAAAACACCTTCGAATTGATTGTCCAAGACTTTTTGGAGATCTGGAGAAATAGATGATTTTGATGTTGGAACTTCTAATGACAATAATTGTGCAATTATGCCTCGTTGTTATTTCTTCAGAAGAATTTCCATGACATTAGAGACTATTATCTTTCCCAGATTCCCTGCAATACCCCATAATTCGATTTCCTTTCCTTCAGAAAAAATTTTCAAGAAAAATTCTTGAAAATTAAAAGCTACTGTCCCCAAAGAGTGTAACCATTGTACTCCTAGTACAACATCAGCGCCTCCCATTGGAATGGAAAGCATTGGACTATTCAATACATATTCCCCCATGGTTAGCCTAATGTTATGGCATTTTCCAGAGAAATTTATAGTTCCTCCATTTGCAACCATCACTTGACATTCTGGTGTTGGGTATAGGAAACAATTCAATTCCTTGGCTACCTTACAATGGATAAAATTATGGGTACTACCTGAATCAATCAACACTATTACCTTTTTCTTCTTGATATGTCCTTCTATATTGAGAGTTTGAGGAGTGGTAATTCCTACCAATGCATTACAAGATATGGTCAAACTCATTTCTTCTTCTTCTAGGGTTGGTTCCTGGTGTATATCCTCTTCTTTTGAAGTTTCTTGTTCATTTTATTCCTCCTCTTCACAATCTATCTAAAATAATTTCTTCTCAGCACACTTATGACCTTTAGTTTATTTGCTATCACAACTGTAGCAAAGCCCTTTTTCTCTTTTTGCTTCCAATTGTTGTGGTGTCAACCTTGTAGGTTGTGGAAGTCTAGGAGTAGGAACACTTCCATCTTTATAGATGTGAGTGGTAGGCTTCCTTGTCGCCATAATTTTTCATTCAATTTTTCTTGCAAACTTGAATGCCTTCTCTAATGAATCAGGTTCCCAAACACTAACTTCATGTTGGATGTTATCCTTTAAAGTCCCTATGTAGACATCTATCCTATGTTCCTCTGGAATATTAGTTACCCTTGTATTCAATTTTTGGAAGTCCTTAATATGCCCCCCCACTGAACCCTTTTGTTTGAGATTTATCAACTAGCTAAAGAAGGTGTTCCACTTTGTATCCTAATAATGTGCTATCATTTCCTCTATAAAAAATGACCAAGTGATAATTTTTTTATGGGAGAAAAGCCACCGATACCATAAAAATGTATTTTCTTCTAAATGTAAAGTTGCAATGTGTACCTTTTGTGTGTTTTGCACATTATTGAGATCAAAATATTGCTCCATCTGTAGTATCCATGTTACGGGATCCTTGCCATCAAACTTCATCATATCCATCTTTAGAATATGGTGGTTCTTACATCCAACATTAGAGTTTATGAAATCACGATTAACATTTATTTTGTTCTCATCATGAGTTTCCTCTATTATCTTTTCACCATTAAGAAATATTTCTTGTATCAACTTTGTCAACCCTTCCATGTCTGCTTTTAGATCATTCTTCATGTTTTCCATGTTTTCTTTCATTTTTTCTTCCATGTCATCCATCTTAGCTTCCATGCCAGCTTCCATGCCATCCATCTTAGATTCCATGCCTTTCTTCAAACAAATTATATTAGCTTCCATGCCCTTCTTCAAACCATCCATCTTAACTTCCACGCCTTTCTTCAAAACTTCCATTTCATTTTTTGCTGCTCTTTGTAAGAGAGAAATTTGGTGCACTTGCTCTTGTAATTTTGATATGTCATGTTGTGGTTCTTTCTCTTCATGAGTTATAGTAGAGCCTTTTGAAGGCTTAATGGGTGTTGAATTATTTTTAGGTGGCATTTTAGAACCCAATACTAATATTTATGCTTCAATATGCCCTTAGAATAACTTCAAACTGATTTTTCACACAAGACCTATGCAATTTGAAAAAAAAAAAATACACACCTTTTTATTGCTTTTGAGGAGCTCAATATTGAAACTGAACTATCTCTGTGATTTCGGACCTTCAATATCTGAAATTCAATCTTGTAGTATCCCTCTGAATCTTCTTTCTAATGCCATAGGTCTAACCTGATTTGGATTCTTCAATATAATTTTATGCCGAATGTCCCACAATGACATAATTATCGACTGGTTCAGTAGAGCGAAATTGTACGACGTGCCACATGTCACTGTTTCCTCCTTCGGCTCTGAAATTGATACATAGGAAACCACAATGTGTACTTGCAGCCACTTTTTACATAATTCCAATTTGACACTCAGAGAGAGAGTTATGACGATTTTCCCACGGTCACCTCTCTGAGATGAAATTCGGGAGCCTAAAAAATCCCTACCTTCCACAAATCATATCTCCACAAATATTGCGAACCAAGATCTGAAATTTGTACAGGAAGTTTCTTAGGATTTTTGCTTCACTCTATAAAAATTTCAGCTTCTGAACCTTCGTAGAAAAACTTTATAGCGCAAATTCCATAATGACCTGTTTTAGGTGAAATTCGGGAGCCTGAAAAAACTCTAACTTCCACATATCATATCTTCGAAACTATTGTGAATGAAGATCTGAAATTTTTACACGACATTCCTTAGGCTTTCGGCTTCACTCTATAAAAATTCAGCTTTTGAACCTTGGTAGAAAAAAATTTGTAGCAAAAATTCCACGATGACCTGTTTGGAGCAGCGAAACCCTATAATCCAAAGCTCTGATACCAAATGTTATGAAACCAGCTCCAAAAATAGAAGAAAAGAGAGATCAACGCCTTAGAAAAAAGCCACTTCGAGGGGGAAACCTCCTTTACATTACATAAATGAACAATTCTTGAATGATACAAATGACCAAAACCTCCTTCTATATATAGGAGTCCATGGGATCACAATATAACCTTATATGACCTAACAATAATAATGTAAGGGCACAATAATAACAATATTGGGGTTATAGGGGTACAACAATAACAATAAGGGGGTTACACTAACAGAAATAAGGGACTATACTGGTAATATAAGGACCTACCATTCCTTATGTTTATTAGAAATTTGGCTTCTGTGATCCATAAATTGTGTATAAAATCTTTCGGTGAAAATCACATTCAAATAGAAATATATACTACAAATAACACACACTTGTTCCTGCAACTACACTTTTTTTGCATAGTTGTCACCATTCTAATTGATGTTTCCTTCTTCTTACCTTGCAATAATGTAGTTTCTCCATTGTCATCCAAGCACTCAATAGCTTTTTCATAGCAGTCAACTTTGGTCCTATGGAGATACAACCAGTCCATACCTAAAAGCATGTTATATGAACCCAATGAAAATACATTCAAATGTGTTGATGTAGACATACCATTAAAATCAAATTCCTAAGCTCTTACCAAATGATGAACTCGCTTCTTTGTACCTTTATCCAACTACACTAACCAAGACTCTTCATGTGCTTCTTCATTCCAATCAACCATGCTTATGCATCCTGTGTTTTCTTCATTTCCCCATCAAATTTAGGTGGCTTTTCTTTCTTGAAATAATCCAAAAAATATCCCCTATCACTCCTCCTATAAGGATTTTAACAATGATGACCATGATACCTATCAAAACCAAAACGAGAATAGTACATGTGTCCATCACCCCTCCTTTCTGGAGTATTTAAGAACCTGAAATACCTGCTCGTGTCATCTCTATCTGAACTGTGCCCACTATGGTGTCTACTTCCACAGGCCCCAGTAGTCATATCCTTCTATGCCTGCACGATCTTGTCATTATCTTCTTTGGAAATCCTTGTTTCCTCCTTCAAACTCCTCAATGTGTCTCCTAAGTCAAAATAGTTCCCAACACCACGCTACTCATCTGATTCATAGGGAGAATCTTTGCAGTCTACCATATTTTTAATCATCTTTGATCTCTTCTTCCTGCAAGGTATATTATGTGAGATAAACCAAATCATAAAAAATCCAACGTACCTTAGTATAGCTCGGAGAGGATATCTCATCTGCAAGACCGACAAAATTAGCACAATACACACACACACACACACACACACACACACACACATATATATACATAGCATAATCAGGTAAACATATAAACATCTTTTCAGCCATTATCTAGTTATCAATGCATGACTATGTTGACCACATACCATGAATTCATGCAAAACAACCATCATCTAGTCAATGTATGCATAACAATATACAAACATTGATACACATAATCGATGCATGACCGACATAAAGTCACAACAAATACATTCAACAATGACACCATCAAATTTCACATGGAGACACCACTACGATCATGACCAATTCCATGCATACACAACAAGCACATAGATCAGAAGAATAAGGACCTATATGCAATTGACATGTACATACGACAACACATCCATCCATGCAGAACAGAAACCATACATCACCCAAGGAGAATGGAACCATGCTGTGATACCACTCTATAACACCCTCCTTCCACATCTACCCAAGTAACTGGCCAACTGGGGCAAACATGTGATGAAGAGTTACTATGATATTATTCAAATCCCTATATATCAATTAAGGAAGTGGAACTAACAGAACACAACAAACCTGACCTTCTCCACTTGCAACAGAACCCCCAGGAGCCATCCAACCCATCCAGGTGACCAACCCTTGAGACAAACTAAAATTTTTCTTCATCAAAGCCTTATACTCTCCCTTTACATGGGCACGCTTGCGGCTTAGAATCTCCAGTCACTCCCACAATAAGGCATGCCTGTGATTAGCCTGACTTTTCCATGTAGTTCTATGCCAACGACTCCGGATTCTGATCCACTTTTTTAGATCCAGGACTCATGCCACTGCCAAAAACTCCATGAAACTTCTAGAAATTAAAAGTAACATCAAAAGAATGATAAAAATGTAAATACTTGAATAAGGACTTGAGTGGACCCCTACTAGCCATGACAGTCATTTCGTCAAAATGTCACAAATATGCATTCTACAGGTTAAAACAATAGACATGAGCACAAGGGTCTCACAATTATCCGAGAATCACTAAGAAGCATTGATTCCTCATCATAATAATTTCATTACCATATATTAGGCCATATAGTCATTGTAAATTCAGTGATTAACCAAAACATGATGAGAGCCATACATTATCATTTTCATAAAACTCAATAATAACCAACATATAACCAACAGAAATATCAAGGATATAACAATGATATAAGCCACATATAAACAAGTATATTTACCCACAAAATACCAAGGATAAAGAGATCTCACTGATGATTGCATAGGTCGACTAGGTATGGGACTTCCATGAACCACCCGACCATAAGATAGGATGAACCAAATCTTTCTTTCATCCAGTCACCCTCATGCCATATTCCAAGCATGAATGTGTGATCTCATAGAACAAATTAATCAAAACCAAACCAGATATTCCAGAGGCCAAACAACCTCAACCCTCAATTAGTGATTCCACTTCACGGTCAAACATCACTAACCATCACCATATTGTTCTCTACCCAAGTTGTCCAGGGCTCCAACGTGTTTGTTCCAGCCAAGGATTCCAGGACTAGTAACTCAACACAAAGTTGTTGTTGGGCTTCCAGAGAATTTTTCCAACCAGGGCTTCCAGGACTAGTAACTCAACCCACCAAGGGCTTCCCGAGCATTTTTCCAAGCAAGGCTTCTAGCAACTAATAACTCAACCCACAACCAAAGGCACAATAAAACCAACCAGAAAACAAAAGTAAAACCTACAACAACATGGTTATCTAGGAAATAGCAAGGCTAGGAAAAACCATTGTCAATCCATGCAGTCCCCCATGCCATTGAAAAATCATAACCAAATAACCACATGCATATTCCATGCATGCCAAAAATAGTAAGAGAACCATACATGAAACTCAGTACCTGCAAGAAAAATATGCTATAGCTATCGAACTCATTGTCCTCTTGTGATTTCTTTCTTTTCCTTTACCTTCTTTCTCCAAATCCAAAGTATGCCATAGTCCTCCAAGAGTGCTCTAATAAAACTCAAAGATTCCAAGAGTATGAGAGAGATAATAAAATGAGAGCTCCAAAAATAAACTGAAAAAATTTTGTGCAAAAGATACCAACTGATCCTCATAAGCACTTTTATCAATGAGGCCTTTAATTTCTTTATTTTCCCATTATTTTCCTTCATTTTCCTTCTCACATGCAACCTGTGACCTTTCACCTCCTTTTTTTGTGCAACATTCAACTTGCAATACATGTCCCATGACCAAGGTCTTATTTTACCTTTATTAACTTTTACATGGATTTTTGACTAGGGTTGTTACAACTTGTTGCTACAGCATGATAGCTTCAACCTTCAATTCATCATCAAACATGCCATTTTCAATATTTCCACATCCAATCCTTGTTTTGAAAAAGAGACCACAAATTTCATCAACATAATTTTCATCCACTTTGTTGTTATATATCTGAGCATGCATGTGCTCATCAACAAATTCAACTTTGCCAAATTCATCATTTGTTGCTAGATTCATGAGAGATGCATATTCAGCTCTACAAACCATTAATTCATATGAAAAATTGTCTTTGTTATTCTCAAACATAAATGCTTCAAACTCTGATGCAAAGAGGCCATCATAAAATAAAATCATACCAACTAGATCACACATGTTATTCACTTCTTTATTGGAAGCTTCACCATCATGAACAAGGACTATTGTTGGATTCGCCAATTCACTACTCACTTTTCAATCACCATCCACATGTGTCTCATCAGAGTGGGATTAGTCATCATCTTCACCATCCATGTTACAGTGGGCTTCTTGAGAATTTATATGTTCTTACCCTGTCTCACACGTAGGGCCTTCAACTTCTCACTCTGCAATATTTTAGGTGTCTTCTTCATCCATATGCATGTCTGCATGATGGGTTTCACTTTTATATTCTTTATGACCATCAGCCACATTTGAGTGGGATTTTCCAAGCTTCATTTTCCTCCTAGAGTCTTGCTCATTTAATCTCAGAATTGCATTTAACTCTCTATTGATTCTTCAACAGTTGTAACATAATTTGTTTCTTTATGTCACTTCCTTTATACCAAATTCTACTTCCAGGGTCTTCCATGCTTCCTAGGAAGATGTATCTTTTGCTACCTTACACAAGGAATTCTCATCCAATGCATATTTTATAAGATCCAATACTAATATATCACATACTTCATCACATGGTTTATTAGACCGATACCTAATCAGCTCTTTAAATCGAAGAAAAGTTTTCATTTTGATAGTTCCTAAAAAATAAAAATTTTACTAGTAAATTTTGGAAGTGTTATTGGATTTATCCTGATCCATTCATCCTCAAAATTTTTTCGTACTTTCGTCTACTTGTACTTTTATATGCCTCGACGATGAGGAGATAAAACCTCTTTGAGATCTTCTGTAAATTCTTTAGCTCGTCCTCTCCGATTTGCCTTTCCTATAGAGCCTTTGCCTCGTTCTTACTTTTTCGATTCCATAAGCTTGTAGTTCTTTCTTTGTGTCTTCTACCTTCTTTCCTTCTTTGCGTGTTATGCCTCTCCGGAAATAAATGTCACATTAGACTTGATTATCTTTAAAAATAAACATTTTAACCTTCGACTTTAATCGGTGGCCCCCAACAGCTACGAGCAAAGTTTGCAAAAGCTCTTTTATGCATATTGTTATGGTGGCTCATGGCTACGACTTAAAGGTGGAGACTCCTTTCTTTCGTCAGGTGGTGGTAGCGCTCTTCCTCTTGATATGGTAGTGGCTTCACGTGCCACTCACCCTAATATTTTAGTAGTTTGGGTAAAAACTCTCAAATGAGCCTCTAGTTTCTACTTATGGACCAATGGATGTGCAGCGTAGATTTGTCAGACTACCTGCACAGCTGAAGCCAAGGCTCTTAGTGGTAGTGGTCTTTCATGACCTTCTTAACTTGTTTGGTTCTTTGAAACCTTGCTAAAACCTTGTCTCCGATGCCGGTTGTTATTTATGTGCAAAATATAAACATGCAAACACAAGACAAATAAGTACACAAGCTTCTTCTTGAATAAACAAGTTCTATTCATTACTCATTCTCTTTCATACACACCCACCCGAGTTTGTTGTTATTCTCTCTTCTTAATTCACGTCGCAATGACCCAATCATGAGTATATAAGCACTAAAATTTCTAAATATGGAATCATGCAAACTCTAACTTTCTTTTTCTTCATGCAAACTATGACTTGACACTTTAATTCAAGAGCTCGAGACTTCACTTTTTGCATAAATCGAAGACATTTTTCTTTTTCTTCACTTAGCTTTATCGTGACGAGGACTGTTACCTCTTTTGACTTTGACCTCACCTGCATTTCTAATATTAGAATTAATTAGACTTAACTTGCTTTCCTTCACTTAATTTAACTCTTCACATGGTGAATGGCATACGTAGTACTTACTATTTCTATCAAGTGAAACAATTTTTATTTATGACAAAGTTGTAGTCAATGATTGTAAATGAAATAGAAATTTAGTGATAGGTTTGTATGAATTTTGACTCTTATAATTTAAATTGTTATACGAGACTAGAGTTCAGTTGATTGTAACACATTTGAATATTTGACAAATTGTTAGGCAATTAGGTTGTTGATTCTATAAGATTACTTTCATTCATATCATTTTCCATATTGGTTATGTTAAAGCATAATTTTATGGAGTTATTATCTACATACTTCAATAAGTGTTAAACTTATGAATTTTACTAGCGCATGAAATATAAAAAGTGAGGTGTAGGATATAATACACATAGTTTTCGGATTGAGAAAATTGATGAGATGAAATGAGTTAGATGCACCCAAACCTATAATGATGGGCCATCAGGTGCACTAAGTCGACCTCCAATATGGGTGACTATAGGCATGACAATGATTTTTTAGGTTAAATTAAAGCTTATGCTAGAGGTACTCTTTCAACCTCCTTCACAATTTATTTACATATATCTCTATTAAGTGAGGAAGATAAATCATATAATCGCTCATCCCTAGTTTGAAATGATATCAATTACTAATATTACTTGGTTTCTTAGTAATGCATTCATGGTTTTCTAATTACCAGATGAAAATATTTTACCAACAACTTAATAACTAATAATAAATTAATATACAAAAATATTAAACTGCATTTTGTATATATATATATATATATATTAGTATAAATAGTTTTACATAGAGTATTTTTACAATAAAGAATTAAATGCTAAAATTTTTCGTCTAGAAATAATTAAATTGTTTGGTATTTATCTCTTTGATATATTTGTTCAATAGTGAAAATAAAATCGAGATGTGACTATAAGACATGTCAGAGTCAAAATTTTGATTTTTCATTTGAAATAAAAAATTGAAAGGTTTAAAATGCATATAAGGAAAGCAATTGAGAAAAAATATTTAGGAAAAAGAAAATTTATCATTTTATTGTATTTAATTTCTTGCAAACTTATATCAAAGTTTTAGTTGAAGTAATTTAAATTTTTTCACATACTTTAAAAAAATAAACAATTTTAGTTCATAGAATGTAACTCATTTGAAAATCACCTTGTTATGAAGTATTATGTAAAAATATGAGATTCAAAGTTAAATCCCCTTGAGTGGCCAACCAAAAAATAATATTTGTAATCTATTTATTTATTATATGAATGCGGTTTAATGAAAAAGGAAAAAGCATATAATATAAGAGAAATAAAATTTGACATGATTATATTTCATGTGGTTTGAATATCTATTTTCAAAAATTAAAAATATAATTATCCATTATCCACTCATAGAATTTTAGTGCAAACTTTCCAGAATACTCTATGATTTTGTCTTAATTTGTAATTGTCTTAAATGAGTTTTTGTCTTAAACTGTCATTGATTTTAAGTTGTCATTGTCTTAAATATAAAGTTTTATCTTAAAATATTTTTTGTCTCAAACTACTTTTGCCTTAAATATAATAGTTTTTGTCTTAAAATATTTTTGTCTCAAAACTCTTTTTTTGTCTTAGATATAAAGTTTTTGTCTTTAAAATAATTTTGTCTTAAATTGCTTTTTGTCTTAAAATATTTTTGTCTCAAATTGATTTTTTCTTAAATACAAAGTTTTGTCTCAAATTACTCTTGTCTCATACTACTTTTGTCTTAAATTTTTATATTTAAGACAATTCAATTGATATTAAATTTTAATGTAAAATAACTAAAATAAAAAAGTGACCTTTTAAGACAAAAGATTTCTTTTGTCTTAAACAAATTTCTTAAAAATTTCCCTGTAGTGTAGTAGTGTATGGATCTTGGATCGAAATCATGTTTTCTAAGATAAAATTAATGATTTAAAGGAAGGGCGAACATTCCAGTAGTATGGTCATTAAAACAACTATATTTTGATACAAATTGTGCATGGTCTTAGGTCGAAAAACTACAAAAAATTTGGGTTACCTAATACAATAGTAGCAGGCACAAAAGAACTCGTAAAGGGTATAATAAGTGTCTATTCCTCATCAATTCAGAGAAAGGTGGCAAGCTTTAACCAAGAATCCATTAACACAACACTTTAATCAACATGGACCAATTTCATCTTGAAATACTTACCTTGCTTTTTCCCATAACCTTGCTAAATATAAGTTATATATGCAAATTATAATGACCATAAATATGGCATATTTATAAGACATCATTTTAAAAACCACAAGATATTGGGTAAAATAACTTAACAGATAAGTTTATGTATATGAGTTATAATTCAAATTCAACACTAGGAAGAAAGTTAGGGTTGAACTAGCTACGATAGTATGACAAAAATATGTAATTTCATACACAATAAAACTATTACATACATTTCAATAAAAATATGATCCATTTTATAGTTGGAACTATATCCAACTAATTTCCAAACTGGAGATTGTGGTTGAGAGAATATCTCAAGAATCCCCAATAACCAAATCCAAACTCGACAAAACCAAATCCACCAATGTAATCATTAATCCTACCACCCTCATTTGATACTTACATTATAAAGGTTACATTACAAAGAGCGATATTGATGTCACATTAAAATATTTCACATTGATCGTTTTATACGTGACTAGTCTTCACTAGCACTTCTATCCACTGGAATCACATAGGCTTCACTCTTTCTTCAACCAAAACCTTCGAGCTACCACCCGATCCATTTAGGACACCGATGTATTTGTAGGATCAACTGATTCTTGACTACCCCAGAAAAAAGCAGTCTTAATATTGAATCACTCTATGAACATACTTCATATATCAAAATACAAATACCACATTTCTTTCCACAGTTATATAGGTAAAGAAAATCTAGATATTGAATGTATCTCGCGGTCGATCATACGACCTCGTAATTGTTGTTCTCGAAGCATATATGAAACAAAACAAAAACCCAAAAAACATATAACGGACTTTAGAAAGTAATCCAGTCGTGATATGTTCTCTCAGCATTACGCCAAGAAACTTCTAACTTGAATTATGTTACTATGTTCAATAAATGGTTCTTCATTATATAAATTTTACAAATAAAAGAAAAACTTCTTTATAAAAATTTGTCTCCTTTCCACAATTTAACAAAATATTTGAGACAAGAAAACTAACAGACTTTCACTGCACCGACAAGATGCTCCTAAGTCCACTGAACACCTCGCTTTAATGCACATGCGATGCAGAAACACAACTTTCTTTGTAAATTTCATAAACCATAATTGCAACGACACCACAAGAGAGCATAAAGGTGGTTTATAAAGACCATCCATGGATCACGATTGTCACATGAGAATCACCATAATACAACAGTCGGTGTAATCGGAGGGAAATAACCACACCTAAGGAACACCGAAGTCTTTACTATTCATCGAGGCTCAAAGGCGAGAACATGTAACACAAAACACATCCATACACCGTCCTACGAGACACATGTTGGACAATTGACATTGTTTTAATGGTTGGTGGCACCTAGTTTGTTAGTGTTAATGTCAATTGGACTAGCACTAAGGATAGATGTAGCATATGTTTTCATTAATGATCATGCTACTAAGTGGGAATACATAGTTTGCTACACTATTTTGTATAGAATCATCATAGTAGTAGGCTTAGTGAGAATCCCATAAAAAAATGGCTATTATGGCTAGTGAATCTTAGAATTTGGAGGATATTTTTTATTAAGAGATCAACTTAAATTATCTTGAAACTAGGGTAGTTGGAAAGTGCCTAGAAATATCTTTCAATAGTAAGAGGAATTTCGCAAATGGGCGTTGGGATAAAAATTTATTATCACATAGGAAATTAAGGATATTGAAGTCTTTGGTAACGAATATTGGAACCCGGAAAGGTCCGAACACGAAGGATTATTTCAAAGTGTTATGGGATTGCGGTGAGGTGGGGTAGAAGTCCTAGAACCTCGGAGGTCTATTAAAAATATAGGATTTAAGGGATGCCATCAACTCAATGTACTAGGAAAAGACTCGAAACCTTGGAGGCTTATTTAAAAATTTTACGGGATAAGAATTGATACGGGGGGTTTTAAGGGAATAGAACTTGGACCCCAAACGTACGAAAGGCTTGGAACGACGTAAGGTATAAAAGAAAAGGGGAACAAAGTGTTAGGATTTTGCGGACAATAATAGAGGCGATGGCGGACGTTTTTCGAAACACTTTATGTTTCGTTAAGAATCTAAAGGTGCTCCAAAGAGTTGGTTGTGTGAGATATTTATGAACTTTCGTAACCAAGGGCCTTCGAGCCATGAATAAGGCTAAAACACTACGGGAAATAATTAGAATGAGGCCGGGCCAAAGTCGAAAGAGAAAAAGTACTAATAAAATTTCTAAGGCCGGGTGGGCCGAACCCCGGAAACCTCGTAAGACGTAAGATATTGAGGAATGTTATTAATAAAAGTTACAAGAATGTGAGGATCTAGGATTTCAACCCACTGGTGACATATATATGTATATGTTTATACATTGAAAAAGAGGGCATTATGGGGAGGTGTTGGGAATATGTTTAAAGGATGTATGAGTCAAAATATCTACATGTCGGTACCATAGATAAATCAACATATTAAGTGCATACTTTACATAGGATGAATGAGTCGGGAAGCGAAAAATAAATGTACACGGAAGAGATTGGTACAATTTGATTTACGGTATAAAAGCATGTCATGAGCTTGGTAAGCCTCAAATGATAATTACTTGCACATTGAGGGGAAATAAATTAATATAATGGCTCGAGACATCATACCCGGTAAGTTCATGAACTACGATAGCGTCTTGCAACTAAAGAAAAAGGAAGATACATATCTCAAGTGCATACACACTCTGTAGGGAATTGATGAGGAATAGGGGGAAAGCAGGTGATCTGCGTAGGTTTGAAATCAATAAGGGTTTTCATTGAGTGTGTAAGTAAGATTAATATTAAATTCATAGTGTTAGTCTTTGGAATCGACGCGAATTTGCTTCAAGTGCACGACCGGACACATCTAGCTATAAGGAAATTTATTATGATTTGATTTGGTTTTTTGGAAAGTGATTGGATCTCAAGAACTACGAAAGGAACATTGAGAAAATACAAAATATCTAACACATATGAGGGAACTCATATATATGATGATGTAGAAATTTTTTTAGTTCAATGATTAGAAGAATGGGAGAAAGACAATGGGTACGTAGGACAAAAATCCAGCATTGGGAGGAAAAAATGACACGAATTCTAGATACGGGAAATGTATAGTGAAGAATGATTTTAAAAGACTTACGAAGTCTCACTTTACCTTTAAATAATCCCATTACAAGGAATGCTTCTAACTAACATGACCTCGTGAATGAGGGAATGTGGTGATCTAAACTAAAAAAAAATAGATTAACATGCATTCTATATCAAAAGACTTATAAAAACATGAAACGAGGGTTTAATTCCACCTCAAAGAATGCTTATGAACCATCTTCAATTCATCTTTGAATCGGGGAAAGCTTAGAAAAAATGTAAAAAACATATCCATATGTCTTGGAGGTTCACAAGACATATAAAAGCATAGATAACTTTTTTTATGATAAATACGGAAAGCGGAATAAAGCATGTAAAAACAACGAGAAAAAAAAATACACACAACATATGATTTTGTGAATCCTCAAGCGTGTAATTGGAATATATTGTGTGTTCAAAAATACATTGTTGATAAATGACATGAGAATCGGCAATAGGGAACTCGCTCTTACCAGCTTCCTAACTTCATAGCATTTTTTCACATATATACAAAAATATAAAATTGTCATCCCCACAAAAAGTAAACTTGTTCCCAAAAGTTATTACGATCTCGTGAAGATGAGAAGTTATCCTAAAACTTTAATACAAATTTCTATGACATAATCAAAATAAACGACATAAAGGCTAATAATTCAAAGTGGTTGTATGAAGTGTCATTACATAGGGAAGACTCCTCCTTTGTTACGGTGCAACCAACTCCCTGAAAAAGCATAAACAATAGTGAAAGTGACGTGTGCTTGTTCCTTGAATGTTGCCCAGAAGCGCCTTGTGGAAATGTATTGGTGCGAGAATAATCGTATAAATTTGTTTCGGAGAGAAAATTTTTGTTTTTCCTTTCTTTTTTCTTGTTTGTCACGATAGGGTCTTGAATTAAACATGGAAATAGTGTTGGAGTGGAAAAACCCATATATATAGGTTCCAAACAAGAGGAAAAAGTATGTAAAATATATGAGAAGGAGACATGTTGAATTGTGGGCAGGTGGGAGAAATAAAGAGGAGCGAAATATGGAGGTTCATGAGTTATGAAGAGCGGATTGAAAGAGATAGTGGGGCTTCATTTTATTGGCGGAAGATATTATTAAATAAATGATGGTGGGAGGAAAACCTTTTATACATATATCACAATCGCAGGATCGAGGTTAGAAATGTTTAAGAATAAGACACAAGTAGAAGGGAATGCGATTTGTAATGGGGGTGATGACATAGCGAGGGTTTGGATACGGGGGTTTGCGAAATGTGAAGAGGAGGACACGTAGTAGGAGGAGCGATGGAGAAAAAAAATTTCGAACCCCCCACCCCATAGTGTTAAAAGCGAGTGGAGAAGGGGGGCTGAGAGGCATGAGAACCATGGATCAAAGGGAGGAAGATCATAAGGTGTAATGGCCGGTCGTAGCAATCGCATTTCGGCATTTATAACGGATTCACGAGCACCTATCCTCCACGAGAGCTTTCAAATTGCGATATGCGATTGGGTCTGACAATATTGCACATCGCACTTCAACATTTATGTATGATCCCGAGTTCCTATTCTCCATAGCTTGTGATGTGTGATAGGGAAAAGGGTAATGTAACCCAAGGAAAGGTGGGTCCCTTTAGTATCGCATTAGAATATTTTTTGAAGTGGAAAATGAATATGGCAAGATTGTTGCGATATGCGATTAGAAATGATGACATGACGGAAAGGGTCCCAATCAATATTGCAATTGGGGAAATGAGGAAGTGGAAGTGAATGCGGTAAAGTGAACTTTTATTGAAAATGCGATGCAAAAGGTAGGTGGGTCCCATTAAATGGCTTTTAAAGCAGGATAAGTGAAAACTTCGTTAAGTCAATGAATATGGTAAAATTCATCTAAATCATAATATAAATGATTTTTTCTAAAACATTTCGAATGTTATGAAATGGATCAAAAATAAATGATGGGTCCCAACAATACGCATATCGGAGAAAGTTTGTGGGATTTCTTGATGGTTACATGTAAAGGTTTGAATATGCGATAGAAGGTAAGGTAAAGGGTATAACATGATATGGTTGTTAGTGGGTGCGTGGAGCTGCTTTTTAACTATACAAAATTAAATTTGTGGTTAAATGGGTTTGAAAGAAATGAAATGATGAACTTTGGCATTTTGGAAAAATATGAAAATGAGAAGGATCGAAGATAATGGCGAAGATGTAGTGAGAAGTGGCAAGAAGAATTGAAGCACCAAGGAGCTGACCCAAATAACACGACGGAGAGGGCAACTTTCAAAGGAATCAAAGCGAGTGCTAACACCTCCAAATGCTGAAAAATCATAGGTGGCCCATTCTTATATTGAATACAATTATGTGGCTTTGATATTTTTATGAAACAACAACGGAATGTACCATGCTGAAATACAATATTAGGTATAGAGAAGTAGAGAAAAAATATTTCTTAGCACAAGAGAGGAAACAAAAATTCGGTGTGATTGAGAAATGTAGGTTAAATGCGGTGTTGAGTTGAAGTGGGAAGACGTTGTGAGTGTAGAAGAATAGGTGAATGGAGCAAGTGTTTAATGAGCTAAAGTGTAGCGGAAGGTGATACAATATTTGGTTGTGTAGCGAGCACGGTTCAAAATAGTGAAGAGCATAAGGGAAGAGTTGGTAACAATAAATCTGATTTATATTTATGTATATATGTATTCAACCAATTTTTTTCGATCTTGAAAAATTGTATGAAAAGTAGAAAAATGGCTAGAGGAGGTAGTGGTCTACATTCATGTAAGTTGGTGCCTCTTGAAAAATGAGCTTAGCTGCTATTTTAAATGGTTTGGAGCTTATCCCCCTTGGTGGAGTTGCTCACAAAACAAATTGGTTAATTAAGTAGGTGCTTAACTTACATTATAACAACTTAAATAGATTGGGGTTTTTTGTCCCTTTTGGTTTCCATGTAAAGAAATACTATGTTGTAGTATTCCAAAATAGGAAGGCAGCAATACCATGACTTACAATAATGGAAAAGAATAGTGAATAAATAAACTCACCATGATATGGAAGAAATGTACAACCATATTATAAAAATACTAGCAAATAATAGGTACAACATCTTGAGGATCAAGTCACTTAAACAATACAAAGCAAACCTATATAAAGAAAAATATGCCAATACATGAGAAATAACTTCCATACAAATGCCCTTGAGCCATGACAGTGCAGTTTTAGGGCATAAACTATTGCATAAAGATAGACCAATGTGGATATGATGTTATATAGATCAAATAATGCTAAGGGTGGATATCAAGCCTCCTAGACACCTTTCCAAGAGAACCTGCGAAGGGTTTCCAGAAATACACCCAAATACAAATGGTGATCTACAGCCCTAGGACTGAAGAGTCACTGCAAACTGAAGCTCATGAAATAGAAGGCTGAAATAATATAGATCTGATGTAGATCTCCTCAAAGGTCTCCTCCAATGAAAGGTTGAACCCTTCAACTATAGGAAAACACTCTAAAAGAGCCAATAGATCCTCCCCTGACGCTTCCCTCCAAAATAACACAATTCCCAGTTGAAATTGCGTTGTAAATGATGGGAATAGGTTGGCCTGGTGCCAAAGATCTAAAATGTGCTCAGAATCCCTCCTTGCTGATCTCCCAAGAGAAGGAATCCTTCCTCCTATGAACTAGCTCAGAAAGTGGGTTTGTCAACCCTCCACTGCAACACTCTGCAATACAACACAATATTCTGCAGAAACTATGATGTAGATGAAGACTGAAGCTTGGCCAGAATGCCAGATATGTGGAAATGATAGATCAGTACTCTCCCAAGAGGCCTCTCAAGGAAAGAGGTGGGATTCTTGACCGGGAACACCCTGTGCTAAACAGCACCAACAATCTTAGCTCAACATCTGAAGAGAGAAAAAGTCTAAACAGACATATCAAAATAATAATCATAAGCTAACCCCATATAGCTGCCATCCTCTTCCTTATAAACAATGTGATCCTTCTCACCTTGGGTCCCATTCATTAGGGTTTCCACCCTCATGCAATCAATATCCCTCCAAAACTACGTTATCCCATCATTAATGCCACTCCTCCATAACAACGTTGTTTGATTTGGTCAAAGTTGACCTATTCAACATGCTCTAGCCCCTTTCCACACCTAAGGGTCTTCAATCCAACTTTTATATGACCTCCATTCAAACTAGGAGTGTTTTTTATTCCTTCTAAGGAGATTTATGGGTCTCCATACCCTTGTATTCCTCTATCTAAGAGAAAAATAAAAATTTAATATTACAATTAGTTGTGTGCTAATTTAGGAATTTTACAGTCCTCCCCTCCCAAATGTTGCTTGTCCTCAAGCAATTGCAAGGATAGGACTGAAGAGCCTCTCCTCTTCCTCCTACAACATCCCCATGTGATAAGTTCCTCCAATGAACAAGATGTTGTCTCATCAACAAGTCTCCAAGTTTCTCCTCCCAAGTGTGTAAGTATGCCTTCGGTGAAATTTCCAAATGGCTCTCATCATGAACAAGTGGAATATCCATGGAAGAAACTATATGTGGTCTAGATGCCTTCTTGAGGCATGGAATCTGAAATATATTGGGAACTATCATTCCCATGTGAAGCCTCCATCCCCAAGCTATCATCCATAAAAATTGAGTCACCTTCCAACATGGTAACTCCTGAAACATCTCCTCCACCTTAGGCTCCTGCAAAGAAGGTGGGTTGCATAGCTGAATATGATGGATCAAATTTTCCATCCCACGTTGTCTCTCTCTCCACTTATGATAAGTGTTGAGCTACTGCTGGATATGGGCTGCAATAATGTTGCCTTCATGGAGCAAAAAGGCAATAGGATCCTCAAAGATCCATTCTTTGGTTCTTGCCCAAATCATCCCATACAAAATGAATATGAAATTATCATCATATGGAATCCAAACAAGAGAAATATTGAAGGTTTTACATAGTGTTGGAAGGTACCAAAAGTTTCTCAAGTAGTTACAGCGTAGTTTTACCAACTGCAGTTTCAGAATATGATGTGGCAAGTTGTCTTCAAACAATTTGCTAGTTGTGCATGTCATCTCATCTACTAGTAAATAGTAAATGGCATTGAATAACAATTGAGCATACAAGAAATAGTACAATACTTGCCCAAATCCATACAAGAAATGGCTATCACCATCATAGATGTTGGTCCCAGAATGACCATGAAGCCCAAAGAGAGGCTTGCCCTCTTGTGGAGCAATGCACTGTATAGAGATGGTAACAAAATGTAAATATTGTGTTAGATAATCAATAATTGCAAAAAAATCATCCTTACCATGTATTGAGAGCAAGATGATAATAAGATCCAGGAATAAGCCCCACATAGTGGTATGCCATACTCCCATGAAGAGGAATGAACTATGTGCTGCATGAAGATTTTTCTCCTTATGCTTGGAAATCCAAGTTAAGAAGATCATATCATGGTAATAGATGTCTCCATCCACTACTCCATCACTCTCATCTCCTACTTTTCCTTCAAGTGCATCATATGTGAAGTGATCCTAGAAACACTCCATCAACAAATCCAAGCTCCCAAGTGACAGCGTTGTTGACCAAGGCTCCTGTCATCTCATAGCTCCATCCTTTGACATCCCACATGTCAAAGCCATCAATCATAATGCTGCTATATATGGGATATTCCTTCCAAAGTGGAAGTACCTCCTGATCCTCCAAGGCTAAGGAGTAGCCACTTTGCACCATGCTAGTGCCATCTCCTACTCATACAACATCATGCAAAGTATGGGAGAAAATCAGCCCATACTCTCTCAATAACTTCCAAAGCAACAACAACTCTTTTTGCCTTCCCACACCATCACCATATAAACTATGGAGCAACAACATGATCGTTGACATGAAAGATATCACATCGCCCTAATATACCCAAAATATGTGCTGCCATATGATGTAAGTGCCATGCCAAGTTCCCTCCATCAACCTACTCTTTGAAATAGAATGTGTCATATGATGACCAAACTCTTTCAAGAGTAACCAACGCAGTCTTGCCTCCTGCTGCCCAGTGTCATAAATTTTCAAGTGGCTTCCCAACCCCTTGCTCATCAACATCACCCACCCAACCAATGGTGAGTGTCTATCATCATGTCCAAAAGTGGCACCCCCCCAATGGAGAATACCATCCTCCCAAATCAGATTTTTGTCTTTGCATTTCATGGGATGTTGAAATGCAATCTCCCGGAGATCTCCAAATGAAGACCACGGCTCAATGGCCATGTTGATCCCATAAGGATCCAAATATTCTAAAGGAAAATTCTTCTTATTTAGCAATGAAGTTCTCATCAAGAAATACCCATCATAATAATGGAAGATAAGATGCTTTTCATCAACCATCTACCTATCCCCTACTATACATGTATAAAGGTCATTGGAATGCTCCAATAATGGTTGGGCCCCCAAATCATCACTGTTTTTCAATGAAAGCGCAGTTGATCTCCATAATGGTGGATATGTTGTCTTAAGACCATTCTTAATGATGAACACATAGTTCTGCATGGCATGGTTCAGGGCAATACTCATCCCATCCTCCAAGAATCTACACTCCAACCCCAAGAGTTGTGCGCAGCTCAACAATGATACACTAGGAGGACTATATATCTTCTCCTTGAAAAAATCTAGGCTGCTTAGCGTAGTGATAGTCTGCTGCTCCATATCATCAATGTACTTTGACCCTAGGTCATGCAATGGTACATTCCCACAATCCTCCATATGATATGTTGAAGTAACAGAAAATGGAAACATGTGCATACCTTGGTAAAGCTTGGGAACATCTTGTATTGCTACAAGGGTTCCTCCTTCCGGTGTGATGGCTTCCCCAACTACTGATGATGATGGCTTCTCTTCCATGGCTGCATCAGATCTGGTACAAGTCTCCTCCTCCTCATGCATCTCTAGAATAGTGCATTAGATCCCATAAGTCAAGAGATCAAGACCACTTGGAAAAAATGCAAGGGTTCTTTCCCCTGATGCAAGTGCTCCTGCAGCAAGTGGTGGTGAAGGCTTCTTCCACTCTGGTTTCCTCTTTTTAAACTTCTTGATTAACCTTTGAGTAAAATCTACATATGAAATCACTTTTGCATGACTCAAATGGTTTAACCAACAAATGTTTTTTTCACCCTCAAGGTGCAGCGCTACAATATCAACAAATTCTTTCTCTACTATTGGATGTAGCAGGAAGAATGCATCCAACTCCATTCCCAAAGTCTTTGTTGTGCATGAGGGTAACCCATAAAAGGTAGACAATAGGAATCTATTGTCCTTTATTCTTCTACTGCTGCAAGGTCTCCTTTCTTCTTTGAGCTGAATGAACTGTGGGAGAGTTAGATTCTCCTTGAAAGCTCTAGGCTGAGACTTATATTATGCAAGACACTCACTTAGAATCTCATGATCTAAGTTTCCTCCATCTTCATACCTCTTGTATTCAAAAGAAAAGGGCATAGCATGTTTATTTGGAGTTCTATGCAATACCGTATCTTCTTTTTGCTGATAGGAAGTACATGGACCTTCCTCAGCTTGAAACCCTAATGTGGTTTCATTTTTTTTCTCCATTTTTCTTTGCTTTACCTCCTTGGTGAGATACTTCTTAGATCTGAAAAGAGATGAGATAAAACTCATCCTTTCCATCATTCTGATCTCTTTCTACTTATTTTTATTCTTCTGATAGCATAATGGCTGAGATCCATAGGCTAAGCCAAGATTATGCTCTGATACCACTGTAATATTCCCAAATGGGGAAGCAACAATACATGAACACAATCATGGAAAAAAAATGAATTAATTAACACACCATGATATGAAACAATTGTACAACCAACTTATTAAACATATCAGCAAATAATAGGCACAAGATCTTGAGGATCAAGTCACTCAAACAATACAAAACAAGCCTCTCCAAGCAAAATATGCCAAGACATGAGAAATAGCTGCCATACAAATGCCCTTGAGTTATGACAATGCAAATTTAGGGCATAAACTTTTGCATAAAGATAGATCAAAGTGGATCTGTTGTTATATAGCTCAAATAATGATAGGGGTGAAGATTAAGCCTCTTAGACACCTTTCCAAGAGAACCCGAGAAGGGTTTCTGGAAATGCACCCAAATACAAATGGTGATCTATAGCCCTAGGACTGAAGAGTCACTGAAAACTGAAGCTCATGAAATAGAAGGCTGAAATAATATAGATATGATGTACATCTCCTAAAAGGTCTCCTCCAATGAAAGGCTGAACCCTTCAACTATAGCAAAACACTCTAAAAGAGCCAATAGATCCTCCCCTGAAGCTGCCCTCCAAAATAACGCAATTCCCAGCTGAAACTGCACTATAAATGATGGGAATAGGTTGGCCTGGTGCCAAATATCTTAAATGTGCTCAGAATCCCTCCTTACTGATCTCCCAAGAGAAGGAATCCTTCCTCCTATGAAAAACTAGCTCAGAAAGTGGGTTTATCAACCCTCCACTGCAACACTCTGCAATACAACACAATATTCTGCAGAAAATGCATTTTAGCTGAAGACTGAAGCTTAGCCAGAATGCCAGATATGTGGAAATGATAGATCAGTACTCTCCCAAGAGGCCTCTCAAGAAAATAGGTGGGATTCCCAACCGGGAACACCCTGTGCTAAACAACACCAGCAATCTTAGCCCAACAGCTAAAGAGAGAAAAAGTCTAAACAGACATATCAAAATAATAATCATAAGCTAAACCCATATGGTTGCCATCGTCTTCCTTATAAACAATGTGAGCCTTCTCACCTTGGGTCCCACTCATTAGGGTTTCCACCCTCATGCAATCAATCTCCCTCCAAAGCTGCGATGTCCCATCATTAATTCCACTCCTCCATAACAACATTGTTTGATTTGGTCAAAGTTGACCTATTCAACATGCTCTAGCCCCTTTCCACACATAAGGGTATTCAATCCAGCTTTTAGATGACCTCCATTCACACTAGGAGTGTCTTTTAGTCCTTCTAAGGAGATTTATGGGTCTCCATACCCTCTTATTCCTCTATATAAGAGAAAAATCAAAATTTAATATTCCAATTAGCTATGTGCTAATTTAGGAATACTACACATAAATAGTGCTTATGAGATCCAACATATTCTAAACAAGGAGAATATTATTGAGAAAATCTTTCAACAAATTCCAACAATAAAAAAACCTAATCTTTCAATTTACTAATGTAAATATGATTACCAAGTCTTCCCTTTATTTCTTACATCACATCATTACAAAGCTTATTACAAGAATCATAAATTACATATAGTCACATATATTTTGCTGGTCTTCATCAGCATTCACATCCACTCTGGAACCTTGCAAAAACCACCCTTTCTTCACCACCTAATCTTTAAGTTGTCACTTGAACTCCATTTAAAACATAAACACCTTTGACCATATTTGACAAAGTTTGTATAATTGACTCTTCTCGGTCTCCTGAAGGATAATATCGATATTGGACCACCCTATGGAAAAACTCTCATCCATCAAAATGTAACAAACTACACTTTTGATAGTTGTATAGGTGAATTATCTAAGTATTGGTAATATTCAGGAGTCAATTATGAAAATGACCTTTCTACATACAAGGATCTCATAATTTGACATGTATTCGATGCTCTTAAAGCCCAAAGCACAATAAGACCCATCGGTGTATAACAAAATTACACAATTGAATTAGCGATTTGTTCTCTTGGCACTGAAGGACATTGAGAACCACTAATTTTCACTGTGTTTCTCTATTCATTAACTGGTTATGCACTTTTATCATACAATCAAAATAAAATTATTACATATTTGGATTCAATCAATCAAAATCATATACTAAATAAATTAGTTTCTAGCACTCCTTTCTCTACGTGTTGTTACAGGATCTCTCTAGAAAAAAATGCCCATTGGTTGAAAACATAACGATTGATTTCTATCTCATAATGACCATAAGACTATAATCCATAACATGCAATGAAAGTCAATGGGTTAGTGTCATAATAAGAATAAAAGGTTTCATTGTCATTTGAAGTCGGTGTAACATAGATCTGTCATCCCAAATTTGTTGGAGAAGCAGACTCATTCAGAAAATATTGGAAAAGTGGATTCATCGTGAAAATGAATTAATTGATGACTAATGAAGCACATAAAGTGGCCACACATGTATTGAATGATAAGGCACCAAGATGGCATGAGTTTTTGGTGTCTGAATTATGTTCAAAATACGGGTCTCCACTATAAATATTGTGAACATCTATTGACACAGTTATTTAGAAGAGCAATATGGTCTAGTTGAAGTTGGGTCGATCCACTATGAATGAAACAATATCAGCCAAAGAGCTTTTCAATCAAGCAAAAAATTTATCTCAATGCAGAAAATCTCCTCCTCCACATTCGCGACTCTCAAGTCGTCTCCACCCAACTATATTATTGTGCAAAGCCAACAAGTCCAAGTTGTATTCTGGTTGAGATAAAGATGCGAGATGCTATTCTGGTTGAGATAAAGATGTGAGATGCTAGACTCACATTCACAGCGATAATACCTCCTACAGAGAACCTTGGTGTCGAGATCCAATGCCTTCAGAAAATATTCAAACCTAAGACCACCATCAAGAAATAACACATAGTCACTTAAAGATCTCACAACCTTCCTGCATCAACTCCACGCCATTTTTCCCAGTCTTGCACATCACGATAGTTTTGTAGTTGTTAGTGTTCTATGTCTATGGATCTCAGTCATGTTAGTATTGCTATGTATATAAAGTCAAATTGTAAATATTAGTCATAATCACCTTACTATTATTGTTTCAAGAGGTCTAGGTCTAGATTAGGTATCATGTAAATATTTTCATTGTATTAAGAGGCTGATGTCTAGAGTGATGTTTTTCCTTACAAAGGGAAATCATGGAAAGTATTTGGTCACTTGAAAAGGGTGCACAAATCATGTTGCAAGTCCTCGATTACTATGAGTTGGTTTGTCCCATTCTAATTCATAGTCAGTGGGCCACCTAAGTCTAGAGCTAATGTTTACATCAAAGGGAATCATGAAACGGTCTTGACACTAATTCGGAGGCTCTTGAATATCAGTTAAGATGTCATTTCAAAAGGACAATTTATGAGCTTAGTAAGGGATAATGGTCAAAAGGACAGTCTCGTCTTTTCCAAATGCGTTGCGAATTCAGAAATGTTCTGCACATTCATGATTTTTTTTTCCAAATCACGTTCAACACATTCGCTCCTGCTCCAAACCATGTTAGGTGATTATTTGAACCTGCCTCTTTATCCCTGATCACTCAACCCTTCATCATATTCATCAGATAGCTCAGGTGGTTCGTTTCATTTGTTGCGAAAAGGAGGTAGGGGCACTGCAAGTCCACATAGTGCTCAATTTCTCACATGTCGACAATCAAAATTCCCTCACAGGTGCAAATTTAGTTTAATCTTCATCCTCCAGTCTTGAAATAATTTTGAAACTGCATTTAGAAGCTAGTATAAACCATTTAGAGCTTGCAAATAAGATAAAATTGTTGTCCCTATGTTTTTTTAATTCACCTCATTTTATCCTAATTCATTGTGTTTTTCTTTCTCGGCACTACGTTTTCATCCCAACCCGCTACGAATCCACACTAGGATATTTCACTCTTTTCTCGTTGCCAATTTTCCTTTTTCTGTTGTGTAATCCCTTGCATGCACTTTTTTCACTGGTCTGAATACTGTAACAAATATCTTTCCTCGATATTTATGCCCAAAGGTTTTTAAAAGTCAATTTTCCTTTGTGATGTGTTTCTGTCTTGTGCATTGCGACTGACCCTAGTTTAATATCCAACATTTACAAAATTTTGAGTTCTATAGGGTTTGCCTGCGAAAGTATACAGTTGTGAGTCTTGTCGTAATTGTTGGGTTGTATCTTAAAACATTGTCACAAGGTTTGAAAATTATAACACCTCCATTGTTTCCTAAAAAAAAATTTCATAACCTTATCCAAATCGTTGTTGCAAAAGTGAAACTATGTCAATGCCACAGGACAAAAAATACCAAGGGGGGGTCATTATAGGTTTTGAACCACAGGACATCACAACCATCAATGCATATCCAACCATGAGGATGGATTTTGAACAAGTAGGGTGTATGAGATTATGTGAAAGAATTTTTAATATTCCTAATTAGCTTTTAGCTAGTTGGAATATTAATTTTTGCTTTTGTTAATAAAATAGATGAATAAGAGGGTATAGAGACTCATAAATCTCTTTAGTAGGAATAAACCACTTCTAATGTGAATGTGGATCATTGTATCAGCTGAATAAAACAATTTTGGGTGTGAATAGGGGCTAAATCATGTGGATAGGGTCAAGGTTGACTAAATCAACAACAATGTCATGGAGGTAGTGGAGAGTTATTGGAGGACAACACAGTTAAGATGGATGAGTGTATGCACGGGAGCAGCATATTTAATGAGTGGGACTAAGGGTGAGGAAGCTCACAAAGCATATAAGGAAGGGGATGGAAACCATAGAAGGATTTAGATTATTGTTTTATGTCTTGGTCTTTATGACTTTCTACATGCTTCAGTTGTTTAGCGGAGTCTGTTGTGTTGTTTAACACAAGGGTCTTTCTGAGCGGAAATCCCACCCTCATCCTCAGGGGACTTCGAGTGCCCACTCATGAGAGGTTCATTGAGCTCCATTTCCACTATCTAGCATCAGGCCAAGCTTCAACCATTATCCACAGTGTAGTTTCCTTCAAGATTGTGTTGTTTTGGAGGGTAGTAGCAATGGAGGGTTGATAGACCCAGTTTCTGATCTTGTTTTCCAGTGAGGGGAGAAAATCTTCATTCATGAGGCCAACAAGGAGGCTCCTTGAGCATTATTCCACCATCTGGCATTAGGAAAAGCAACATCCATAACCTACAACACAGTCTCCTTCATAAACTACATTATTTTGCAGGGCAGTTGCAGTGGAGGGCCAAGTACCCAAGATCTTGATCTTGTTTTCCAGTGAAGGGAGAAGCCTTTCATCTGGAAGGCTAGAGAGGAGAAGTTGCAGCCATTTTATTATTATATCAACCATCTCTTAGTAGTGATTTATTGGTAGAGCGTTATTCAGCCCTAGGGCTACATTTTTCACAATGTGTATTTCCAGAAACCCTTTCTGGGTTGTCTTGGAATTGTGCTTGGGAGCTTAGATCTCTATTCTCGACACGTTTTTAGCATTATATCAGTAGATCTATATATTTCTATTTTCCAACTGTAGTTACACTCACTGGGACTGTGTTGTCTTGGTTCTCCGACATTTTGAGTAGTAGCAACATTTCATGTTTGGGTGTATTTGATCATTGGAGGCTTGTCTTGCCTAGCTTGACTGACTTATTCCTTAAGATATTGTACTTCTTTGATACTATTATACATAATAAAATGGATCTATGATTTTCTCATGTTTGATGTACTGATAATTACTGCAATTTCCAGTTTTATGTTCAATATTCCTGTTTTCCTGTTTTGGAATATTACAATGGTATCAGAGCATAATATTGGCTCAGCCTATGGGGCACTACATCTATAAATTTGGAGCAATGGATGGAAGAGAATTTCCAAAAATTATTCTCCAAACTATGTAGGATATTTCTAGAGAAATCAAGGAGATGGGGATGGAAAGACATAAAGAGACCCCAAGAAGGTCGCAACATGGAGAGAGTTCTGGCACCTCACATTATTAGTGTGAGCAATCAACATTACAACCAATTCCACAATGCTCCACCATGCCTACATTCCTAGCCATAGGAAATGAGGTAGGATGAACACAAAAGGAGGAGACTCTTGGTGATTATCTCCTAGAATATGAATCTCAATCTCAGAGGTTCAAAGAGCATCTAAACTCCCAAGGGTTCTATCAGATCAATGATAATAGAAGACCCAATAATCACAATAGAGGTAGAGGGTACATGCAGAAAAATGGTCTGTAGCATAATTTGGGTAGATTCTTTCTGCCTGCTTTTGATGGGTCACCCAAGTGCACAACCAAGGCTTGGGTAGAGAAATTAGACATCTATTTCCAGCTGAACCAAGTTTCAGAGATGGAGGCCATTAAGATAGCAGCGCTGCACCTTGAAGGTGAAGCACATGAGTGTTGGTTCCATGGCCTATCTACATTGGGGCATGCCTGTATAACTGCTTATGCAAAATTTACACAGAGGTTGGTGGGAATATTTGACAAAAGAGATCGAGAAGCCCATTTTGTTGAGCTAGCTAAGCTCAAGTAGTCAGGAGATCCAAAGACTTATATCTCTGAATACCTGAAAATTTCAGTCATGGTGCCAGATCTATCCACAGCTAGAAGAGTGTATTATGCTTATTGATGGGCTAGTAGACCCTTTGCATGAGTTGGTAGGATCCACTAGACCAACTACACTCCAAGATGCTATTGAGAGGGTTAGAGACTTGCAAAATACTTTTCCAAGGGCAAGAGCCCCCCTTTAGCAAGATTTCTCTTCTCAATCAAAAGAGTAAGCTATGAATATTCCTCCCTCAAGAGAGGACCAAGACAAAGGGTCTCTTAGTGATGGTGAGGTATTCTCCAATAATGATGAGGAGGAAGAGGAAGAGATGGAAGGAGATACCAGCGTTGTGCACTAGGAGGAGATCCACCACCATATGGAGGTGGAAATGGAACAATTTCTCCAACTAGAGGAGCCCTTACATCCTTGCGGGGAGTTCCAAAGAATTTAACATTGGGAGACTGAGGCACAATCCAGGAGAAACATGTGCTGATATTGATAGATAGTGGGAATACCTGCAATTTTATTGATGCCTAACTAGTGGAGAGGGGAGACATACCCACCCGTGATTCTGGAGGATTCTCAGTTGTGGTCCCCGGGACTAAGTAGTGGGGGAAGCGTGTTCCGGCATTAACTATAAATTTGGGGACATACACCCTGATATATCACTTCTTTGTGGTCAAGACCCCTGACACCAATGTGGTAGTGGGTGTGCAGTGATTGATTACACTGGAGAAGGTCACTACAGATTGGGAGGCCTTGCAGATGGCATGGATAAACAAGAAGAGTGGTAATCATCAAAAGATTAGGGGCATGCACACCCATCCACCTCAGGAAGCCTCTACACATAAGATGGAGACTGATTTGTGTAGAGGAAGCCAAGATGACTCAGTCCACTCAGATATGCAGTTTACTCTAGACCATGATGTATTATTATTTGGAGGCATTCCACCAGGGAGGCCCTCGAATTGGAAGTTGGTTAAAGAATTCTCTCAACAAGTGACACCACTGACAGATATGGCTAAGAGGAGAGCCTTGTATGGGACCAAAAAAATGCAAAGGGAATTTGATTGGCTCAAGGAGGAGATGAATATTTTTTTGATATCGGTATTACCAAATTTCACCAAGCCTTTTTCACTGAAAGGTGATGCTTCAAGAGTGGATGATGGCTATTCCATAGCCTTTGAGAGTCAGAATATACTACTACATTGGAAGGAGTCTTCCATATATGGTATATTTTTTCTAGTCTTCATACAGGCATTGGCCAAACTCAGGAGGTTTTGGATGGGAAATAGCTTCCAAGTGAAGATTGACCACCATGAACTTCAATCTTTTCTTGAGCAGAAACAACTGCAAGGGAGGCAACAAAAGTGGGATAGTAGTATTCTGGCTTGTGTCTTTGGCATTGAGCATGTCAAAGAGGGGAGCAGTGAGGTGACAGGTGCCTTATCACAAAGGCCAGCAACACTATCATTTTTGAGTATGGATCCAGATTAGGAGTCCCAAATATTGGTGGAGTATTCCAAGAACCACTTCACATGTGAAGTGCTTGATGGCCAAGTGATTGATGAGAGGTATAAAGTAATAGATGGAGTAATATATTACCAAGATCATATATTCTTGACTAGAGGTTATAAGCTTAAGGATAAGGTTCTACATGCAGCACATGATTCACTCCTTTCCGGTTACCAGGATTTCATCTAGACATATCAAGCCATTTGGGAGAGATTCTCATGGGAGGGTCTCAAGGAGGATGTGCTCCAACATATCAGGGGATGTGTAGTTTTATTGAAGATTGAGGAGGAAAGAAACCATCCTACAAGGTTGTTACAGTCACTCACTTTTCCAGGAGAGAGATGGGAGAGCTCATCTATGGACCTCATCACCAGCTTGCCAACAGTACATGGTAAGGATTGTATCTTTATATTCATTGATCAACTAACAAAGCATTTGAATTCCTTTTCCATTTATTTACAGTGCATTTCTCCACAAGAAGGAAAGCCTCTCCTTGGACTTCATGGTCTTCTTAAGACCAAAATCGGTGATAGAGATAGCCACTTCCTAGATGGTTTTGGGAAAGTATTGTTCTATTTTGGGTGTACTTAGTTGACACCCAATGCCATTTACTAGTTCCAAGTAGATGAGAAGAGAGACACAACAAGCAAGTGGTTGGGAAGCTACTTGCCACATTCTGTTCAGGGGCATCAAGGAGCCAAACTGCGCTAGTCTCACTTGAGGGACTATTGTCACCATCCGAAATTTCATATGGAACTCAATGTATCTCTCTTCTTATTACCATATGGGGATGATGTTCTATTCACTATTGATGGAATGGGTTGGGAAATCAAGGTTCCTAGAACCAAATATTAGATCCTAGAGAGTCAGGGTATATACCGGCCTCTTAAGGACAACATTGTTGCAACCCAATATCAACAGCAATTCTACACAGATCATAGATTGGGAGAGAGAGAGTGTGGGGTGGAAAATTTGGTCTATCATTTTGAGTCGTACAACCCATCTACATTCCATAAGTAGGGGTTTGAGGAGATTTTCTATGGGCCACACATGGTGATCCATCTTATTGGGAGAGTGGCATATAGGTTGGAGCTTCTCATTGGGATTAAGATCCCCAAAATTTTTCACATCTCATGCCTCAAGAAGGCCATTAGACATCATGTATTTTCCTCCATGGATCTCCCACTTATTTATGATGTGAGCCATTTGGTTTTATCACCAAAGGCTAACTTGGACACTTGGGAGGGGCAGATGTTAACACTGGAAAATCGTACAAGCAAAGATGACATTATTTAATGTCAGGTAGAAGGATTGACAAGGCTGAGAGACATTAGAGAATCTGGAAAGTATTTAAAAATCTCTAAGTTCTGAGGAAAAATCAAATTTGAGCAAGTCATAAATTATTTTGCACGCAAAATCCTTCAAGAAGAGTGCCTTTGCATGCCTTTTGACCCGAAATGTGTGCTATCCTGGGAGTGGTGGGAGTCACTTTTCAGGACCATAAAAATCACACTCCAGGATAGTGATTTCACACTTGAAGCCGCCGAAGGAAAGCCACCAAAGCCTCTTTGGGACATCAAGGGAGCACATAATGGAATAAGTGTGGCACACAATGGAATCATCCCCCTCTCTTGGGTCACCATCCACAATGTACCAAGAGAGGGAAGGAGGATTTGAATTCTCCTATAAAAGGGCCACCAAGAGATGAAAAACTTGAGAGCACATTGTTATGCTTGCCATAATTTCCCCAAGAAATAGCAGTAGTGTGTGATCCGGAGTTGAGATAGATAGGACTCAATTGTTGGCCATCCAACAAGTTCAGTCCACCATAGTAGAGAGAGGGAGACTTTGCACCAAGGCAAGCTTGGAAGTAAAGACATCCTTGCATCAGGACTTAGAACCCAAGTTCTAAGGTCCCCTTGGCAAGTGGTTTAAAGTTTCATCCTCTTTTCCTACTAGTACTCAATAAGAGGGGCTGTAAGCACCACCGTTTGGATTATTGCAGTTGTTTGAATTTATTCGGAGATTTTGTTTTATTTGTTTTAGTTTTAGTTTAAATTTTATGTTTGAATATGCATGCTATTTCTCTATCTAGTATGTTTATGTTCTAGCATGTTCCACTAACTTTCTTGACTCCACTTCTTTTCCTACCCATGACCAATAAATTAAGAGGGTAAACCACGCCCCTTAAATTGGTGTGATTTTGTACATGCATGCACCAAACACACTAACACAACAGTTAAGGGAAAAATTGATTGAAGAGCATTTGGTTTAGTGGAGGAGTTTATCTGAAGAGGATGATACAAGGGATGGAGATGAGGTTTTGCAGTATCCATCCTTGCAGTTGCTTGAGGGCAAGAAACATTTGGGAGGGGAGGATTGTAATATTCCTAATTAGCTTTCAACTAGTTGGAATATTAATTTTTTCTTTTGTTAATAAAATATATGAATAAGAGGGTATAGATACCCATAAATCTCTTTAGTAGGAATAAAACCACTTCTAATGTGAATGTGGATCAATGTATCAGCTGAATAAAGCACTTTTGGGTGTGAATAGGGGCTAAATCATGTGGATATGGTCAAGGTTGACCAAATCAACAACGTTGTCATGGAGGTAGTGGAGAGTTATTCGAGGACAACACAGTTAAGATGGAGGAGTGTGTGCACGAGAGAAATATCTTTAATGAGTGGGACCAAGGGTGAGGAATCTCATGAAGCATATAAGGAAGGGGATGGAAACCATAGAAGGAATCTGGTTATTGTTTTATGTCTTCATCTTTATGAATTTCTGCACGCTTCAGCTGTTTAGCGGAGTTCATTGTGTTGTTTAACACAAGGGTGTTTCCAAGCGGAAATCCCACCCTCGTCCTCGGGGGACTTTTAGTGCCCACTCAGGAGAGGTTCATTGAGATCCATTTCCACTATTTAGCATCAGGCCAAGCTTAAACCATTATCCATAGCGTAGTCTCCTTCAGGATTGTGTTGTTTTGGAGGGTAGTAGCAGTGGAGGGTTGATAAACCTAGTTTATGAGCTTATTCTCCAGTGAGGAGAGAAAACCTTCATTCGGGAGGACAACAAGGAGGATATTTGAGCATTATTCCACCATCCGGCATCAGGCCAAGAAGTAGCCATCACCTACAGTGCAGTCTCCTTCAGAAACTGTGTTATTTTTCAGGGCAGTTGCAGTGGAGGGTCAAGTATCCAAGATCTTGATCTTATTTTCCAGTGAAGGGAGCATCCTTTCATCTAGAAGGCTAGAGAGGGAGAAGTTGCAGCCATTTTCTTATTATATCAGCCATCTCCTAGCAGTGATTCAATGGTAGAGAGTTATTCAACCCTAGGGTTGTAGTTTTCACAGTGTATACTTCCGGAAACCCTCTCTGGTTTGTCTTGGAATTGTTCTTGGGAGCTTAGATCTCTATTCTAGGCACTTTTTAAGCCTTATATCATATCTATATATTTCTATTTTCTAGCTGCAGTTACACTCACTGGGACTGTGCTGTCTTGGTTTAACGACATTTTGAGTAGCAGCAACATTTCATGTTTGGGTGTATTTGATCATTGGAGGCTTGTCTTGCCTAGCTTGAGTGACTTTTTCCTCAAGATATTGTACTTATTTTTAGCTGTTATAAATAATAAAATGGATCTATGATTTGCTCATGTTTGAGGTATTGATAATTATTGCAATTTCCAATTTTATGTTCAACATTCCTGTTTTTCCTATTTTGGAATATTACAAAATTCAGGGATATCATTTTTAGTTGAAAAAAGAATTTGCTACAGGTTTTGATGTTGTGAAAGAAAAGGTGGGAAGTCTGACTTTTCTAGTCTCAACTAAATCAATAGTCGAGGCCACTGAGATTCCTTTTAGTAGAAAGGAATGGTTCAAAGGAATGACTTTTTATTTGGTTTCTTTCAAGGACTTTCTCAAGCCAAAACACGGGAATGAGTATGGTTCATCTGTTCTAAGGATTTATTTACAAGATCATCATAGAAAACTATTAGATGCCATCCAAATGTACTTCACATGTGAGGGGGGATTCATTAGGGTGTATCACTATCACATTAGGCTCTAAATTAATTTTACTAGCAAGAAAACTTTAAACACTCTCTATTATATGTTTAGGATTCTTTGTAAAATGGTTGACCGAGTGCAAAAAAAATTAAGTCAAGTTGAGGCCAGTTTATTTCATTTTTAATTAACTAAATTTATGGTAATGAAGGAGCTTGAGAAAAAGGAGCGAACATGACATGAGTTCTTGGTTTCTTCAAGTTGGGAAGCACAATCTTTAAATAGTCAAAAGACTAAGAAAAACAATCCTTCATTTGTAGTTGAGGAAGCTTCACCTGTAGCAGTAAGATCAGTCAATAAACCTTTGACTAAAAGAAAATTGGTTGGTAAGAAAAGAACTAAGAAGCTACAATTTTCCCCTAAGGAAGAAAAGGTGGTAAGGGTGCAAAGAAAAAGAGTTGCAACCAAGAGATACCTATGGTTCCTCCATCATCACCTATTCAAGTTATGGATTCAGAGAGCACACAAAGTGAGGTGGAAATTGATGAGAAGGTATAGAAAATTGGGGAGTTACAAGATCAGTTGCACAAGGCCCATGTGACAATAACTTACTTTCAGTAAGAGAATATGGAGCTTAGACATAAATTGTCTCAAGAAACTATCCAACCTAAAAGAGAAGATCCATCAAAGCAAACATTAGCACATGTTTCCAAAGGCAAAGCTAAAATGGTAATTGATGTCGAAGAGATGAAAGATATAGTTTAATATTCAAGGAGACATAAGACTAGGTCTGTTGCCAAGGTGGAAATGCAAGAAAAGGAGATGTTGTAGTCGCTACAACACCCTCCGAAATTTGACACCCATTTGAAATTTCAGAGCCCCTGACCACTTTGATAAAGGTAAGTTTGTCTTACCCTTAGCCATGAACCTTGAGAAAGCCCACTCCAAGCATATATCTTTAGAACTAATTAATAACTTTAGCTTTTCCAAGTTGGTCACAAAGTCGCAAAGCTGCCCCATTTGCCAATTTTAAAAAGTCGTGACCTCGCGACCTTGTGACCTCCAGGTTGCCAGGTCGCAAGGTTGCAATCTTGGTTAAAAATACACATTTGCAACTCTGCGACCTTGTGACCTTGCAACCTCCAGGTCTCCAGGTCGCAAGGTCGCGATCTTGATTAGAAATACACATTTGTGACTATGCGACCTTGCGACGTTTTTGATGAGCATAAGGAATTCGAGAAGCTACTGGAACAACTTAAAGGAGTACAACATCAAGTATACCACCTTTCAGAGAAATATCATAGAGATAAGGTTACCTTGTTTAAAGAGGTAGATGTTTTTATTCTAGTACTTGACAAAGCTAAGTATAAAATAAAGTGGAACTTGCCTCTGCATAGGTGTTGAGTCATATAAAAGGTATGTTTTTATCCTCATATTAGCTTGATTAATCATTTACTTTTATGTATTTATCTTCATTTTGGGAAGTATATAGAAGAAAATATTGTGAAAGTTGAATAAAATCAATTGTCAAAAAAATTGTATGATTTTAGCATAAAAACTAACTTTTTCTTGCCTTTATGTGCAGAAATCAGAATTTGACAATTGATGTTCAATCGATGAAACAACAACGACCAAATAAATAAATAATACCACCTCTTGATCACATGGGCTAGCGAAAGAAAAGGAGAATCGAACTAATTTTATGGTGGAAATATGATTATTAGTTGCAAAATTCTCAGGATCTCTTGATCCTGAGGATTCGATCTCATCTATTAGTTTACCATTAGGTTATATAAGGCTGATAGGTGAAAAATAAATGAGTTTTTAATTTTTGAGATTTATCTTTCATTTGAACATTATGAAATTTGTATTGAAGACAGAGTATTTTCACTATGGTGATGTTGTATCTTTACTACTGTGTTTAATGAGAAAAATTGTGATTTATTCATAGTCATGTTCTGAGTATTCCTAGCAGTAACTTCTGGAGGCTTTGGGCATGGTCGTTAGGATATTTTCTGCTTCTTTTGTGCCATAATAATTTCCTTCGTTTCTGTGATTATTAATTACTATATCTTGTAGAATTGAGTAATTTCGATTGCTGCGTGATGTTAGAATTTATTTTCATAATTTACCTTTATCTTTTGGGATAAATATTAGATGATGTTACTTTTACAATTGCATATTTTTATTTAATGAATTTTTCAGATTAGTCCAAGCATTACATTTAATTGTTGTTCTTTTCGAGTGATGCCATCATAGATATCGAGTGATTAATTACTTTCATTCTTAATTAAAGTCTTGAATAGTTGATTGTTGTTTATTTATTGTAGTTTATCTTTTCATTAGATAATTTTTTGTTAATATCAGGCAGTAGTTCTTTAAGTGTGATTCCTTCAATTCATTCATTTAGATTTTGTTTCTTTATAAATCAGTCAATATTAGATCGAGATTTATGGTTTGGAAATGCTTTAAGGTTTTCTTTTGAATTATTCTAGATTGAACTTCGAGAATTAGAGATTAGTTATTGCAATGATTTAGAATAATTTTATTCTAAAATATCCTTTAATCTCACTTGCACAGACAGTGCCAACACTCTTGAAATAAATAAATGTATCCTTAGTTTATAATTACTGTAGGTAATAAGATTGATTTTCATAGTCATCTTAGTGCACCAACATTTTGGTGCTGTTGCCAGGGAGAGTGTTAAAAAGTGATTTATTTTTTGAATTTTATCGCTGCGAAAGACTTGGGTATTGAAAACAAGAGGTAATAACATCTATACCAGCAAGTAAAATGCTTGTTCAAGAACTAGATTTTTAGCAAACGCATAAATATTAGATAGGGATAGATGTTTTTACGAATGACTAGGAAGAAAAAAGTAGAAATAGATCTAAATCCACCACTTAAATCCACCAAAACCAAGGGATCGGTGACCCTAGGAATATCAACCTTTATATACGAAATCATAAGAAAATCAGAATCTCAGGCGTCAGTAGGAACCCAGACCATATCTAGAAAAATACCTACTGTAATCCCTCAAGTAGTAGGCTCACCATCTGCAGCTCACGCCAAGATCCATAGAAAAACCAAAGGGTCTGAATAGAGCTTTCAGGCTACATAAAATTTGCATTTCGACCCTTCACAAGAGGAGAGGAGAAACTAGTAGTGTTGTAGGAACACATCTACAGTCATGAGAACCTAGATCTCCTAAGATCTTGGTTAAATAAAAGATACCTGATATCCCAGATTGAGGTAGTGCTATAAGAACCCTTCCAAATATTTCTACCAGTCCTGTCCAAATTAACTTTCCAGACCAAGATATTCTTGAAGGTTATTGGCACATCTTTAACCAGATGACACATAATCAACGTCAGGGACAAACATCGACGTTGGAGTACCATATTGTCAACCTAGTTTCTAATGCCCCCATGAAAGCCATTCCTTTGGAGAACATCCATACTTTCCATGGTTTAACCTCGAAAGATTCATATTCTTTCTTGTTTGAATTTGACGTTTTATGTAGGGGATATGATTATACCACCGATCCTTAGCAACTAAAATTGTTTCCCTCTACATTAAAGGGAGCAGCTTTGCGATGGTTTATGGGGCTTGGTGGAGGAACTATTAACTCTTGGGATCAAATGAAAACTTCCTTTCTCACTAAATATCAATATTATTGCATGAATAGATGTTTTAAAGATGAAATATTTAATATGACCGCAAAAGATAATGAAACTATAGAAGAGTATGTTGAACGGTTTTGATACAATTTACAAAGGTCTCCTTATGCTGCATTATCTAAAGATGTGTTAAAAGTAACTATGATGAAAGGGATGAAGGATGAATAGATAGAAACATTAAATTTAATGGGAAAAGGAGATATTTATCAGGAAAATTATGATGACATTATTCAGCTGTGTTTTAGGTGCTCTCGAGGTAGTACGCGCATCAGGCGAACTGGATGAGACACTATCACCAGAAATAATAAATATTCTGGTGGCAGCGTAACTTGGACATAAATTGACAATCTCTTAGAGGATTTCAAAACCGATATCCTAGGCACCCTCACAACCCAGTTGGACATCCTATAAGCCAGATAGAAAAAATCCATAGCAGAACAAAATTTAGCCATCTTCTGCCCACGATGCATAAAGAAGCACAGTCAGAGGGAGTGTCCATTGGACATGGTCCAGACGTGCACTATCTGCACTAAGGATCATGCCACCGAGCAGTGCCCATCACTTCCAGGATTAAAATAAGTTTTTAAAGAGGCAAGAGAAGAGACAAAACCCATATATTTAATGAACCAATGTCGACAGTGGCAAGCCCGACCCACAGGTATGTCACAAAACCCATCTCTGTTATTTTCTTCTCCACCATTTAATCAATAAGAGAATTCTAGAACAGCATGGCATGGCCAATCACCTTTATCTACTTGGAAGTCCCAATAATTTCCTATTTCACCTTGGCCAAACCAACCCTTTCAAGGTATTGGTTGGCCAAACTCTCATTTTTCTACTCCTTTTTGGCAAAACAATTCATGCCCTTCCTAGTGGCCTGCCTCCACTTCAAAAAATATACACTGGTCTTCAAATTGGAAATGACCTCTGGGGATAACCAATTCACCTATGGGGACGGGTCCTCAACCTCAACCGACATTACCAGATCCGTATCCATTGCAACAAAATCCTCAGTGTCTTATGCGTCCCCAACTGCCATCTCAACCAAACCCAAATCCAAATAACAGACCAGTTCAGCTGATATAGATTGTTGAAAATTTAGATCCTGAAATAAAAATATTGAATGAAACTAACTGAGGCTAAGATCAAGGCGTATTATTACCCCTGAGGGAAATAAAAACCAGCAACAAGATGAGTCAGAAACACCAACCATAACTAAACCTTCGACTGTGACTAACACATAAATAAAACAGGGAGAAGACACAGTCGAGCAACAAGATCCTGAAAAACTTATAATCACTTCTCCTTCATTCCTCAAAATATTAGTGATACCCAAACCCATTGTTTATCCAGAATTTTATCTCTTAGGGGAACTATGTATTAAAATTCCTCTCCTCCATTCTATTCAATATATTCCTATTTATGCTAAAAATATTAAAGAACTATGTTTGAAAAATCCTGCAAGGAAACCAAAAGCTTCACCAACCATCCATGTCATAGGGACTTTATCTGATATGCTTTTAGGCAGGGAAACACCAGTAAAATATGAAGATCCATGGAATCCGATAGTTTCAGTTCAAATATATGGCCGCTCTTTTCCTAACACATTAGTCAAATTAGGTGCAACCATTAACATTTTAACGATTGAAACTTGTGAGGCACTCGGTATCACAGCTCTGCAACCGACCACTACCTTGCTAGAACTTGTTGATCATTCAGTCGTTAAACCCAAGGGAATTTTATAGGACATTATTGTTTATGTTGACTCATGGGAATACCGAGTGGATTTTCTAGTTATCAACCCAAGAAGTCAATTAGATGGAAACCCTTTAATTCTGGGTCGACCTTGGTTAACAACATCCGATGCTTATATAGGCTGTTGTGCAGGTAGAGTGACAATTACAAAAGGAAACGCTATAAAAAAAACTTTTTTTATATTCCCCTGCTAAGCCAAGTCTTCCCATTCTGAAAACTCGTAAACATCCACCCACATACAGTGGAAGAAAACATCCTTTCACCTCTTATAGTTGTAGAAGTTCTTGAGTTCAAGAATTAGATTGAAGATGATGTAATTAGTAATTTTATTAACCAATCAACTACTATGAATAATGTAAAATGTCAAATGTTGAAAGAAATTCTTGATAATGAAGCCTAGTAAGACCTTCAAAAGATGTCGATGATCAACATATACCATCAACTGTTGTTTATAAAGCAGATCCGTTGAGATTGAACTAGGAGAGATTTTGAACATTAATGATAATCTCGACAGTGACCAACAACAAAAGCTTGTTTAGGCTCTGCAAAAATATAAAGGGGATTTTTCCTAGGAATATCCAGACATGAAGGGCATAGACCCTCAATTATGTACACACCACATCTACACCGAAAAATATTCCCGTCTTGTCTGGCAACCTCAACGGAGACTAAATATGCATCTCAAGGATATCGTAAAGGAAGAATTGTAGAAGTTGCTAGATGTGAATTTTATTTATCCTATTTCAGATAGTAAGTGGGTATCTCCACTGGTAGTTGTTCCCAAATAGAAGGGGAAGTGGCAGATCCGTGTGGACTACAAGGAATTGAACAAGGCCACACAAAAAGACCACTTCCCTCTTCCATTTATTGATCAATTTCTTGATACACTCGTAGGAAAATGATTATTTTCTTTTCTTGGGGGCTTCAGTGGCTACAACCAGATCCAAATTTCTCCTGAAGACCAAGAGAAAACTACTTTCACCTACCCATGGGGTACATTTTCCTATAGAGTGTTACCTTTTGGTTTATGCAATGCCTCAACTACATTTCAGAGGGCCATACTCAATATTTTCTATGATCTAATAAATGAGGAGCTTGAAGTTTACATGGATGAATTCACCTCAGAAGTGAAAGATTTCGACCAGGTGCTATAAAATTTAGAGAAAGTTATGGAACAATGCATCGTTACCAGACTATGTTTAAGTAGCAAGAAATGTCACATGATGATGATAGAAGGTGTAATCCTAGGATACTACATATTTGTGACTGGAATACAGGTAGACCCAGAAAAAATAGAGGTAATTCTCTTACTACCTACACCCTGTACCCAAACTGAGGTATGCAGATTCCTTGGATATGCAGGATACTATCACAGATTTATAAAGAATTTTTCACGAATTGCTACACCTTTGTATGCTTTAACAAGAAATGTTGAATTTAAATGGTTTGATAAATGTGACATTGCCTTTACAAATTTGAAGAAGTTAGTCTCAACTGCACCAATTTTGCATGGACCCAAATGGGAGCTACATTTTCATATCTCTACAAATGCGTCAGACACAACAATAGGTGTTTTCCTCAGGAAAGAGGAGGACAAAAAGACCTATGCTATTTATTATATCAGCAAAATTCTCACTTCTGTTGAACTCAATTATACAATAATAGAAAATGAATTTTTAGCTGTCATTTATGCCATAAATAAATTTAGACATTATATAATAGGCTACCAAATTTTTTTGTACACTAATCATTCCCCCATTAGATACTTAGCCAATAAAACAATTACTAACGGGGGGGTGACCTATTGGTTGTTACTTTTGCAGGAGTTTGATATTACCGTTAAAGGCAATCCAGGGAAGGAAAACTCAGTTGCAGATTTTCTGTCTCGGGTTCTAAAAACAAATGATCCACTAGCCATATATGATTAGTTTCTAGATGCACATTTGTTTGCCTTAGTAGTTAAGGCACCATGGTATGAAGATGTAGCAAGCTATCTGAAGGTAGGAAAACTACCAAAGCATCTGACAGCTAAAGAAAGGAAGTTGATTTTCTAATGCAACGCCAAATTTTCTTGGATTGGTGGATACCTTTTCACACAAGGTCTGATATGAAAATCCGTAGGTGTATCCATGAAGATGATATTTATGACATATTGAAGGCTTGCCATGACGAGCCTCGTGGCAGAAACTTTGCAGATCGCAGGAATTGACATAAAATATTACAGGTAGGATATTATTGGCTCACTATATTTAAAGATGCCAAGAAGTATGTCTAGGCTTGTGATAGCTTCCAGAGGATGGGCGATCCTGGTCAATCCGAAGAAATTCCACTGCAACCACAATTGGTAATGGAACCTTTCGAACAGTGGGTGTTGGATTTTGTTAGCCCATTCAATCTGCCATAAAACCAAAAGGCTTACATACTGGTTGCTGCAAAATATGTAATAAAGTGGACATAAACAATAGCCTTGTTAAGAACTACGAAAAAAACTGTAATTAATTTCCATTTTGAGTTATTTGTGCAGTATGGTTTACCAATGGAAGTGATAACCGATGGGGGACCACAATTTGTAGGACATAATATTATAGCCACTCTACAAAACCACCATATCTCACATAGAGTCACTTCTCCATATCACCCGTAGGTGATGGGGCAGGTTGAGAGCACCAACAAAGTCATTGAAGCGATTTTGACCAAAATAGTTTCAACACATTGGCAAGACTAGCCTACTAAACGACCAAAGGCCTTTTGGGCCTATCACACAACTTGGAGAATTACTACTGGTTATTCTCCATACCAACTTATATTTGGCAAAGAACCTATTTTTCCTATCGAATTTGAAATAAAGACTCTCAGAATAGCCCACGAAGTGGGACTGGACCCGACAGAAGCCCAAACTAAATGCATTCAACAAATAAATGAATTGGAAGAAGCATGGTTACTTGCCCTACACCACAAAAGAATTATTTAGTAGCAACGAGCTAAGTGGCATGACAGTCTTATGAAAAAAAAGATGTTTCAGGAAGGAGACTGGGTGCTCCTCTATGATTCCAGATTTCAAGACTTTCCAAGTAAATTACAAGCATTATGGCTTGGCCTATATGAAATTCAAGAAGTGCGTAGTAATGGCACTATAACTATGACTACCATCAATGGGGCTAGATCTTCTTTCTAGGTGAATAGACACCAGGTACGTCTTTATCACAAGCCACTCACCAAAGAGTCTTTTTACCAACAGGTACACAATGATCCCACTATGCAAATTTTGGCTACGGGGAGTAATGACCCAACAACTTTACCTTCATGAAAATCATCTCTTTCCAGCTGTAAATAATGTATATATTTTATTTATATAGCTAGTTTATAATTTCTACTTATATATATATATATATATATATATATATATATATTTAGAATAAAAATTGTTGTATAAATGCATGGATTTTTTCTATGAAACAATGGTTAACAATTGAAGTAACCGCCATTCCTTTATCGCTATTTCACGTCATTTTTTTAGCAGTTGTTGTTCAGTTCTTGGGATAAATATAGTTCCCTTCCAAGTGAATAACTATTGTTTCTTTCCTTTCTTTGGCTTGCGTATTTCATTGTTGCTATTATTTTTCTAAAAAATGAATAGTTGTTGTTCAATAGAGTGAATAGTTGTTGTTCAGTAAAATGAACAGTTGATGTTCCATTAGACGAACAATTATTGTTCAATAAAAGTGAATATTTGCTGTTCAATAGAGTGAACATCCGTTGTTCAAGAATAAAGAGTTGTTGTCTACCAAACGAACAACTCAAGTATTCAAGAAATTAATAGTTGAGGTTTTCTTTTTTTTCTCATTTAATTTCACATACCATCATGGTTCAATAGAGTGAAATCTGACAAGTTGTTCAACAAATGAATAGTTAAGTTGTTCAGTTAAACGAATAGCTTCTATTCCAACATCCACACAACTTCCGTTCAATCCTAAATCGAACATCCATTTTTTCTCTCACATGCTTTGCTATGTAAATTATATTTTTGGTTGGAAATTTACACCGAATTTAAATAAAAATAAGTTATATTAACAACATTATGACTTTTAAACCTTTTATGATTATATTTATTCTAAAATTGACATGGTTCATCCATTTAATGACTTTTTGGATATCTTGTTGGAGTAGGGTCCCCCAAAGGCTATGAATTTTGTCCATTTTTGTATAATTTTGTATTGTTTAGTCTAACGCAGGGGTTTTGGGGTGGGTCAAAGCCCCTAACGCATTGTAAATGGGTCAAGGGTAGACCAACAGTCCGCAAACCATTGGATGCGTAGGCTAAATCGCTATAAATAGATGAACCTTTTTCTACTCATAAGCAGGAAATGAATAGAGATTGATGCAAAGTACGAACTGTTAGATTTGTGGTAGGGTTGTTTAGGTTAGGACTCCCGCTGGTTGTGTGCATGGAGATCCTCTATCCTGTTGTGTGCAGACCCTGTTGGCTGTGTGCACAGGTGGTAATTTGGGAATGTAAGAGGATTTTTGGGTAATAATATAGATGTGCGAAAGTATTGCAGATATTTGATGTTATTTGTTATGGTTGATGCGGACTTGAGTTATATGATCTATTTGTAAGTTGCGAATTGTCTATGTTTATGGTAAATGCATCTGTGATTTTTTAATCTGCTGCAAATATAATGTTCTGTGATTACAGCTGATAGTACGCACGTGGATGCGAGCCTGTTAATTAGATCTGATAACTGTATTCTGGTTATTTATTGGAACTCCTGCGAACGACCTCGGGACTTATAGATATGATAATTCCGGACTGTATTTACTTACCTGTTCTCTCCGAGGGTTCGAAAACTTGGTTCCAGCACCCTCCCATACTACTTTGGGTGAGACTTTGTCTTGCGCAAGCAAGTAATTGCCGAAAGGGCCAATAGTATAGGGGTTTGTTGGCAAACCTTATCCTTCGAACCTGGGTTAGGACCCCTCGAGCCAACAAATGGTTCCATTGTCGGGACAGGGAGAATTTTTAGAGAGATTGAGTAATGACAAGGCTATATTGGAAACCTAAAAGAAAACAAATCGATGAAGGGTTTTAAAAACAAGTTCAGGAATTCGCAGTAAAATAAAACCACAGTAAGAAGTTTACCACTGAAGAGTGGAAGAATAAGTACATTTTCACAGATATCTACGAGATCTTCTTTGTAGCAATAGCGATCGAGCTCCAGGAGTGGCTCGCAAGGTGAGTCGAATTTCAAAAGTGTTGGAAAGACGAGCGTGTCACCCAGTGGACCCCAAAATAGATCTGGCAGCTGGAAGAAACCGACAACACCATTACTCACACGGTAGATCACTGGGTGGACAGTGTGATAGGAGGATTTGTGACTAAATTTGCAGTCGATCAATTTGTATCCTACTCAGAAGCAGAGCGGAGGTTCTTCAAGGGGTTCCGGGGTAAATTTTTGAATACTTTTCCATTACTAATTAAGATCTTGTTGTGCGAAAAAACATTTTGTGTAGCCATATGGAGTGAATGAGCTCCGACCAGAGAAAGGGCACAACGCGTAGTGGTAAGTACTACAAAACTAACTAAGAGGGGGATCAATCTATCTACAGTCTAGTAAAAAATTTTGCTACAGATAGCCCTCTGTCGACGCCACTGTCGAACCCCCATAGGGGTAAAAACTCACCTCTACCCCCATCGGAAGACGATATGGCTGCGCACATGAAGATACCTACCTTCAAAGGCATGGGCGATGAGGACATGGATCAGTTCTGGTTTGTTGTAGGATCGGTATGGACTGCACAGAATGTAGTAAATGATGCGGTGAACTAGGCATAGTTATCCCTTGCTTTTGAAGGGAGAGCCCTGGACTGGTACATGTGATACATTGACCAACATGCAAATGCAACTATCGAGCAAATTAAGAATGCGTTGAAACAACAGTTCAAGAAACCTAAGTCCTACTCTCAGAAAGTAAATGAATTGAAGGATTTCAACTAGGGACCATTTGAGTCTGTATGGGAAGCTAATCATCGATTAAAGAAAGTGATCAGAGAAGGATTATTCCAGTATGATGACAGGAAACACACAGATTGGTTCATTGCTATGTTTCTGCCCCACCTGTGCATACCTTTGGGTCACTAAGATATTAAAACATAAGAGAAGGCCCTGGAGGTTTCCATGAAGCTGGAAGCTGTGCTAAGAGACGATACCTAGTTAGGAGTACAACAGATACAAGGCCAGCTAGAATAAATGCACATGGAGATTCAGAATCTATGCAAGGAGCAAGAGATGAAGGCTAGCCTCAAAATATGGTGCATACGATGCAGGGTGAATGGCCACACCAAAGATAACTATCCGTTGCTGGAAGACTACATCCAGGCCAGGGGACCTAGCCCGCTGCGCCCTAGGGAAGCTACGGGATCGAATGGGCCTACGCTATGGTGTGATGACTGCTGCGTTGCTGGGTTGCACGATACTAACCACTGCCCCTGCCTTGCCACATGTGTCCCTGAATTAAAACATTAGTGGTGTATGTTTTGTAGGTGTGTAGGGCATGACGAACATAATTTCTAAATGTATGATTTGATGATCGACCAGGGAAACCTATATAGGGTACAATCGGACCCCTCATCACCTAGATCCCCTACATGAATAGGAGGGTCCCCAGCCAGGGGCAGGGGAGGAGGATGAGGAGGAAGCGCAGGCAGGGGTAGAGGCCAGTTAATCTACTATAATTGCGGGGAAATAGGTCACATTGCTAGGGACTACACGAACCAAACTCGGAAATCCTACAAATGTTGTAGATAATTGGACCATGTGATCGAGGATTGACCATTTTGATGGCTAAGGTACAGTAAAAGCAGCAGACCCCTACACAAAACTTATAACGAGTGAAGACGGAACCTCGTGAGGAGGATTCGAGCATTAATGTAATAAGATGGAGTGGTACGGCCACCGAAGGGTCTGTGGAAAGAGCAGAGACAGAGTCTCTGATCCATAAAGCAGCTACTGAACCAGAAGGTGTGGAGCCCCAGGAGGAGATGGAGACCTCTGTCATAGCCCGAAAAGACTGGCCTCGAAGCGAGACATCGACTCCAAACAATGGAATCAAAGATGAGGTCAAACTATTCTTTCAGGCGTGCATGAAGTTGCTGCGCAACTAGCAAGCGGTAGACAACCTCTAAGCCCTACTTGACGGTTGCATAGAAAAAGCAGCCCCAACCACAAAGATTAAAGATGCGTACAAACTTTACAGGCAGAAGAGGTGCACTGGGCGCGAAATGTGATTAACTACGCAGATTGGTGATTATGAGATGGACCAGGTAATTCTAGACCTAAGATCTGATGTGAATGTACTACCTAAGTAGAATTGGCAACGAATGGGAGAACCTAAATTGGAATGGTCTACTATCCAGTTGCGCATGGCTAATCAATAGAAGATCATACCATTGGGGAGATTTTCAAAAATGGTTGTAGATATCACTGGGGCTAAGGTACGAGTTGACTTTGAAGTGATTCAGATTGTAGAAGATGTGGACCCTTACCCAGCGCTCCTGGGATTGGATTGGGCCATCGATATGGGTGGAATCATCAACTTGAAGAAATGAAGCATGGTGTTTGAAAGAGAGGGAACTTGGGTGATCGTACCACTCGACCCTGCAGAAGGAGAAAGGTACACCGAGCCAACACGTGAGGAAGATGGGATGGATCACATCTATAAGATAATTGTGAAGGATGAAGACTGGATCAACCCCACAGCCGACGATATGTCTTGCTGGGAGAAGCACAATGAATGTGTCTCTGACTCCGACGAAGAGTTAGGATATTGGAAAAATCGGCTGCAGGAAGTCTCCACGCTGTGCTACCTGCGAATTACCAGAGACTTCCGATATATATCTTCCAAGGTAAGAGAATTACCCTGCTTTGATGGCTCTGGTAGTATAAAGGAATTTTTGCGAACCTTGATAGCTGAGGTTCCCAGAGAACGAAGGCTATGGGCTCTTAACCAGGCTATGTGCGCAACACTTGTGAATTGGTGGGACACACATAATGGGGCATTCCAGGAATGGGAGGAATGTCGGGATATGATGGTACTGTGGTTTGAACCTCCAATCGATGTGCACGTCAAGAGATTCCAGGGCCTAGGAAACCCGCGCGAACACTTGTCCACTTGGATGGAGCAATGGTGCGTTCATACCACAGAAGAATGGGTTCACTTGTTTTTTCATGCCTTGGGACCAATTCCTGTTGCTTGGTATCTCGATGCAGAGCTACGAAAACGCACCCGCCAGTGGACAACCCTAAGAGATGATTTTTTGGGGAAATTTGGGTTAACGTGAGAATTGGAGGTGCTTGAGGGAGCTCTGCAAGCTCTCGACACGGTGGTGCCTGGTGAATCTAGTCCCAACACAGTAATAGGAGGCCCCACATGGAAAGCACAGATTCAGGATGATGTCGAGCCCCACAAGGCCACCATAAAATATTACAACGTAGCTCCGCGCAAGCTCTAGGTCGTAGCAGTAGGGGAGGAACGCACAGTTGCAGGACGTCCAATACAGGAGGTAACTAGTACGAAACCACTAAAACCATGAAAATTTCATACGACAGTACCACCCAAGCGGGTTACAAGTGAGAATTGTTGGGATGAGGGGACAATAGGTGAGATGACGGAGCTAAACATGGAGTATCCAGATAAGTGTTTAGGACCTAATTAGGTCACGGGGAACTTGGGTGGTATGCACGTCACCCTCAACTCTGATGCACGGCCGGAAGAACAACAGTCTTATCCTACATAGAGAGTGAGGGAGGAGATCGGTACTACACTCACCGCACTAGTCCCACAGGTAAGGCCCATGACTCCGAAGCTGCTGCGTGAGATATTGGGACATCTGGGCTACTATAGAAAATCCAATCGTAGATACGCACTGATCACTGAACTTATGCGCACGCTGCTTAAGCATGATATTTCATTCAGTTGGGAGGGCGTGCGCCAAAAGAGCTTCGAACAACTTAGAATCAGGATGGTCACTGCACCTATGTTCACTTCCCTTGCTCCAAAGATGATAGTTCATATGGTTACTTCAGGAATTGCCTGCGAAGTAGGTAGTACGCAGCTTGGCACCAGGGACAGTGACCATGTAATCACATATACTAATCGGACGATCTCAGGTGCGGAAAAAAATTATGCCACCACGGCGAGGGAAGGGTTGGCCCTGACCTACGAACTACAGGAGTATCAGTGCCCTCTGTTAGGACGCCACTATAAAATGATTGCATATCAGTGGGTTTTAGAATTCCTATGGAATGTGACTGTGTTGGGGGAGGAAGTCTGCAGGTGGCAACTGCTTCAAGAATATGATTGCCTGATACGCAGCTGTTCACAAGAAGGGTTGTGGATGCACGGTTTATCGAGATCTCTCTGCTCCAAACCACAGACATCATACCTACCAAATATTTGGTATGATAAAGGAAGGAGTTTGTGCATCGAGTGGTGGACTTCATCAACATTGCACCTCATGAAGTACTGCGCAACGATGACGACAGATACAAGGGCATTGCTGCATTCTAGGTCACTCTACACAATGTTCACATCAGAGCGCATAAAGAAAAATCCTGGACTTCGCTTCGCTACATGGTAATGGACGAAGAAATCGACAGCGTCATTGCGCTCTAGCCCCCTAACTGGAAACTTGGCTTCAAAACTGGCACAAAGTGCATTGGAAGCACTAGCACATCCTAAGTTAAACCCCCTGTCGTCAAGAATATTCGACAAGACACCAGTGCGACCACCCAAAAGGATTCGCAGCAGCAAAAGGACGTCGGGGAAGAAACCCAGACAGACCCACAAACCAGTTTGGGTACAAAAGGTTTGGAGACCAGTAGACCTGCCTCCCCCCGCGACATGAAACACACAACTGAGCTAGTCAGAACGCCCCATAAAAAGAAGTGATCTCAACGAGTGGAACATGACGAAACAATCACACTCGCTGATGGAGACGTGGAACAATTCGTCGGTGCAATCACTCTAGCCGTAGAGGATAGGTGGAATGCCATAGAAGAATAGTAGCGAGCCATAGTTGACACAATTTAGGCTGAGTTGCGAGCACTCCAATTAAAAGAAGACACGTTGCAGATCAGTGCGACCTTGATATGCCCGCCCTCCGTCCCTATTAGCGCAGCACTGGCTACATATGACAACCGCCTCTATTCTCTCCCTGACGCAGCTCTGGTCCTTAGTACATCTGACCTGGGACCCCAAGTCCAGACCAGTGTAGAAGTCCAGTTGAACTTAGCTTGACTACCCCATGAGGTCTTGTAGGGCCCCCACACTATTTTCTTTCTAGAAATCCACCATCGAGACCAACACGTGCACCAACATCTCAGCGTAGCTAAGCAAACCATCATTGCAAAGGAGGCAAAGGTCTGTCTCGCCACCCCAAAGCACATAGAGCTCGAGAACACAATCCACTGACTTTGTGCAGATGTTCCCGTAGAAATCCCGGCCTCAGCCACTCCTCAGGAAAAAGTATAAAGACTGGTCGCAGCACTCAAGGCTTCTCGGGATGAAGTTCAGGTGGTTAAGACACGCATGGAGTAGCAGATCGCAGATATGCAGGCTAAGTTACAGTGCGAAACACCCTTGGAGGTCCGGGCCCAGCGAACTGCGCTGGTCACCGCGGCCACGAATGTTATCACAGGGCTAATCGCTCAGGAGCCCAACTACTAGAGACTGCCATGCAGCTATGGACTAAGGTCCAGCGTGATCCAATCTTGCGAGGGATCAACCAAGACCTACAGGAAAAAGAAGAGGAGTTCGATACAATCGAATCCACCTTTCCCACTTTGGTGCCTGCCCAGTGCTTACAATGATTGTGCACTAGCCAAGCACTCCAAGTAGATATCGAGGATCTGCGAAAAAAGAAGAAGACCCTGGGTGACCAACTGAAGCCCTCAAACTGTCACAGGATGCTGATGTTGCTATTAAGCAACTGAACCAAACTTTGGAAAGTGTTACCGCCACAACTGAGGGACCACTATCAGAAAAATTGGTCGACATTGCACAGAATGCAGCTTTCCAAAGTAAATATGTGCTGCCTCCGTTAGCCGAGGTGATCAGAGTATTTTAAGTGCAGGTTGAAGCCTTACTGGCACAGTGACTCGGGACGAGTCACAATATTGTGTTGGCGGACTGTTGGAGCAAGGTCTCCCAAAGGCTATGAATTTTGTCCATTTTTGTATAATTTTGTATACTTTATTCTAACTTAGGGGTTTTGGGGTGGGTCAAATCCCCTAGCACATTTTAAATGGGTCAAGGGTAGACTAAGAGTCCGAAAACCACGGTTTGCAGACCATTGGATGCGTAGGCTAAATAAATATAAATAGATGAAACTTTTTTGAGTCATAAGAAGGAAATGAATAGAGATTGATGCGAAGTACAAACTGTTAGATATTTGGTAGGGTTGTTTGGGTTAGGACTCCTGCTAGATATGTGCGTAGAGATCCTCTATCCTGCTATGTATGGACACTGTTGGTTGTGTGCGTAGGTGGTAATTTGTGAATGTAAGAGAATTTTTGGGTAATAATATAGACGTGTGAAAGTATTGTAGATATTTTATGTTATATGTTATGGTTGAAGCGGACTTGAGTTATATGATTTGTTTGTAAGCTGCGAACTGTCTATGTTTATGGTAAATGCATCTGTGATTTTTTAATCTACTGCAAATATTATGTTATGTGATTATAGCTGATAGTACGCACGTGGATGCAAGCCTATTAATTAGATCTGATAATTGTATTCTGGTTATTTATTGGAACTCCTGCGAATGACCTCAGGCCATATAGATCTAATAATTGTGGACCAACTTAACTTACTTGCTCTCTCCTAGGGTGCGGAAATCTGGTTCCAACACCCTCCCATACTGCTTCGGGTGAGACTTTGGCCTGTGCAAGCAGGTCACTGCCGAAAGGGCGAGTAGTATAGGGGTTTTTTGGCAAACCTTAACCTTCGAACCTAGGTTAGGACCCCTCGAGCCAACATATCTCCTCTTTGGATTTATCATAAAATGATTCACTATCTCAATACCATGCTAGTTTATACTTCACACTTTCAATTGATAATTCCCTTTGGTATGATGATATAGGAATAAAAGAATAAATTTTATTGGCATTCTTTTACTTCCCACACCATCCCTAACTCTTAAGGAGTTAATGAGCCTCCCTCCACTTATAGTATGAATTTGAAATATATAATCTAAGATTTCTCAAAGGGATAGGGGGTCTCATCATGAGGCAGCCTACCATTATCATAAGGAACTTAACAAGTGACGTTCCCATAATGGCCACCACACCAAGGTAATGGTCTTCCAGCCAGTCCAACTGTTGGAAGGATAGGAGGTCTCATCATGAGCTGACCTAATCATTTTGTTATACCCTGGTGAATGGCACTATGATTATTTGGTTACCATGCTAGCACAATGATCTCTTTGTAGAAATGAGAAAACCATCTAAATCCTAAATGGAGGATCCTTTCTCTTTTTTGGGTTAAAAAGAAACCCTACCGAGGCTATAGATGCATGCCGATAGCAGTGCCCTGCTTGTGGTATTGAAATTATATTTTACATTGCCAATTTGTCTATATCCTACTATTTCCTATTGACTCATTTCCAAGGATGAATTTACCATTTCAACAACGTTTATATTTGTATTAACCAATATGCATGGTAAACTATATTTTTATGTGAATTACATTAGTATTGTCTGATCAATTGATGCTAGCAGTCTTTATCATTAATTGCCTTGTTATATTCATAATACATTTTCACCAAAGGAAAATTATTTTTCGTAATGATTATTTCTCTGCTTTATTCCTTTTTCATTCAGTTTCTAAACAATTTCTATGATTGATAGTTAGCACTGCTCTCACTTTTTTCTGCCGTATTTCTATTGCCCTAACTATTTCCCTACCACATTTATGAATCCACCTCGTCCTTTTCTCTTTTCCCATGCTCTACGGATGTGGACACCCTTTGCTAATTGGATGGGGGAAGATATACATTATGGGACAACATGCGAGATAATTACCGAACTCCGCCAAACCTTGCTGATGCGACAAATATTATTATTGCTGCCTTTATATAAAAATAAAATTTCCCAATTCAAAAGCTTTGTATGCAGTATTTTTTGCTATTCCAAACTATCTAAACTATGAGAAAGTGCATGCAAGGTGAAAATTAGGCTACAATAGCACAACAACCATGGGAGGAAATTTTGTTCGCAGTGAACCTACAATATTATGATTAACAAAGTAGGCTCACGAAATTCTTGAGCGCTCCGATTGGCTTCAATACCTCATCAAATTACAAGGATTCCATAGTGAAATAGCACTTGAATTTCTGCAAAATTAGCAGAATGGGCACACAACTGTAAAAGGTAGAAGTATACAAGTTTATGAAGCAGTGATAGCCGAAGTCTCTAGAATTCTATCAGAAGGCATCAAATGGACCGAAAAACATGTTCTATTGCATGAAGCAGCCATAGTATTTAAGGACCCAAAGGAAGAACTAATACACAAAGGCAAAGGAGTTCATCCAACATTAATAAAGGAACCATGGCAAGAACTAGCAACCACCGTTCAAAGATACATCACCTGTGATGGTCGTCAAGATGTGGTAAAGCCTCGACAACTTAAACTGTTAGCAATTCTTAGACATAAAATCACAGTTAACTTCCCGTTCTTTGAAATTCCTTATTTCATGATGTTTCTAGTCAGGTTAGAAAAGCCAAAAATTCATATCATACCATCAACCATCATGGCATGATCAAGCTTATTATTATTCATGAACTTGCCTCGTAGAAATTTACCTGGGATAACTTTGTAAATCCTACTTTACCCCTATCAGAGAAAAACCCATATGCACAGGTAGGGTTATATGGTAGCAATATTGATGACTTAGAACAATATACTAAAGAGGTAGAAATCCCAAAGAGGGAAGAAAAAGGAGGGCTTCTTCCTTAGCCTCCGACCCAACAAAATGGAGATGTTCTGCAAGGCTACGATCTCGGAAACATACCACGAATCCAATAGATGAAGGAGGGTCATCTCATTCACCCCCTGCAAACCATCAAAACACCTTTTCATTAGACAATGAGGAGGAGGTGGCTCAAGTATTAGAAAATTTGGGAAAACTCTTTGAGGAAGGAGGCCAATTTGAACATTATCAAGGTTAAGATCATATCCTTAACCTGGATATACCTCTGCAAGTAGTTTTGGCCACACAAAATTTTTTCCATCTACTGAAGAAACAAAATATTTGCAAAAACAAGGGAACCAATTCCCTCTATAGATGAATATCCTGAGAGAGAATCTCATGTAGAAAGAGGTTCTGAAACAGAAAATAAATCAGGAGATACTGTTCCACTCTAACAAGACCCTAACATTGGCACAACCTCTCTTTTACCTAAAATGGACAAAATTGTTCCCTCTCCAATCAAAATCCCATAAAGAAGGAGGAGAAGATAGAGAGTGCCAGGCTGAAAAGGTTGAGTAAAGAAAATAGGAAGTTGAAGAAAATAATTAAAAGATTAAGAAAATGGTTGAAGGAAGCAAATAAGGCCCGAAAGTAGAAAGTGGATTTAGAAACCATTGGAACCCAAACAAAGAAACGTTCCACTAAGGATATTGGAACTCAAACCGAAAATCTTTATGTTTGTTCCATGGAGACTCAAATAAACTTTTCTGTGACTGTTATGAATGTTGATGTTCAAACAGATTTTGTAGAAAATGCTCAAATATATTGGTATATTCCTCAAGAAAAAACCAATACTATGGAAATCATTATTCAAACTAATTCGGTGACAACTTATGACAATGTAGCTCAGACAGAAAAAACACCTCATATGTCCCTCTGGTAAGGGTAGTTGTTATCCTGAAATTGCAAAATGAATTAACCAGGACCCAACAAGTGTTGGCTCAACACCAAAAATAAGTGGTACCTTTAAAAACATAACAGGAATTATTAAAGAGACTTGATACACTTACTTCAACTGAGGAAAATAATTTTTCTAGTATCAGAAATGAACAAGAGAAAGTGAAGAAAGTGCAGAACCAGATTCAAAAATCCATGGAAAAAGCTGAAACCATTTGTTATATATATTTTTATGTTTTGTCTTATCGATCACCAGCCAAAAATTATGCATTATTTTTACTGGAAAGATACTTATTACTGGAGATTAAATTTTTCAAGGCTATAAAGTCAATTGAATTCAAGACTACTTCAGAATTTATTCAATGTTGCAAGGAATAGGATGCGAACGTAAAACACCTTCTCTATGAATTATACCTGCATTATTTTTTCCTCAAAGATGAAAGGAATGATAATACTATCCCCTTTATTGGAGATGTTAAATTCCAAGCCTTCCTTTCTTTTTATTCTAATTGGCTTGAATGGGCAAAGGCCTATAATACTTTTCAAAAAATGGAGCATGGTCTAGATTTATGGGTTAGAGGAGAACCCACTAAACCTTTACACCTTTTCATTCAACACAAAAGTTTTATGGAACAACAAGGACTTGTGGCCACATTGGGACCTCTCCATAAAGATGTTGTATAGATTGGAAGATAATATTTCGAGGATATTAGAGAAGAAGCCCTGTTGGCTGCAAAACAAAGGTGGAAATCTTCTACTAACAATGTTAAAAACTGGGAGCCGTTCGCTTACAAAAATTTCAAGGCTATTGTTGCTTGTCTAAATGTGTACAAAAATATCATCCTATGCAAGGGCCCTACCTGGATAGGATTCCCTTACAGGTGCCCCATTATCTGGTATCCCCCTGAAGGATATTATTTTGATTATGATTTACCTGAATGTCATGAGAGCCATGATTTTGCAATGCTTAAACCAAATAATGGTTTTAGACTATATCAGGAAGTTTATCCTGCCTACTCTTTGATACAATTACACCTCAACTATCTTATTGCATGAGGAAATGCAAAAAAGGTAAGCAGGGGAGTATGTTGAGTCATAGAAAAGGTATGTTTTTATCCTCATATTAGCTTGATTAATTATTTACTTTTATGTATTTATCTTCATTTTTGGGAAGAATCTAGAAGAAAAGATTGTGAAAGTTGAATAAAATCAATTGTCAACAAATTGTATGATTTTAGCATACTAAATTTTGCTTTCATTTATGTGGAGAAATCAGAATTTGATAATTGATGTTCAATCAATGGAACAACAGTGGCCAAAGAGAGAAAGAAGACCACTTCTTGATCACATGGGCTAGTGAAATAAAAGGAGAATCGAGCTAATTCTAATGGTGGAAATCTAATTATTAGTTGCGAAATCCTCAAGATCTCCTGATCCTGAGGATTCACTCTCATATATTAGTTTACCATTAGGTTATATAAGGATAATAGGTGAAATAGAAATGATTCGTTAATGTCTGAGCTTTAAATTGCGTTTGGAAATTATTACATTTGTATTGAAGATAGAGTGTTTTCACTACGGTGATATTGTGTCTTTAATATTGTGATTAATGAGAAAAATCATGCTTTATTCGTAATCATGTTATGAGTATTCCCAACAGTAACTTCCGGAGGCTTTTGGCCTAGTCGTTAGGAGATTTGTTGCTTCTTTTGTGCCAAAATCATTTCCTTCATTTATGTGATTATTAATTATTGTATCTTGTAGAATTGAGTCATTTCGATTGCCGTGTGATGTTAGAAATCATTTTCATAATTTACCTTTACCTTTTGGGACAAATCTTATATGCTTTTACTTTTACAATTGCATATTGTAATTTATTGAATTGTTCAGATTAGTCCAAGAATTACATTTAATTGTTGTTCTTTTTGAGTGATGCCATCATAAATATCGAGTGATTAATTACTGACATTCTTAATTAAAGGCTTGAATAGTTGATTAATTTTTATTTACTGTTGTTTCTCTTTTCATTAGATAAATTGTTGTTAATATCAGGAAATAGTTCTTTAAGTGTGATTCCTTCAATTCATACATTTGGATTCAGTTTCTTTATAAATCAGTTAATATTATATCACGATTTATGGTTTGGAAATCCTTTAAGGTTTTATTTTGAATTATTCTATATTGAACTACGAGAATTAGAGATTAGTTATTGCAACGATTTAGAATCATTTTATTCTAAAATACCTTTGATCTCACTT